>CM060427.1:109096981-109523062 GCA_030545235.1 Helianthus tuberosus | reverse complement strand
AGGTCCACAACAGCTCGACACTTGTTGTTTTTTTGACGACTATGGCCCTTGAACTTGCATACGTTTAATGTTTTAAGTAGGTTTATGGTTATAATAAGCACAAGAAGGCATGCATAAGAGTATGGGATGTAATTATATCATAAAACGAATATAAAACAAGGATAAATGTGTGTACTTTGTCGAGTGTCGTATTTATTTAAATTGAGTATATAGATTAAAAGTTTGCAAGTTTAACAAATTTTTGCACAATTTGTGAACAAAGTATCATATTTTGAACGCAATGAACATGTATGAAGTGTATATACACATAAATGTAACGAAAACACGAATTTCATTATAATTCATGTCTCGGATTTTTACATCGATTACAACAAAAGAACGATTAAAAGAATACAACACTTTCGAAAAAACAGAATTACAAGCAAGGGTTTCTAAATATAGAAAGTACGAAAACGCAGGGTGTTACAATTATGGCTTTTAGGGGTGTTTTATGATGGATGTTATACCAAACCCTATAGCGTAGTATCCCGACCTGAACCCTTTAGACCCATGGTGGAATGACAACAGGGCAATTCAGGATATACTAAACAACCCATACCCTTATGGAGAACCTATACCACGTTACCCTGACCCAGAGTGCCAGCACCATTACCACCCATTGTGATAACTGGCACCAAACCGGTAACTTCCGCACTATTTTAATATTATTTATTAATTGCAATTATGTGCTTAAACGTCAAACATTAAGTGATTACTTGTTGTACATATGAATTCATGCATGTTTTTATACCTCAAATATTGCCTTGTGCATTACTTTAAGCGTTGCATCAGAAAGACTAGTAAACTAACCGGTAAGACACACTGTGTCAGCATTTCTGCAGAAAGCAGTCAAACAATAGAATTAGGGCTTAGGAGTAGGTCCAACATCTAAAATACATTAAAACCCAAGTATGGATACAAGCAGTGGGTGCACAAAAAACCCGGACCCGGAAAAAAAATCCCGGAAACCGGGTATTATAAAAACCGGGTTTTCTCTATACCCGAACCCGACCCTACCCATAGGGTAGGGGACCGGGTATTCATATTTGATCTAAAACCCAAACCCGGAACCGGGTTTTTTTTTATACCTGGTTTATACCCGAAAACCCGGTTTTTTATAAATACCTAGAACCAGTTTTTTATACCCGATTATATATGTTTTCAAGCATTAAGACTTCTAGTTTCTTATGATTTAACAAAAATTATGTATGCACTTTGATGTAATCTTGTTTAATTATTAGGTTTCTAATGATATTTGAAGTACCCATTTGCCACCGCTACTTAGAAGTTAGAACTCATGATCCCTTTAAGAACCGATTTGAAGTACCCTTAGGACGTTCCAGGAGTACTACCAGATTGGGAGATCGAATTCCAAGTTGAGGTGTTGTTTGGATCCCAGCCCATCCCCAAAAAAACTATAAAGAAAAAAAAGTGCAGACAACTTTCGAAAATAGGACAAAGATGTATGACATGTAGTTGATAAAAATATAACTACAGAAAAATAGTAAATATAAATTAGTCCACTAAACCCCATATAATACATACAAAATCTATAAATGCTTTTCAAGTACTAATCTAGAGACAACTAAACTCCTTAAAATTATACAAATATATAAATTCTTCCAAGTTTTTTTAATACTTTGGTGCGGGTTTTTTTCCCAACCCGATGCATACCCGAACCCTACCCGATGAATACCCGAACCCGGAAATATGGTATTATAATACCCGACCGAACCCTACCCGAACCCGGGTATATAGGGTATACATTTTTTTGTAGAAAACCCGGACCCGACCCGGTTTTTTAAAAAAACCCAACTTTGTAAAACCGGATCCTACCTGAACCCGGTTCCATACCCGAAATCGGTTTTAAAAAAAACCTGATTTGTGCACCACTAGATACAAGGGTTAACATATACACTTTCCGGAAGCTAAAAATAAGTACTAAAAGACGCCCGGAACTCACAGTAAAAAGCTGAATTTTGCAGAATTCAGCTAAAAACAGCAATATAACACTAAATTATCATGCAAAATTTATAATTTAGTGACTAGAATAACTTACAAAGTGTTCGGAATTGAAACTGTCACAAAAGGTGCTTCATACCTAGTAAAATTGAGCAATTTAACACTTTAACGAACCGCAATGAAACGAACAACCAGACACCACCCGAAACATCAAAATTTGATTAGAAGCAATGCTTTTATGATATTAAGCTAGTTATGGGGATAGAACATCATATTGCATCTTAAAATCACTAAACACATATAACACCTAACTAACACCCTTGAATTCTAACTAGAATCCCTAACTAAGAATCAAAACCAAACCAATACCCCCCCCCCCCCCCATCACAAGCTTGATTTTATTTCAATATTTTATATGATGTGTCTAATGATTATAAGACATAGTGACTAAAGATCTAATAGATGATGGAAGTAATCTTATAAGAACCATGAGTAAATGAAACAAGTTCATAACCTAACCTTCAAACACTTTCTTCCTTCCTTCCTTCCTTTCCCTTGTCCTCGGCTCACACACACACCACTTACATCATCCATTTTCACGTTATTTCAAGGCATTCTGAGGTTACTACAAGGTGTATGGAGGCTAACTAAGAAGGCTTGAGGTGCTAGAACTTGAAGGACCACTTGGAGGAGCCTTTAACCACTCACTTTCTTCCATCTTCATCATCTACCTTCTTGTGCCACTTCCCTAGCCATTAGAGCTAGTTCTAAGCCCCCTAATCACTAATTTAGTTCATGTTTATGTTATGTACAAGTCTCACCATCTAAGTGACTAAACTTTTAAAGATGAAAATGAGAAGACCTAACATAATCATGAAGAAAACAAGTGATTTTAGTAATATTTGGTGTATGTGATTAAGTTGATGTTGTTAAATCTTGTGTGTATGTTTAGATCTAGTATGTTAAGCTTGTTAGAAGCTTGGACCTAACAAGTTTAAGCATGGATCTTGAAAGATCCATGGTTAAACTTTAAGATGAACATATGAAACACTTATATGAACTTCAAAAATGAATCTTTAAGCATGAACTTGTAATCTTGAAGTAACAAAGTGTATATAAAACTAACTTTTGAAACTAAAATCTATGAAAAACTTGTTAAAGAATTTTCAAGAAGCTTGTTTAAGCAAGATCTATAGATGTAAAGCATGGATTTTGAAAGATCCATGAAGAAACAAGGTTTAAAACATAAGGATCGTTATAATAAACATAAAAAGGACTTGTAAACATGATTTTAAAGACTTTGAAACCATAAGACTTATGGATGATTAAGTTAGTAAATTAAAGTTTCATAAAAGATTGTTTAAAATGCTCAAGAACCCTTGTTTTTGGAAAAAAAAAAAAAAAAAAAACCATTGTATGTTAAGTGTAGATCTAAAAGACTACACATTTTTAACAAGAATCAAGTTCACCATAATGTTTCATATGAAGTATTTAGTGTATGTTGTTGATGAAAATTGTTGGAAATTGGTTTTGATGATAAAAAGAAAATAAACACATGTTTGAAAACATGGGAAACCTCCATTGTTAGGGGAAACTATGCCAAAATTTTTATAAAATTTTGATACTTAGAAAAATGTAATTTTTGGTGAAAATTATTCCCCAAAAATTCACTTAAAAATATTTACCAAAGTTTCCTATTTATTTTTGTGTAAAATTTCAAGTTAAAAGATAATGATTTCTTCAAGTTAAAACTTATATTAAATATGTCTATTTTAGGAAAATATATGTATTTAGTGATCACCAAATTTTGTGCTAAGTGTATATAATGTGTATTATATGTAGTAGTGTATTAGGAACTTAAAAATACACAAAATACTCCCAAGGAGTATAAGTACCAAAATAGACATACAAATACATGAGAATACCTAAGTATTCAAGTATACAACATTCCTCTCAAGAAGAGTATTTTGACAATACAAGAAAATATATTTGTAAAAATATATTTCACAAATATTTGGACTTTGGACAATTTTTGGACAAAACTATAAATACTTAGACAAATATATAACCATTACCAAGTAATGGAAATTACACAAAAACCGGGTGCATAACAAGAATAGTTATATATATTTTATAGCATGACAAAATATATATAATACGCACAAGACTTAAAAATACATTATTTTTAAGAAATACAATTCCGGAAAGTAATCAAAATCAAAGTATTGATTTTTGGCGAATAATACAAAATACACGAGTATTTACATAAAATACAAATATACTTTCCTAAGTATACTTGTACAAAAATAATGTTGAGAATATTATTTCACAAATACTTATATTTATTTTGGAAAAATAATATAAGTAACATATATGGACAAGTTAAAAATGAAATTTATTTTTAACACTTATTACTTTGACAAATTCTACATAAATAAATATATGCTTTTGGAAAGTAAAATATATATTCAAAGTGCAAGACACAACGTACGGTCAAAACCCGACCAACAAGGGCACGACCCTCACAAAGGATGAACATACGAAGAACAAATACATAAGCTAAAGATGGTGACTTGTACTTGTGTAATACAAGTCTAGTGACTAAGGAGAATAAAACACATATAGGTCACGACGCTCACGAAGCAAACCCGGTGAAGTTTACGACGCAGGTTACGCAAAACTGTGAGTTCATGTCCCCGCTTTTTAAACATTTTCTTGTTTTCTAAAGGGAAAATACATATACTGTGGTATGACAAAACAAAACTAAGGAATGACTTTATAGATCATGTCACGAATAGGGTGTCATAAGCACCATTAATCAACGTAAGTCTTAGACCGCGGAACAAAAGGTTAGATCTAATGGGTTTCAGGCAGCCACACTCTTGGCCACACTTCTACCGAGAGTGCTTTTGTGTCTCTAGTCGTAAATCGACAATTAAAATGCCTATGGTTTGGATGCTTCCTATGTCGTTACATATGTTAGTGGCCTCGCGAACTATTAGCGATCTCGTATTCCTTATGTTTACATTTACTAAATACTTTTCAAGTACAATTGCATACCATGATTTCTTACAGCAATACTTAAATGTTTTACACAAAACTGCATGAATTCACACCAACTTATGTTGACAATTTTCCAAAACTTACATGTATTTCAGGTAACTAAGTGGATGTACGTGCGGTCTCTCCTGCTCAAGAATGTATCTTATGTTTTTAGTTATGTCGTGTCAGGACTCCAATGCCTCTTTTGTGGGATTTGATTGTTATATTCCACCTCGTGTGGTGATATAATGATCAAAACCTTGATGTTTGTTGTTGAAATAAAATTGTAAACTTTTTAAACAACTATCTATCGTGTGCTGTAAACACTTAACTCAACCTATGTTTTGGATATTTAATTTCAATGGCATTATCGAGTTTGTTTATTGATCATGTAGTATGTTTACTATTCGTATGCAATGAGAACCTTTCAGGATCACACCTCGTGCTTCCGCCTTAGAAAGGGGCGTGATAGAATGGTATCAGAGCTGCGATTGTAGTGAACCAGGATTCCTTCTCGAGTCTAGATTAGAATCTTTAGGATCCTCTCACGAAAACAATTTTTCAAAAGTTTTCATTGCATAAAAACTTTCCATGACATCCACTACCTGAACTTGTTTTCAAAAAGTAAAGTAAGAACACTACAAGACTTAGGGTGCACCGGGGTAGCACTTGTCGTTAACAAGGAATTACTTGCAATAATGTGTATAATTATTTGTATATTAATTTAGTAGTAGTAATTAATATATACATATACCATGAATAATATGTTACAGGTACACATGTCTTCGTCTGAAAGCAGCGGCCTATCTGAAGAACGTGACCCGATGACGATTGTCTCTGACGACTAGATTACTTCAGCTCCCAAGATCTTCACGTCTTATTCCTAGAGCGATCCGGAGATGGCGTCCAATGACGATGATCTCGAGGATTTTCAGCCTTTCGCCCTACCAGACTTTGGTGACGATATCCCTTTCATTGATGATGTCTTAGCTTTACCTTTACCCATCCATGACCAGCTTATCATCGGACATCCCGATGGTGAGCATCTCGTTGAGCCTATTCCCATTCATTCTATCCCTCTTGCCGCCATCCCTGTTGAGGACTGTCTTTTCATTGATGATCTGGATGATGATGTTGACGTCCCCGTAATTGAGGTGGAGCACCTCGAAGACGATCTTGGTGACGGAGAGGTGTACGACCTCGCTATCCTAGAGCTAGCATCTCCTGTTGTGTCTGTTATCGATATCTCTTCTGACACTGATCTTGAGTCTGACGCTGATTCCTTCGATTCAGTGACATCTTTGGCCCTTTTTGCTGATGGGCTGAGAGTTTGCCCGTCTGGTGTTGATGATGACGCTATGTCTGTTGCGCCATCTTCTCCTACTCATGTCTCCACACCCACTCATACGCCTCCCCACACTCCTACTCAGGTCAGCTCCCTCATCCGTCGAATTCATGAGCTCGAGGATGAAGTGACTCATCTTCGTAGTTTGATCTTCCCTACACCCCCACCTTCTCCACCTGCCCATTAGGTTTTCTTTGTAGGTACTTTGATGGAGCAGTATTTTTGGGTATGAAGACTACAACCAGGTTTTGGGTACAATCTGAAGACAAGGACCGCCAATGTGAAGAAAGATATTTTGTCTTTTATATGTATTAAACTTGTACTATGGGGTGATGTAACCCTTATGCACTTTTTTTTCTTCGCAAACAATGATGTAACAAGTTTTCCTGATATGTATAAAAACTCGATGGATATCTTATAACACATCGGTATTTATCTGTTTATGCATGCTTGTTGCTGTATGAATTGATTTATATGTTGGTGGATTGTTTGATATTGCTTATGTGTATATATTTATGCGTATATATACTACTACTATCTTGTATGTTAGTATCAAACAAATGACTAACTCTATTGTGTTGTGTTTTGAAAAAACATGGCACCTAGGAGAGCTGTGAACACTCGAGATTCTGATCAACCCCCTCCTCCTCTGATGCCGAGGACTGCTGAGGAATTGAACTCTCTACTGGAAGAAAGGATTTCCAAAGCTATTGCCTAGTACGAGGCGAACCGTACTGAACACAGCGGAGGATCAGGCGGTACTAGATGAAATGGAAATGGAGATTCATCTGGAGGAACCCTGACTCAAGGTAACCTTAGGCTGATTTACTATAACTTGATGATATTTATGAACGGTCTTTGTTTCATTGTTTCATTAATTGTTCACGAGTGAATTGGTTGGATAAATTCCAGGCTGCACCTACAAGCAGTTTCTTGACTGCAAGCCACTGAATTACGACGACACTGGAGGTGCAGTGGCTTTTGTACACTGGACGGAGAAAATTGATTCTACAATCCGCATGAGCAAGTGTACCGCGGACCAGCAAGTCACTTTTATTACTGGGTTATTCGTCGACGAAGCTTTGACTTGGTGGAATTTGCAAGTCCAAACTCTGGGTGATGATGCTACGTATGGCATGACTTGGGATGAGTTGAAGGAAAGAATGAGGGAAAAGTATTGCCCACGTGCTGAACTCCAAACGCTGGAGACTGAGTTTTGGAACCTGTCCATGGTTGGTGCAGACATTGTTGGTTATACTCAGAGGTTCCATGATCTGTCAAGAGTGATCCCATATCTGGTGACTCCCGAATTTAAGCGCATTGAGCGCTACATCTAGGGATTGGCTCTAGAGTTTCGCAGTTTGGTGACTACGGTAGAACCAACAACGATCACTCAGGCTGTAACTCTGGCTGTCAGCCTTACTGAAGATGCTGTCCGTATGAAAAAGTTATCGATGAAAACTACTGAGAAAACCGAGACGCATGCTGAGTCGTCTGGTGACAAGAAAAGGAAGCACTCGAATCTGAGCCAAGCGACACGCAACAACAACAAAGGTTCCAACAACCTGAAACGTGACCCTAATCCACCCAAGGAGGCAAAAACCTTTGCAGCTACGAATGACGCTACAACTAGGGGATACCAAGGCACTCTGCCCAAATGTAACAAGTGCAAGCGTCACCATGATGGAGTTTGTCACATTCCAAAGTGCGATAAGTGTGGAAAATTGGGTCATCGTACCGAAGATTGCTGGGGAAAAAGAGGTGGAAGTGGTAATAGAAATGGGAATGGAGACCGAAATGGCACTGGTAATGGGAATGGTAATGGGAATGGAAATGGTATTGGTAATCGAAATGGTAATGGAACTGGGCAGAACCAAGGATGTTTTGCTTGTGGTAGCAAAGAGCACTTCTAGAAGGATTACCCAAGGGAAAACAACGCTTAAGGTCGAGCATTTGTGATAGGAGCAAGGAACGCCAGTGAGGACCCTAATGTGGTCACCGGTACGTTTCTCGTTAACAATCACTTTGCATCCATACTATTTGACACTGGTGCCGATTATAGTTTCATGTCTGTGAATTTAAACGTATGCTTAGAATATAATCTAGTAGATTAGACATTCCTTATTCCATAGAACTAGCCAATGGTAATCTCGTTGAATCGGGCGAAGTTGTTAGGAGATATACGTTAGAACTTGGTGAGCGAAGGTTTAGTATCGACCTCTTACCTGTTCAGTTGGGTAGCTTTGATGTGGTAGTCAGAATGGACTGGCTGTCCAAGAATAAGGCTGAAGTTGTTTGTCACCAGAAAATCATTCGCATCCCTCTTGCGAATGATGAAACGCTCATAGTCCATGGAGAGAAAAGAGACACGCCCTTGCGGATCATCAACTGTATGAAGGCGCATAAATGCTTGCGAAAAGGATGTGTTGCATTCTTGGCGCACGTAGTAGATAACAAGGCCAAGGAGCCGAAACTAGAAGACATTCATGTGGTAATGGAATTCCCTGATGTTTTTCCTGAAGACTTACCAGGATTACCTCCGCAACAACAAGTCGAGTTCCATATAGACTTGGTCCCAGGCGCCGCTCCTATGGCCAAGGTACCAAATCGACTTGTGCCATCCGAGATGCAAGAATTATCTACACAACTCCAGGAGTTGTTGGATAAAGGATTTATAAGGCCGAGCTTCTCGCCCTAAGGAGCTCCAGTATTGTTTGTTAAGAAGAAGGATGGAACCTTGCGGATATTTATTGATTATAGAGAGTTGAATAAGCTCACTGTTAAGAATCGGTATCCGTTACCGAGGATTGACGACTTATTCGACCAGTTGCAAGGATCGAGCTACTACTCCAAGATTGACCTTCGGTCTGGCTATCATCAGTTAAGGATTCAAGAGGAGAGCGTACCAAAGACTATGTTAAGGACTCATTATGGACATTATGAGTTCCTTGTGATGCCATTTGGATTAACGAACGCGCCAACAGTGTTTATGGATCTGATGAATCGTGTATGCAAGCCATATATCGATAAATTCGTGATTGTATTTATCGATGATATTTTGATTTATTCACGAACGAAGGACGAGCACAAGCAACATCTCAGAACCATTCTAGAACTAATGAAGAAAGAAAAACTTTATGCAAAGTTCTCAAAGTGCGAATTTTGGATTCGCAAGGTACAGTTCCTTGGTCACGTGGTGAACGAGAATGGTATTCATGTGGATCCAGCGAAGAATGAAGCGATAAAGAATTGGGAAGCCCCCAAGACGCCAACTGAAGTTTGACAGTTTTTGGGATTAGCGGGCTATTACCGCAGATTTATCGTGAATTTCTCTAAAATAGCCCAACCGATGACTTCCCTTACCCAGAAGGATAAGAAGTACGACTTGGGAGACAAGCAAGAAGAAGCCTTCCAGCTACTCAAAAACAAGCTATGCGATGTACCGATACTATCTCTACCCGAAGGCACTGAAGACTTCGTTGTATATTGCAACGCTTCGCGTCAGGGAATGGGTTGCATGCTCATGTAACGCCAAAAAGTCATCGCTTATGCATCGTGACAATTGAAAGTACATGAAAAGAATTATACCACCCACAACCTAGAGTTAGGCACGGTGGTATTCGCCTTGAAGATTTGGCGACATTATTTGTATGGTACTCGATGTACTATCTTCACAAATCACAAGAGTCTGCAACATATATTTGATCAAAAGGAGTTAAATATGCGTCAGGGACGATGGGTTGAGTTGCTGAACAATTACGACTGTGAGATCAAGTATCATCCTGGAAAGGCAAATGTGGTAGCAGACACATTGAGTCGAAAGGAAAGGGTTAAGACCCTAAGAGTTCGAGCTTTAGAAATGACGTTTCATACGAACCTCACTTCATGTATACATGATGCCCAACAAAAAGCCCTTAAGAAGGAAAATCTTAAAGCTGAATATCTCCGAGGTATGGAGAAGAAGTTGGTGCCAAATGAAGAGGGAACCTTATACTTTATGGGACACATTTTGGTTCCGCTCTATGGTGGTATTCGAGAAGTTATCTTTGACGAAGCTCACAAGTCGAGATACTCGATCCACCCAGGATCGGATAAAATGTATCTAGACTTAAAAGAGTATTATTGGTGGCCAAAACTCAAAAACGACGTTGCTGTTTATGTTGGAAAGTGCCTAACCTGTGCTAAGGTCAAGGCCGAATACTAGAAACCTTCCAGTCTATTGCAACAACATGAAATTCCCGTATGGAAGTGGGAGCAAATTTCGATGGACTTCATAACAAAATTACCCAAGACCCCTAGAGGGCACGATATGATATGGGTAATAGTGGATTGATTAACGAAGTCTGCACACTTCCTACCAATTCCAGAAAAAGATAACACTTGAAAGTTGGCTGAGCTATACCTTAAGGAGATAGTGGCACGCCATGGGGTGCCTATCTCGATAATTTCAGACAGAAATGGACGATTTGTATCAAGGATCTGGCAATCCTTTCAAGAGGCCTTTGGATCTCAATTGGATCTAAGCACGGCCTTCCATCTGCAAACTGACGGTCAGAGCGAACAGACTATACAAACACTAGAAGATATGCTTCGTGCATGTGTGATGGATTTAGGCGGTAGCTGGGATACTCATATACCCTTAGTTGAGTTTTCATATAATAACAACTACCATACAGGCATAAAAGCCGCACCGTTCGAAGCTCCATGTGGCCGCAAGTGCCGCTTACTGTTGTGTTGAGCAGACGCTGGAGATAAACAGTTGATTGGTCCTGAACTTGTTTAAGAGACAACCGACAAGGTCATGCAGATCCGAGAATGCATCAAGGCAGCTCGTGATCGAAAAAAGAGCTACGCCGATCGAAGACAGAAACCTTTGGATTTCAAGGTGGGATACAAATTTTTATTGAAGGTCTCACCTTGGAAAGGTGTAGCAAGGATCGAAAAACGTGGGAAGTTAAACCCACGATACATTGGGCCATTCAAGATCTTGGAAAAGATTGGTACCGTAGCGTACAAATTGGAGTTACCGAAAGAGCTTAATGGTGTACATGATACGTTCCATGTGTCAAACCTTAAAAATAGTCCAACCCAAGAAACAGTTATCATCCCTGCGGATGAGGTGCATATCGACGACAAACTCCGATTTACAAAACAACCAGTTGAGGTAATGGATTGGAAGATCCAGAAGACAAGGAGGAGTCGTATTAAACTTGTCAAAGTATGTTGGAACTCTAAGCATGGACCCGAGTACACGTGGGAATGTGAAGACCAGTTTAAAGCCAAGTACCCCCATCTATTCGAGAAAGCTCCTACGAGAGATAACTTAGCCTGAAATTCGGGACAAAATTCTATTAACGGGGAGAGACTGTGACAACTGGCACCAAACCGGTAACTTCCGCAATATTTTAGTATTATTTATTAATTGCAATTATGTGCTTAAACGTCAAAATTAAGTGACTACTTGCTTTACATATGAATTCATGCATGTTTTATACCTCAAATATTTCCTTGTGCATTACTTTAAGCATTGCGTCAGAAACACTAGTAAACTCACCGGTAAGACACACTGTGTCAGCATTTCAGCAGAAAGCAGTCAAACAATAGAATTAGGGCCTAGGAGTAGGTCCAACATCTAAAATACATTAAAACCCAAGTATGGATACAAGGGTTAACATATACACTTTTCGTAAGTTAAAATAAGCACTAAAAGACACCCGGAACTCACTGTAAAAGCTAAATTTTGTAGAATTCAGCTATAATTCAGCTAAAAACAGCAATATAACACTAAAATATCATGCATAATTTATGATTTAGTGACTATAATAACTTACAAAGTTTCCTAAATTGAAACTGCCACAAAAGGTGCTTCATACCTAGTAAAACTGAGCAATTTAACACTTTAAAGAACCGTAACGAAACGAACAACCAGACACTACCCGAAACATCAAAATTTGACTAGAAGCAATGTTTTTATGATATTAAGCTAGTTATGGGGATAGAACATCATATTGCATCTTAAAATCACTAAACACATATAACACCTAACTAACACCCTTGAATTCTAACTAGAATCCCTAACTAAGAATCAAAACCAAACCAATACCCCCCCCCATCTTGGACGGTTGGGACATGGGTCCCACAAGCTTGATTTTATTTCAATATTTTATATGATGTGTCTAGTGATTATGAGGCATAGTGACCAAAGAACAAATACATGATGGAAGTAATCTTTAAAGAACCATGAGTAAATGAAACAAGTTCATAACCTAACCTTCAAACACTATCTTCCTTCCTTTCCCTTGTTCTCGGCTCACACACACACCACATACATCATCCATTTTCACTTCATTTCAAGGCATTTCAAGGTTACTACAAGGTGTATGGAGGCTAACTAAGAAGGCTTGAGGTGCTAGAACTTGAAGGACCACTTGGAGGAGCCTTTAACCACTCACTTTCTTCAATCTTCATCATCTACCTTCTTGTGCCACTTCCCTAGCCATTAGAGCTAGTTCATGTTTATGTTATGTACAAGTCTCACCATCTAAGTGACTAAACTTTAAAAGATGAAAATGAGAAGATCTAACATAATCATGAAGAAAACAAGTGATTTTAGTAATTTTTGGTGTATGTGATGAAGTTGATGTTGTTAAATCTTGTGTGTATGTTTAGATCTAGTATGTTAAGCTTGTTAGAAGCTTGGACCTTACAAGTTTAAGCATGGATCTTGAAAGATCCATGGTTAAACTTGAAGATGAACATATGAAACACTTTTGTGAACCTGAAAAATGAATCTTTAAGCATGAACTTCTAATGTTTAAGTAACAAAGTGTGTATAAAACTAACTTTTGAAACTAAAATCTATGAAAAACTTGTTAATGAATTTTCAAGAAGCTTGTTTAAGCAAGATCTAAAGATGTAAAGCATGGATCTTGAAAGATCCATGAAGAAACAAGGTTTAAAACATAAGGATCTTTCTAATAAACATAAAAAGGAATTTTAAACATGATTTTAAGACTTTGAAACCATAAGACTTATGGATGATTAAGTTAGTAAATTAAAGTCTCATAAAAGTTTGTTTAAAATTCTCAAGAACACTTGTTTTTGGAAAAACCATTGTATGTTAAGTGTAGATCTAAAAGACTACACATTTTTAACAAGAATCAAGTTAACCATAATGTTTCATATGAAGTATTTAGTGTATGTTGTTGATGAAAATTGTTGGAAATTGGTTTTGATGATAAAAAGAAAATAAACACATGTTTTGAAAACTTGGGAAACCTCCATTGTTAGGGGAAAACACTTAGAAAAATGTAATTTTTGGTGAAAATTATTCCCCAAAAATTCACTTAAAAATATTTACCAAGGTTTCCTAATTTTTTTGTGTGAAATTTCAAGTTAAAAGATAATGATTTCTTCAAGTTAAAACTTAGATTAAATATGTCTATTTTAGGAAAATATATGTATTTAGTGATCACTGATCACCAAATTTTGTGCTAAGTGTATATAATGTAGTAGTGTATTAGGAACTTAAAAATACACAAAATACTCCGAAAGAGTATACGTACCAAAATACACATACAAATACATGAGAATACCTAAGTATTCAAGTATACAAAATTCATCTCAAGAAGAGTATTTGGACAATACAAGAAAATATATTTGTAAAAATATATTTCACAAATATTTGGACTTTGGACAATTTTTGTACATAACTATAAATACTTGGACAAATATATAACCATTACCAAGTAATGGAAATTAGACAAAAACTGGGTGCATAACAAGAATAGTTATATATATTTTATAGCATGATAAAATATATAAAATACGCACAAGACTTAAAAATACATTATTTTTAAGAAATACAATTCCGGAAAGTAATAAAAATTAAAGTATTGATTTTTGGCTAATAATACAAAATACACAAGTATTTACATAAAAATACAAGTATACTTTCCTAAGTATACTTGTACAAAAATAATGTTGGGAATATTATTTCACAAATACTTATATTTATTTTTTGAAAAATAATATAAGTAACATATATGGACAAGTTAAAAATGAAATTTATTTTTAACACTTATTACTTTGACATATTCTACATAAATAAATATATATTTTTGGAAAGTAAAATATATATTCAAAGTGCAAGACACAATGTACGGGCAAAACCTGAAAAACAATGCCACGACCCTCACAAAGGATGAACATACGAAGAACAAATACATAAGCTAAAGATGGTGACTTGTACTTGTGTAATACAAGTCTAGTGACTAACGTAAATAAAACACATATAGGTCACGACGCTCACGAAGCAAACCCGGTGAAGTTTACGACGCAGGTTACACAAAACTGTGAGTTCATGTCCCCGCTTTTTAAACTTTTTCTTGTTTTCTAAACTTGGGGAAAATACATGTACTGTGGTATGACAAAACAAAACTAAGGAATGACTTTATAGATCATGTCACGAATAGGGTGTCATAAGCACCATTAATCAACGTAAGTCCTAGACCGCGGAACAAAAGGTTAGATTTAATGGGTTTCCGTCAGATTGGAGAGAAACTCGTCTGGAAGTATGAGGAGCGTGAAATGCAGTATTTGACAAGACAGCACTTAGTATAATATATATATATATATATGTGTGTGTGTGTGTGTGTGTGTAATTTTGTACTTTGATGAAAAAAAACATATATCTAATCAACTAAAATAGATAGACTAAAATACCTATCGATGCATAATTACTAGTGTGTTTAATTTTCAGTTGTAATTTGTAATCGATGCATATAAATAGATATATATATAAAAAAGAGTAAGTCGCAATGCTCGAAGTTTTTTTATCAATATGCTTGCGTAATTTTTTTTATTAATTTTATTCTGTGATATTAATACCTGATAAATGTTTACAATTTAGATGGACAACGAAGTAAATCAGGAAAACGAGAATAATGATAATAATGGGAACCAAGTGAATAAAAGTGCCACTGAACATATAGTAGCACAAGGAATCATAGGTGCTATGCCATATATTATCAAGACTATTAAAAGAAGCAGAAAATAATAATCCTGTAATTGGAAGTAAACGTCAAAACACCAAACCAAGTCACATCATGAATTGAAATCATGGACCCCTAATCCAAGCCCTAATTCCAAAAAGAAGAAGAACCATATCATATGGTTGTTCTTATAAGGAATTCTTGGCCTGTAAACCAATAGAATTCTCAGGCAATGAAGGAGGCATTTCAGCCTTACGCTGGATAGAAAAGACAGAAGCAGTCATAAAAATAAGTAAATGTGCAGATGAAGATAAAATTATATTTGCTTCTAATCTTTTTTAGAATGCAGCCTTAGAGTGGTGGAATACCATTCTCCAATCTAGAGGAAGTGACAGAGTTTATAATATGGAATGGACCAACTTTAAGGAGATAGTTGAAAGAAAATTTTGTCCTCCTCTTGAAAAGGAACAAATTGCTAATAAGTTCCTAAATCACAAAATGATTGGAATAGACTGCAGGGAGTACACTACCATATTCTTTGAATATGCTAGAATAGTACCAACCTTAGCCTCACCAGAACCAGTATTAATCTCTCGTTACATCTGGGGATTAATCAGTGAGTCAGACATGTAGTCAAGGCAGCTAGACCACAAACCATAGAAGTAGTAGAACTAGCTACCACCCTGACTGATGAGTTGGTACGTACACAAGAGGAAAATAATAGAAAGAACCTAGCTCAAAAGCTTAACCAAAAATTTCGTTACGATAGTTCCTACCGTGGGAAAGGTACAGGTTCTTCCTCTTCACCCAACTACAAGTATTGCAAAAGGAAGCACTCAGGAATGTGCTTCTGCAAGATGTCTGGACATAAGGAAGAAGACTGCAGGAAGAAAGCTAGCAATAGGCTATGCTTCAATTGTGGAGAAGCTGGTCATATCAAACTGAACTGTCCAAAACTAGCTCTAACGATAACCAGCAAAGCTGAGGAAACTGAAGGACCCAAGAAGAATGCCAGAGCATTCCTTCTGAAAATCGAAGAAGCCAAGATGATTCCGGATGTGATTGTCGGTACATTTTTAGTTAATGATATTTTTGGCAAAGTATTATTTGACTCTGGTGCAAACCAAAGTTTTATCAATACTTCTTTCTACAAAATTCTCAACCAACCATTAACTAAACATCAACAAGAATGTCTGGTAGAGATGGCAAATGAAGATTCTATTAAGATAAGTAAAATCCTGTAGGGAGCAAGGATAGAAATTCTAAACAAAAAAATTTACTGCTAATCTTTTTCCAATGAATCTAGCTGGATTCGATGTTATATTAGGAATGGATTGGTTGATAGCCAATAATGCCAATATTTTATGTGATCAAAAGTTTGTACAGGTAAGTACACCGATTGGTGAAAAGATCACAATTAAAGGAGATAAGTCAACCAGGTCAACAAAATTCATCTCTGTAATGAAAGCTGCAAGCTATGCAAGATAAGGAGGAATAGTGTATATGATTTCAGTAATCATTAACACTAAATGAAAATAATTAAAAGATATACCTATAGTATCTAAATTCTCAGACTTTTTTCCAGAAGAGTTACCTGGATTACCGTCAGATCGAAAGGTTGAATTTAGAATTCACCTAATACCTGGAATGACACCAATTGCCAAAGCACCATATCGACTAGCACCGACGGAGATGCAGGAACTAAAGAAACAATTGGACGAAAGGTTTTATAAAACCTAGTTCAGCACCATGGGGAGCACCGGTACTATTTGTCAAAAACAAAGATGGATCGATGCGTATGTGTATCGATTTCCGGTAATTGAACAAAGTTACAATAAAAAATCAGTACCCACTACTGAGAATCAATGATCTGTTCGATCAACTTCAAGGAGCTCGATTCTTTTTTAAGAGATTAAATTACAAAAATCTTCCTTTATGTATGTCACTTATTGCAAACTGTGTCCTTTGTCTTCAATAATTACAGAAAATGTACTCGATGTTTGCAAACCCTGGCAAGTTATGTCCTTTAGCCCTAACTCAGTTAATTTTTGTGGTTAAATCTGATTGAATGGACCCCATATAAGGGTATATTGGTCATTTTACCCAAAATACTAAAAAAATAAAATTATAAAAAAATCAAATCTTTTTTCTTTCTCTTTCTGAATGGCAGATCTCTCTTTCATCAATCATTATCTTTCTCTCTATTAACTCTCTCTCTCCCTCTTCACACCACCAGTCTTGCACCACCACCACCATAAATAACCCACCATCACCATCGTTACCACCAACCCAACACCATCACCGACACGTGTATTGGTCATTAATAAGATTGTCACACGTGTACTGGTCATTAATAAGCTTCTTCCACGCATTTGGCTATTCGTTAATCCTGTTCGTCATTGATTAAAAGTTTAAAACCCTAATGATTAGATTCCAATAACCGTTAATCAAAACCCTATAGATTCAAATTTCAAACAGATTATTCAATTTAACAACAGCTGGTAGGAAACTAGGGGTTTTCGGTGATTTAAAAGATGAAGACCATAGAGGAGAGGTTGGTGGTGGATCTGGCCGGAAATTGCAGAAGTAGTTGCGATGGTGGAAGGTTGTGATGATAGAAGGGTAGGTGGTGGTGGTGGAAGGTTTTGATGGTGGTGGGGTGGGTGGTGACGGTGGTGGTGGAATGTGGTGGTGGTGGTGGTGGGTTGGTGGTGGTGGTGATGGTGGTGGTGGTAGTGGTGGGTTGTTTTTGGTGTGGTGGTAGAATGGTGGTATAAAGAGGGAGAGAGAGATAAAGAGAGTTAAGAGAGAGAAAGAGAATGATTGATGAAAGAGAGATCTGCCATTCAAAAAGAGAGAGAGAAAAGATCTGAATTTTTTATAATTTTATTTTTTAGTATTTAGGGTATATGACCAATATACCCTCATGTGAGGTCCATTTGATTAGATTTAACCACAATTATTAACTGAGTTAGGGCTAAAGGACATAACTTGCAAGGGTTTGCAAACATCGAGTACGTTTTCTGTAATTATTGAAGACAAAAGACACAATTTGCAATATGTGACATACAAAAAGTACGATTTTTGTAATTTACTCTTTCTAAGATTGATTGACGTTTAGGATATCATCAATTGAAAGTACAGGAAGAGGACATTCCTAAAACTGCATTCAGAACAAGGTACGATCATTATGAATTTACAGTCATGTCATTTGGTTTAACCAATGCCCAGCCGTATTTATGGACATGATGAACAGGATATGTAAGCCATACCTGGATAAATTCATAATTGTCTTTATAGATGATATTCTAATTTACTCTAAGAGCAAGGAAGGTCATGCAGAGCATTTGCATATTCTTCTGACATTGTTGAGAAAGAAAAGCTTTATACTAAATTCTCAAAATGCGAATTCTGGTTGCAAGAAGTGCAATTCTTTGGACATCTGGTTAATCATGAAGGAATTCATGTGGATCCTACAAAGATCGAGGTGATTACCAAATAGAAAGTCCCTGAGTCACCTACGGAGGTAAGAAGTTTTCTTGGACTGGCAGAATATTATAGACGTTTTATTCAAGATTTCTCTAGAATAGCCATTCCATTAACCAAACTGACTTGTAAATCAGTTAAGTTTGAATGTGGACCAAAACAGAAATAAGCCTTTAGGATTTTAAAGCAAAGGTTAACCAATGCATTGATACTCGCGTTACCGGAAGGAACTAAATATGAGACAGAGACGTTGGATGGAAATTCTTAGGGATTATGACTGTGATATCCAGTATCATACAGGAAAATCTAATGTAGTAGTTGATGCTTTAATTCGAAAGTATCATAAAAAGCCAAAACGAGTATGCTCTCTCAGACTAAATCTGCAGATAGATTTAAATGAGCAAATTAGAGAAATACAGGAAACAACAATCATGGACGATACTGAAGGGTTAAAAGGAATGATTAAGGAATTAGAACAATGATTAGATGGAATTTGGAGATTCCATAAGAAAAGGATCTGGAAACCTTTCAAGGAAACCTACGAAACCAAATTTTAGAAGAAGCCCATTGGTCTAAGTATACGATACATCCCGGTAGTGATAAGATGTATCAAGACTTAAGATAGAATTTATGGTGGATAGGAATGAAAAAGGATATAGCAAACTATGTTGCTAAATGTCTAACCTGTTCACAGGTTAAAGCTGAGCATCAGAAACCCTCAGGGTTATTGCTACAATTAGAAATACCAATCTGGAAATGGGAATTGATAACAATGGACTTTGTTACCAAATTACCCAAGACACAAAAAGGTAATGATACAATTTGGGTTATCGTTGACAGATTAACCAAATCTACTCATTTCCTACCTATGAAGGAAACTTTCAGTATGGAACAATTAGCCAAGTTATATGTAAATGAAATAGTTTCATAACATGGAATTCCTTTATCAAATGTGTCTGATAGAGATAGCCATTTTACATCTCATTTTTGGACAAGTTTCCAAAAAGCAATGGGAACCAGGTTGAATCTAAGCACAGCTTACCATCCTCAAACGGACGGACAAAGCGAAATGACAATTCAGACAATGGAGGATATGCTTAGAGCCTATGTAATTGACTTTGGAGGAAATTGGGACTATCGTTTTCCATTAATAGAATTTTCCTATAACAACAGCTACCATACCAGCATTAATGAAGCACGTTATGGACGAAAATGCTGAACTCCAGTCTGTTGGGCAGAGATTGGAGAAAAGCAACTATCTGGAATAGAGATAGTGCAAGAAACAACGGACAAAATTATTCAAGTAAAGGAAAGACTAAAAGCAGCACGAGATCGTCAAAAGAGTTATGCAGAAAATAGACGAAAACCATTAGAATTTCAAGTTGGAGATAAGGTATTGTTAAAAGTTTCTCCATGGGAAGGAATAGTCAGATTTGTTAAAAGAGGAAAGCTAAGCCCAAGGTATATTGGACCTTTTAAGATTATCAAAAGAATATGACCAGTAGCTTATCAGCTACAACTGTTAGAGGAAATGGTAGAAATACATGATATATTTCATGTATGTAATCTCAAAAAGTTCTTAGCTGACGAATCATTGGTGATACCTCTTCAGGACATAAAGGTAAATCAAAAACTTAATTTTGTAGAGAAACCACTACAGATTGAAGATAGAAAGATCAAGAATCTCAAACATAAGAGATTAGTTCTGGTCAAAGTAAAATGGGATTCCAAGAGAGGACCAGAACATACATGGGAACTCGAGTCAGAAATGCAACGGAAATATCAACAATTGTTCCAGTAGATCTCGAGGACTGTCAGTACAGTAATGTCTATCGCCTCCGTCAATCCAGATCGTAGCAGAAACAATTTAATTCTAGTCTTTATATTGTAATATGTAGTAAAAGGCAAGGTGACGTTTCTATAATTAATGAGAACTCTCATTAAGCCCCTTGGCCTTTAAATAGAGGACTTAGGGTTCTCATTTACTACTTTTGCTCATTTGGATCTTTGGAGAGCTTGGTGCCTAGAGAGAGAAAGTAGAGAGAGAAAGTGTTCTAGGTGATTCACGTGACTTTGTACTTTTCAGATCTTTTATCGAATCACAAATTTAGTACGTTCGTGTGTTCGGTCACGTTTGTGTACGGATTCCGCACGTTACACGAGTCGGTTCGCAATCGTTTCGGGGTCAAAATCGATCCTACAAGTGGTATCAGAGCAGGAGCTCAATTGCATGGATCAAACACATAAATTCTCACACGAATTTAGCAGATTCAGATCCAATTTCATCCAGATTTTTCAAAATTTCTTCATCTTTTCATCTCTTTCACATTTCTAACTGAAAATCTCAAAATTAAACAGGTTTTTACGGTTAAAATTGCTGATTTTTTGATATGTTGTGCGAAATTAGTTGATCTAGAAGCCTACAAATTTTCAGATCCTAATTCAAAGCGGTTTTTTGAGAAATCTTGATTTTTGTGTTCGAAATACGTTCAAAATGTTTGTTGTTACTGTTGTCATTGTTCTAGGTGTTCACCGATCGGATGGCAATTGCTGCTATTATATGGGGTTTTGTATACACTACTAGTAATCCGTTACTATTGGACGACGAGTTAGCCAATGAGTAACATGACCACAGTCATGGAACTATGAACATGACAAATACTGAATGAGTATATTGGTAGATATAAACATTGTAATCGCTCTCAATACTGTAAAGTTATAAAAGCTTGTTTTGATTAAACTAGGATGCACTTGCCAGTATTTCTTGCTGATAAAACATTTTTAAAACGCGTTTCAGGTAACTTAATGTGAAGCTAATAGAAGCCAGCCAGGGAGCATCGAAGTCTTAAAGAAGTGGCTATAAAAGTTACCTAAATAAAAATGAGATTTTGTTTTTAATAATTAGGGTTTTCCCTATAATTGTATTATCAATGAAACATGGGTTTTTGTCTCATTTATTTATTATAAAAGTTTGATGTTTTGAAACCCTGAAACTATTTCTAACTATGGTCCTGATGTTTAAATGTCAAATTAATAAAAACCGATACCACTGGCTCTGTGTTCTCGCGGTGCTCGCTCCCAGGGTAGGGGGTCGGGGGCTGTGACATAAGCCGTCCCACAAGCCAATTGTTTAAGCGCGGCCATGACTTTTCGCAACCTGCTAAATCCAAGACTACTCGTGCATCCTTTTTGGTTGAAAATAGTCATCTTTACATGATAAATCATTTGATATTCTAAGAAATAAAGCACGGCTCATACGAAAACCACACCTAAAAGTACTATCATCATACATCGGGTTGGGTGAAATATAATCACTTACCAATAAATTTCCTCCTCTTGGGTTTCGAGGAGCACCATTGGTCTTCTAATATAATTTCAACCACTTTCTGAACCGCTTAAATTATTAGAGTCGGTCCCTTGTCATCTAACGAGAATAAAAAATACTTATCAAGCGAAGATGACGAAGATGAATAACTAGAGCCTTCCATTTTTTTTAAATGATGTAATTGGGAGTGAATATATATATTTGAGTAGAGAGAAATAGTTGGATTGATTGTGTATTTTTTTTTTGAAAATATGGGTTGAAAGATGTGAATATATAGGTTTTTTTAAAAGAAAAATATTTCTTTTAGTCAAACTATCCGTTTAACAGCTACTTTGATCCAACCAATACACGCGGCCACGTCGTGTCACATGTTACGCTCCACGCCGGTGTAAAACTTCTCGCTCTTTTAACAACGTCGTGCTAAACGTCGGACACTGGGTGATTTGCTTGGCGTGGACCGGCTTCCACGTTAATTTTCCACGCTCACACCATATTGTCTTATACATGATATATATCATCGTTAATTATCCCTTAATGTTGAAATAGCTTACAAACCAATTGGAATTTATATATGTTAATAAGGAAGCTGAAATGAATAGTGGCAGCATGGTGATTCACCTGCCTGCCACTCTGCTTCATCTTCTTACAAGACACTTGTCTTCTCTTGCAAGGGCCTCACGGTTTTCATAAAACCATTTGCACACTCCCACATAAAATCCTAAACCACCTGCTCATCGATCATTTTACACGTACATACAAATCCAAGAGAGATACACACCCTAGAAAGAGAGGTGAGATGGAGAGAGATTGAGAATGGACGGTGGTTAGATCAAGAAAAGGCGCCACTTTCAGTCGGAGAGACAGAAACTGTTGGATCAGGCCCCACAATACACACACAATCACACACTTAAACTATCACGTATGTATGTATGTATGTAATATGTGAAGATAGTTTGCAGAGGAGAAATATGCAAAAGTTGGCAACTGTGTATTCGATAAAAAAAGGGTTACACTTTATTGACTAACCAAAGACTATATATTACAAAACGTGGGAAATATAAAATAATAAATAAACCTATTTTCTACCTAAAGAATAGGTAAACATGGATACCCTCACCAACGTACACTCCCAATAAAATAGGTCAAACTTACACCAAGTCTACCTAATTTAACTATTAAATAAACCAATACAATAAAAAGCTTCTAAAGGACTAATTCAGTGTTCATATCATCACGTGACCCCTTCAAACTTTTTATTTTCCTCATGCAAATTAAACCATGAACAATTTTGCATGATTCATATCCGTGACCCGATAACGTGCCGACATGTGTGACCCGCAAACAAACCGAATAACCCAACAATCACCCCCTTAATCGGTTTGTTCACATCGCCCATTTATGACACCCGAATCGCGTTTCCTCTTGAACCATCTCGACTTCTACCGGACACCTGACCTTCACTCGGTCACGTCCAACGTCTTCTCGGTTCAACCCAAATCAACTCCACTACACTTGTAACATCTCACATGGCATCACGTTGAAAACGTTCACTAACATCACGACTTTTTCACGGATCAACGACCTCTCCCCGGTCACATCCAAAGCCACCCGATTTGAACTCCAACGCCATTATCTTGACACCCGTACCTTTTCCCGATCAAACTTGTTCCAAGAGGCCTCTCCACCGACAAGAAAACAAAGCCACCCGCTTCTAACGTTTTCTCACCTTGCCAAACGAAGCAAATCCAAAGCAACCTGCTTTGACGGATCTTTTCCGCCCGTTTATCATGCAACACGCCGGTCTCCTCTTATCACGAAACAACACGATCAAGGCAACCGTTTTCACCATCTACTGTTATCACCGGTTGTATACCAATTGCGCAAACCCGCAACTAACAACCGAACAACCCTTTCAACGCCTTTAATCATGAATAACAGCTACGAAAAATCCCGATGTTCACCCGTCACCCCCGTCATCCTAACCGGTACATCACCCGCGATAACGACTGACACGAACACCCTTCTGGACTTCGTCTTCTGCTGCATAACAGTCCCGAACAACCCTTCTTTCTCCTGCTCTCCTGCTGCGTTTGCCCCGCAGCGACGAGCTAAACCGTTTTCACGAGACCGACTCTCAAAACGGCTACACCGTCTTCTTCACGAGCACTAGGCTCTGATACCAAATGTTGGATCAGGCCCCACAATACACACACAATCACACACTTAAACTATCACGTATGTATGTATGTAATATGTGAAGATAGTTTGCAGAGGAGAAATATGCAAAAGTTGGCAACTGTGTATTCGATAAAAAAAAGGGTTACACTTTATTGACTAACCAAAGACTATATATAGTTATACACTACAAAACGTGGGAAATATAAAATAATAAATAAACCTATTTTCTACCTAAAGAATAGGTAAACATGGATACCCACTCTTCTACCCATCACCAACGTACACTCCCACTAAAATAGGTCAAACTTATACTAAGTCTACCTAATTTAACTATTAAATAAACCAATACAATAAAAAGCTTCTAAAGGACTAATTGAGTGTGCATATCATCACGTGACCCCTTCAAACTTTTTATTTTCCTCATGCAAATTAAACCATGAACAATTTTGCATGATTCATATCCGTGACCCGATAACGTGCCGACCCGTGTGACCCGCAAACAAACCGAATAACCCAACAGAAACGATGCACTTCTGGCTAGCTACGGTTCCGCTACGTTAAAAGCGGTTCAACTGACGGAGGTGGAGACAAGAGGCAGTGTCCGAAGACTGACAGGCGCTGGCGATGAGCCAGATTTGACGATCCTCGATCTCCGGCGAAGCACCGGTGAGCAGATTTACTTCTGCATGTTTTTTTTTTTTTTTTGCCAAACTAATGGATTCCAAAGTTAGTTTTCAGTTTCTAGATACACTCGGTTTGTGTAACATCCCTATTTTTACCATAAGTTTGGTTAAATTTATTAACCATTAGTAACTAGTAACTAGTAAATAATTTATTTTAATATAATTATTCAACCAAAATAGTTTTAAACATTATTTTATATAGTTAGTTGAAATAATATTGGCCTGTATATGAGTGCCCTTTCTACTAAAATAAAAGTCCATAAAAACTTAATACTATTAGACAGGTAACTTACGGGTAAGTTGACTGTAAGAAATATGAAGTTCCTAAATGGGCTTAGGAACCGTATAATAAATTAAATTATAAAATACATTGTATTTTGAACCTACTCTATTTTAATGAAACTTAGACCCAAATGTAGACAAAAATATTCTCGTTCTAATGACATATTTATTATTTATAAAACGTTATATTTTATAAATTATACGCGCCAAATAAGTGAAGTAGTTAAATTAATTATAATATATAAATTAATAAAATAATATAATAATATAATAATAATAAAAAAACTTTCGTATGAAATATAAGAATATAAATAAAATAAAATTTCATTGTTCAAAATTGTTGCTTACTTACGTATATGTTGATAAGGGTGAAAAGTTCACCAATCATATTAAAGTGTGTATACAAGATAAAATGGCTACGTGTATGCTTGTGAGTTGAATTTGTTATAAAAGGCGGCACCAAACAAAGTGTAGAGGTATGGAAATTTCTTATCCTTTAAGTAACTATCCAACTATAAATAAGGATAGTCCCTTCCATTTTTCTTACAGTATATCTCGATCTCACTCTCTATTTTACATTCTTATCTTTTTATTTTTATATTTTCACCTATAATAATAATAAAGCCATGCCCTGTTTAAGTGTTTTAACTCCCGATCACCGCTACCCTTTCCGATTGATCTGAGCCTCATAACATATGTCAGGGCTCTACCCGACTAAGTTGTTGGGATTCGGTCTCGGGACATCGGGACAAGGTTGAATGAGGGGTACTATACTTACCACGAGTGCAAAATATATTTTTTTATAAGCTCAGAAGTTATACCCAAAATTTATACCAGGAGGCTTTCTAGTTGAACCCTAAAGTTACAAAGTGGGTCCATTCTCTTTTCTCACTATTTTATTCCCTTTTTCTTTATAATATAATTATATTAAAAAATGTCCCAAACCATAACAACTCTCACCAAAACTATTATATTTTTATTATTATTATTATTTATATTTTGTCTAAAAAGAAACCCTAATTGAGACACCCAAGTAATCCTGCACAATCCATAAAATTTTCATAACAATCAGAATCAGGATTATCTTCGTATCTCGCTGTAGAAATAGAAAATTAATATTCCGTCGACTCACCAAGACTATACAAGACACATGGCAGGCCTAGGCCGGACCGATCATCGCCGCGATACGCGGGGGTTACCCCGGTGCCTTCCGCGACTCGCGGGGGTTGCCAGTTTGGGGTATATAACAGGCAGCAGTGGGACTTGATTAAATTGCTCAGTTTGACGGTCTAAAACGTCGTTCTACTCTTTGTATCTCCGTTTCTTTCAATCAAATCCCCTAAACCTCGAAACTCTGTTCATTATCTGGGTAATAACTAGATCGCTGCTACGATTCAATGCCCGATTGATGGAAACTATCCGATGGATGTTTTAGTACTATCCTTTGTCGGGGAATACCACCTGAACTCGGGGAATACTCTGTCATTCGTTGTGACTCCGATGGATGTTTAAGTGATTGTACTTTGTCATTCGTTGTGAGGGTTTTAATCTCATGAGTTATCGTAATTGCTGTATTAAGTTACCTACCTAGTTCGTGTTCTCTAGGTTACAAGGCTAAATCAATAGGCTAAGCTCTGCCTGTATAAATCTGCAATATATCAAGGCTATCTGTAGACTAAACTTTGCCCGTATGAATCTGCATGGTTATAAAGTGAGTCATTCTCTTTTTTATCAAATTACTTTTGAAATCATATTTATTTTCAAAGGTTATAATTACAGTGATTAAGTTTATGTAATCACCATTGGGGCTGCCGGTATGTGGGGTTTTGTATACATTACTTGATAATCTTCACCATTGGGGCAGCCAAGGGGTGATATGACCATAATCACAGACACCATTGGACGAATGGGCCAATGGGTCGAGTGATAAAGTACTGTGGGTAGTTGGTTGATATCTGAAACATTGTAATCTTCCTTAATACTGTAAATTATAACAAATGTGTCGTTTTAATAAATATAATGATTCACTCAGTATTTCCCGCTGACAAAACCTTTTTAAAACGCGTTTCAGGTAATTACAGTAGATTGGAGTAAGAGATGGATACGGCACTGACAGGCATCAAGAAGTGGCTTATTTTATTAATTAAATCAAATTAAGAAATATTGTTTTATGTAATAAAATTTATCTTTATTAAAGCTACCATTATAAAACATGGGTTTATCCCACCTATTTAATAAAATCCGGTGTTTTCTAAACTCTGATATTTTTCCTAACTCACGGTCCTGATGAAATTTCCGCTGCAACATTTTCAAAATAATCACCGGTACCACTGGGCTGTTCGCGACTCCCGATTCCGTCCAGGGTGGGTCGGGGGCCGTGACAGTTTGTTCGGTTTTTTTTAGATCATTTACTTTTGTTTAAATGGAAGTTGGTGGTGTCTTGGTAGAGTAGTCGCTGGCGGCATAGTCGACCACAGATGGTTGGAACTTGGTTAGCTGCGGTTCACGGTGATGGTTGCAATGGTGATGGATTAGTGGGATTAGTGTTGTGAGATTCACTTTCGGAATAGATTGATGATGATTATATATGCAGCTCAAACCAAGTCAACACAGTCAAACTAAGTCAACACAGTCAAACTAAGTCAGTGTACTAACTTCATATTCACACGTTCAACCCCTTCTTTTGTGGTCAACCAAGACCAAATTCTTCAACAACGTTCTGACCCATTCATGCAAAACCCGGTTTCTACCCGTAACCCATCAAGATTATCCAACGATCAGCTCAGTCAACAAACGAGTCGAGTCAAAGCTGGCAAAACACAAGTTTATACCGAGTCACGGGTTATACAAATTCGATTACGATGGTGGAGATAACTTTCGGTCACAAGTTAGTTTTGTTGTTTGTGTAATGGTGATAGTTGGGTGACGTTTGGTGACACTGGCTTAGATCTGTATTTTTTAAGTGCTTATCTTCAGCCTTTAATAATGCGCAGTTGGCGATGATTTTTCATCTATGAACTGCATAACATGCGATGCTTTGGTTAGATGTTATCTTTACTAGATAGTAACCAACTTTGCACTCGCGCAACATGCCATGCTTTGGTTAAATGTTATCTTTATTGCCTCATAAAGATTATTAGTTCAGACGGATATAATCGTTGATTATTGTTGAATTTTAATGCCATATCATGAGACTTTATTGGCATGTTTGGATATACACGTTGCATTCACAAGTAATGAATGATGCTATACAATGTAAGGAATATTTATTAAATTATTATATTAGGAAGGGATACTTTTTGACTAAAAAAAATGGATTCATGTTATGTTGCTCTTATCAGTTTTCAAAACTTGACATATACCTTTAAGCAATTCACATTTTCAGAAAAAGGGAGTTTAATCACTCTTCCCTTTATTTTGGCAACATGTTTCAGTTCATTTGTAGGAGGCTTCTAAAAAGACGCCAAGTCTGAATTTAAGCGTAAGATCCCTATCTCTTATTCAGTTTTGGCGTTTAGCTTCTCATGCATAAAATACTTTTAAGTTCACTTTGATGTTATCATATGTGTTTCTCAATGCAGCTTAGTTTTCAGCAGGTATTCTAAGATATACTACTACCAAGGTGCGGACAGTGAAGTATGTTCCAGGTTTGATTCCGAACTCTACATCTCAACCCGTATCTATTATGCCCAAACCTGTTATGACAATTATCCAAATGACAATTTTCTAATACAAATTGTCCTAACTTGAACCCGTAAATATAAATTTTAGCTAACAAGTCAGAATCACCTCTTTTGGGGCAAAACACAACATTTAGTTAGCGAATCAACAGTTTCGCATATTTAAAATATTGTTGTAAATTTGTGAGAGATAACTTTTTTAGTAAACGGGTCAAAAAATAGTTCTTAGCGAACATGTCAAAATCATCACTTTTGTCAAAGTGTCCTGTTTTGACCTGAACCAATAAAGCATGTACACTATTTCTTTTGACTCTGTACAGATTTGGGTATTAATGCGGCTCGGGTGGAAAAAAAATTAATTTGATTTGATTACGCATATGAACGGGTTCAAGTCATTTTGTGTTCGTGTCATAAAGGGTTGAGTCAAAAAAGGGTTTATTTTGGCAAGGATCGACATAGGTTTTGGGTCAGTAAAAACTAATGATTAATAGAATTGGCAAGGCTATAAAAGTTGAAGCTTAGACCGAGTGTTTAATCTTTGTGATCAACTGTTTGCGGTATCTGGAAGAAGTCAATTTGCAGCGAACAAGAAATACATGAAGATCTAGGTTTACTTTTTATCTGTTGGTTGAGTATTTTTTTTATTGTTTTTTTTCTTTTACAGTACTTTTTTTTTCGTTTTCTTTATATCAAAAAATGTAAGGAATTTTGTGGAATAAAATGATCAATTAGAAAACATTTGTGGGAAAGTTCGTAAGCATTGCTAATGTGTGAGATAACTAACGAGGTTTTAGTTGTTTGCACTGGATGTGCTCCAAAGGTTTTTACGCTCCTATCACACCAAGAATGATTCAGTTGAGTGCGCTGCTATCGCACCAAAAACGATTCGGTTGAGTGCGCCGCAGCGCGGCGTTGTGTATAAAACTAGTTAATATAAAGAAACTAACAATAAATAAATGGAGTCACCACTAATCTAATCTAATAAATTATATCAAACTAGCAAATTTTTCATGCGTGTTCTTTACCCAAATTTTTTTTTTCATGCGTGTTGCAGCAGGTATTCGGTCGGTATCAGCTCGATTCGTTACGATATCGACACTCGGTATATCAAGCGAAAGATATAACCCAAAAAAAGGTCTTGCTGATGTTGTTCGGTCGAAATCGACAGATTATTGATGTTTCTAGACGGTATTAGTTTGGTTCATCACACTACCAGTGCAGTACCAACACTTCCTACAACGTACAATATATAAAATGTACTCTACATTGCTACTGAAGTTGTTCGGATAGTATTGGTTCGGTTCTCATAGTAAAGAACAAAAACATCGATTATATTTGAAACACAGATGAAAAATAAGCATGTTACAATCGTATATTCAAAATGTTAAAAAGCATAACACTATAATAAAATAATAACGAATAGGGTTAACGACGTTGGTTTACAAATTAAAAAGATAACTATACATCAATGTCGACACTGGGAATTCATGTACCTTGTTCAAGTTTGAAAAAATGTGCCCTTAGGCCTTAACGAATTTGGGTATTGGGTTTATTAAAGGTTTAAACCTAATGGAAATAGGTTAATATCTAATTTAAACCATAAAAATAGTTTTGTAAGTGGGCAATGTTGGTGTTTGTATGAGTATACCCTATTAATTAATTTATTTTTACATTTACATATCAGATTTTTTTTTTTAAATAATGTACCCTTCAAAGTATCGGGCCCTGGCCGGTGTCCTCCCCGCCCACCCTAAGGGCCGACCATGCTATGCATGAATTAGCTTTGATAACATGTACATTTATAGTTCGATTTCTTGTACATTACCACTCACAATTTAAATAACTATATACGTACAAAGCTTAAATGTTATCACGTTTATATTGAGAAGACCAAATTCTTATATGTTTGAAAAGGATCAGTTCGGTTCGTTATGTTACCGACACTTGTTATTGTAACCCAAAGAGAAAATCTTAAATTGATCGAAAACAATAAAAACAAAGATTGACACCGATACTAATGTTGTTCAGTTTATATTGGTTTGATTCGTTTGCGTTCTTGCTTTTTTTCAACATTTCGATATAGATTTTACTTAAAACGAACACCATGCTGCCATCGTACCAAACGGCTTGAACAACATTTGCATCGATACCGTTATTTATTTTTGGTGTTTTTGCTTTGGATAACCTAACACCGTATCACTACCGTATTGTATCAAACTGAACTGGACAACATCAATACTGGTATGTATTCATTGTTATGGTTTCCTATTTGATAATGAATATTGTGCCGCTACCGTAGTGAGCCAGACGTACAACAATGATTTTGGTACTGATATTTATTTTATTGTTTTCTCTTTCGATAAGATGACGTTGTATCGCTACCATATGAAACATCGTTACCAGTACCTAGATTCATTTTAATGGTTTCTTGTTTCAAAAATTTTCATTTATACAACTATATTTGCGACGATAACACTACAAGAACAGGGCACTTTTACCGGCGACAGGTGTCGCCGGTATTGACTACCTTTATCGCCGCTATAGACTTTTATCGGCGACATGTCGCCGGTAAAACGTCGCCGGTATTGCTAGGACGCTTTTGACCGCTTGTCGCCGGTAAAGACGACTATCGGCGGTATTGATCCTTCACTTTTAGCGACGACAGATGTCGTCGCTAAAAGTGTCGCCGATATTAACATTGGTCGCTAAAAGCTGAAAGGCAATAGCGGCGACAGATGTCGCCGCTAAAAGTCTTTTTTTTTTAAATACAACAGCTGTATATACAGCTGCCCAGCCAGTTTTACGGCCGAAAAACAAAACCTGCCTATTTTCAAACAACGCAAGCATACGCCATGAACATAATCAACATATACTAAAGGTAATATACTTAAAAACTATGTTTAAGTCGTACATTATATCCTACAACGTTTAATTAAATCTAAATCATACATTAAAAACAAGTCACTCATCGTCATCGTTATCGTTGGGTTCATCGTCGGATTCATTATCGAATAAGTTGTCAGAATCGTAGTCTTTTGACTTTCCTTTTCCTTTTCCTTTTCCTTGTGAAGCAAGATAGTTGTTAAGTTGGTTAAAAAATGACGGGGTTTGGAACAAGCTGTTAACAAAATCCTACAATAATAGATAGCAAAACGTATATTAGCATATTAATTAACGCTACCAACATATATTTAACAAGGAAACATGCGTTCGTTTGTCATTTTATAAATTGCGTAGTTTACCTCGGAAAAGGGTTCTTGCGTCCGAGCTTGCGAAGACGACATGTTAGATGACGAGTGCGAGGACGTGTTGGAAGAAGGTTTAGGCCCCATCCCGCGATACCATCCTCGGCGCTCTCCCAACGCTTCTTGATACGGGGCAATTGGAGGACCATCGCCGCTCCATTCATTTGTGGCCTGTTGTATGTTCCGCTGTATTTTACGAAGATGATTAAATATATATGTGTGTATATATATATATATATATATATATTTGTTATAGAAAATAATACTTAAAAGAAATACTTACGTAATTTTGTTCAGCAACCGGATCAACCCAATTCCCTTGATTGTCCGTGTGGGTTTTAGCATACGTAGGTACCCAATCCAAATTCTGTTTAACATTACACTTAGATTAGACATTAAATAAACAAAAGCTTACACACACGCACACATACATAAAACATTACATTTTTATAGGCGGTGCTACCGTACGAAGATGTCCCCCCACGGTATGGGAATTGTTGTTTATCGCGTACTTTTTTGTTGGCCTTGCTTCTTTTAATATAATCTTCTTGCCGGAAACCTTCGATGGTTCTCAACCAGTTTTCATAGGGCATATCCACGGGATGGTGTGCCCTTGCACTCTCAAGATCATCGTAACCTCCCTTGCTATCAAATAATTGTCTAGCTTCATGCTTGTGGTCATTGTATCGCTTCATAAGCACAGTCCTTATACCACCCTTCAAGTTTTTCGCGTCATAATCACGTTCCACTTCATCAAGATTGAAATTTTCCTACAAATTAAATAAAAAAGTTAAAATATCATATATAAATTAGATTTGCATGTGCTATAAAATTTTATGCATATAACTTATTTACCCGTAAGTGGTTCATGACGGCATCCTTGTAATGTGGTTCAACAGCATCTCATCCAATTTTATCAAACGGGATGGCCCGCCACATATACAAGCCGGCCTCCCTTGAAAACATGTCTCTTGATCTACCAACAGGGGTAAACGTGACCTGTTGATCAAACGTAAGCGACACAGCCCCCCCCCCCCCCGCTTTTACTAGACGCCGTAGTGCTTCGTTTTTAGCTTTCCCCCTAACCTTCTTTCGGGGAACCGCTGCAATTAAAACAAAAATAATTAGTAACAACATTTATAATATATAAAATATAAGGACTACAAAATAATTTAGTAAAAAACTTACCGTCTGTCTCGTGTGTGCCACGAATCCCACCAGGAGGAAGCGGTGGATCACCAGCGCCGTCACCCCCATGTCCCCAGGGGGCCACATCGGCCATCAAATAAGCGAATATCAGCAATACCGAAAACATAATCCCTATAAAGTTACAAATGTTACAGCATGTGTATCTAATAGAAATTAAGGGAAAGTACAACAAGTGTAACTCAAATTCAAATAAATATTTCAAACAAGTGTTTATCAATTACAAATCAATATAAATTGCAATAACTTTTCTTTTAGTCAGACTCCACATAATCGGGATCATCCTCATCACAATCAGCCTCGACCTCATCACAATCAGTCTCGACCTCAAACACTTCATCGACGGTAGCCGTTGGGGGATCAACTTCAATTGAAGGCTCACCCGCAGTAACATGAGAAGATCCAATTTGAAAGTATCGGGTCAAGTCAATGACAAGTGGACAGTCAGATGAAGAGTTGTTGTCGACAACGTCATTATCTTCTAAGTCTTTGTCAACATTTTGAACCTTATTGACGCGGTCATCATCACTTAATGGCCGATCCCAAATTCTTTGATGATTAACATTTTCGACTACCCACCTATGTTTGGTTTTTTTGGTTTCGAGACGTTTCTTGGATGAAGAACACTTGTTTGGCTTGCGAAGCAAATATGAGTTGATCGTCTTTGTCCCATTCACGTTCAGTGCTTATACTGGTGATATTATTGTCATGGTTTACACCCCTTCCAGTATCAAACCACTTGCACCGAAATAGGACAGTGGAATAATTATTTGTATAACGCAACTCAATAATTTCTTCTAATTGGCCATAAAATTTCACACCGTTCTCTCCAACCACTTCCATCCCAGAGTTTTGCGTTGTGCATTTTGCATCACGTTCAAGTGTCTTATACCTAACACCGTTGACTATGCAAGCAGTGTAAGTGTATGCAGTCATTTTCGCACAAATTGAAAGAGCATACAACTCCAGGTGGAATTCTGGAGAATTTTGTGTTTTCATCGAATGTACCTAACAAATATAGAGTAATAATGTTTGTTATATATGTATTACCTAGCAAGTGTAGAGTAATGAGTGTTATATATGTATTATACCTTATGGAGAAACCATCCCGGAAATTTGGTTTTAAGATCATCTTGGGGATGTGTATGTTTGAATTCACTACATTGATGACAAATATAAGAAAGGAATGAAAAATACCAATTAACAGATTATGAAAAGTTAAAGATAGAAGCACTCACTGCATGTACTCCCTAACTTCTGCGCAATTTTCGAGGACAAACCATTCCATCTTGCTTTTTTCGATGAATGATAGATATTTGTCCTTTGTTGCGCCAACAGGACGACATTTGGACACAAACACCCATAACTTTCTTTTTTCAACAACGACATCAGCGTTTCTATCTGGGCGATTGAACTTAGTCTGAACATCTTTAAAGTACATTGAACAAAATGTTAGAGCTTCTTCAAACACATAACGTTCAGCTATACAACCTTCAGGCCTTGCCATTGTGTCGGCCGAATGTTTAGTTTTTCCAAGTCGGACCGCGCATTTGGCGTGTCTTTGCTCTTATCGTTCATTAGAAGAGTACCGAGCAAGCTGTCGCACACATTTTTCTCTATATGCATTACATCTAAGTTATGTTTCAGCTGTAGTGAAGACCAATACTCAAGGTCAAAAAATATGCTTCTTTTGGACCAGTTCAACTCGAAATCTAACCGGGTTATCCTCCCACCTCCAAAATCCGGATGCTTGCCTGGTAGACGATTAATTAAACGACCGAGTTGAGCTTCTATGTCAGCTGGGCTAAACTGTCTCAGAGGTTCTCGTGTCTCGGGTCTCCCGTTAAAGTCGAGACTTGTTCTCCAAGGATGGTTGGCATCTAAGAACCGGCGATGACCAACATAAGCACATTTACCAGTTACACGTATTGAAGGAGTGTCTTGGTTACAAGTTGGGCATGCCATGTAGCCTTGTCCGCTCCAACCTGATAGACTACTACGGGCTGGAAAGTCATTTATGGTCCATAACAACGCCGCCTTCATTGTGAAGTATGTGTTTGTTGCTGCGTCTTTAGTACGTACACCTGTCTGCCACAATTGCTTAAGCTCATCCACTAACGGTCTAAGGAAAACGTCCATGTCTTTCCCCGGTGATTTAGGGCCAGGAATCAACAAGGTCAACATGAATGTGGACTTTCGCATGCATAGCCAGGGAGGCAGATTATATGTGGTGAGTATAACCGACCACGTGCTATGAGTCGAGGATCCACTACCGTTGATAAAGGGATTAAAACCGTCAGCTGCAAGCCCTAAGCGAACATTTCGTGGCTCCATCGCGAAGTTTGGGTACTTTTTATCAAAGTCTTGCCATGCAGATCCATCAACTGGATGACGCATAGTCCCATCTTCTGATCGTCCGGTACTATGCCATATCATATCTTTCGCTGTGTGCCTTGAACAATACAAACGTCGTAGTCTAGGCGTCAAAGGAAAGTATCGTAACACCTTACGAGCCACCTTCGTGCCTTTTGTGTCTTTATCGACCCATCGACTCTCATTACAAACGGGACAATTTTGCAAGGACTCGTTTTCTTTCCAAAAGAGAGCACAATCATTTGTGCACACATCTATCATCTCATATGCCAAACCAATCTTCTTAAATGTCTTGTTAGCTACATAATACGAAGGGGGAATCTTGTTGCCTTCTGGCATTGACTCTCGCAACAACGAGAGGAGTCGATCTACTCCTTCATTTTGAAAATGGTACGTATCCTTTATATTCAAAAGCTTTGCTAAAAAGTCGATAGAAAAAACTTGGTACAACCAGGATATAATTCTGTTTCAGCTTCCTTTACAAGGTCTTCAAAATCATCAACAACACCGCTACTATCTCCATTCGAGTTCTCTTGGTTAAGGTATGTATCTTCTTCCATACGCTCCCCCCTAATGTCTTCAATAACGTTTACCATACCGTCTTGTGGCGCAACATCGTTTACTTCTGCAATTGGAGTTGTGGCCCTGTGATAGGTCCACTTCGTGTATTCCTTCCAAAAACTGTTAATACTCAAATGGTATTTCAGTTCTGCCATAGTTTTTAAGCCAAAATTTTTACATTTGGTACACGGACATCTAACTTCATCGTGGTTTTTTATCACTCTTTCACACATCTCGATAAATGACTCGAGTCCTTGCTTGTATTGAGGTGAATGACGTGGGGAATCAATCCAACTTTTATCGATAGGCATTATGCAACTGAAAGAAAATCTAATTTAGGATTAATAAGACAAGGGTAGGCTGCTAAACCCACTTTTTGAACACTTTATCTTATATGTGAATGTGTATTACATGATTGTTTGTTTAAGAAAAATTCGGCAGCATTTCCTCTTAGCTCCCAAGTATATATGTAATGATATATATACCCGAGGAGCAAAGAGAAAATTATAACCGAATCCTTCTTAAACAAACAATCATGTAATACACATTCACATCCTAAATGAGATAAAGTATTCAAAAAGCAGTCCCAAGATAAACGGGGACAACCCGAAATTAATTTCTAAATCAATTTCGGGCGGGTATTTCTAAGCTCGCTATGTTTAAAATGATTAATTCAAACACGGGCACAGTTTTTTAAGCTTGTTATGTTCTTAATGATTGTTTTAAATTTTGGGCGGAACGTTATGTTTTAAATCATGATTTCAATTTCGATCGGGTGTTTTCTTAGCTCGTTATGTTTGAAATGATGAATTCAATATCAGACACGATTTTTAAGCTCGTAATGTTCTTCATAATGGTTTATATTTCGGGCGGGTATTTTCATAGCTCCTTATGTTTTAAATGATGATTTTAATATAAAGAGGGTATTTCCTAACTAATATATATTTGTCAAATTTAAATATAAATTTTTTAAAACCTAAACACAAATATACAAATTATCAAACTTTAACATTTTTTTCAAACCTACACATTTGCATCCTTACACACACATTTGCATACTTTATACAAACATACACATTTTTCACCAACATACTAACATACAACAATTATACAAACATACTAACAATTTACAATTTACAATTTACATACTAACATTATACAATTTACATACTAACAATTTACATACTAACAATTATACAAACATACATACATTCATTCATACACTTACATACCCACATACAACTTAAACTAAAAATTATACAATTTACATACTAACAATTATACAAACATACATACTAACATACACAATTTACATACCTAAACTAAAAATTATACAATTTCTAAACTTTAAAAAAAAAAAACTAACCATTATACAATTTACATACACATTTTTCAAATACACCTACATTATACAATTTACATACTAACAATTATACAAACATACATACATTCATTCATACACTTACATACCCACAATTATACTATTTACATACTAAAAATTATACAAACATACATACTAACATACACAATTTACATACCTAAACTAAAAATTATACAATTTCTAAACTTAAAAAAAAAAAAAAAAACTAACCGGTTTTTCAGGTGGTGACCGTAGAAGTGAAGGTGGCGACCGGAGAAGAGATGGTGGTGATCCGAATTTTCTTCCACAAACACAAAAATACACAAAAAAGAGCAAAAATTAAAGCCTATAACATGTATGTAACAAATGTAGAGAAGAAATGTAACACAAAACAAGTTAACATACACCTACATACATACATTCATAGACATGCATACACATATACATGCTTACATACACCTACATACACAAATACATAGATTTTCATATACACATTTTCCCCAAATACACCTACATTATACATTTGACATACTAACATACACCTACATACATACATTCATAGACATGCATACCTACATACATGCTTAAAAACACCAACATACACAAATACATACACCTACACCTACATATACTCATTTTCATCAATTACACCTACATTATACATTTTCACAAACATTTACATACAAATATACATCCTTACATACACCTACATACACATACATACACCTACATACACAAATACATACACCAACATATACTCATTTTCACAAAATACACATACATTATACATTTTCACCAATTACACCTACACCGACATATACTCATTTTCACCAATTACACCTACATTATAGATTTTCACAAACATTTACATACAAATATACATCCTTACATACACCTACATACACCTACATACACAAATACATACACCTACATATACTCATTTTCACCAAATACACCTACATTATACATTTTCACAAACTAAACAAACATACATTCTTACATTATACAATTTCTAAACTTTGAAAAAATTCATATAAAACTAACCGTAATTTGAAGCTTTCAAGTAGATGTAGACCGCGAAGACGAGGTGGTGACCGGAGACGTGATGGTGGTGACCGGAGAGGTGATGGTGGTGAGCCGATTTCTCTAGCATAAACACAAAAACACACAAAAATCATAGACTATAACATGTATATAACAAAATAGAGAAGAAATTTAACAACATACAAACTTAAACTAACCGATTTGGGTTAAAATCGCCGGAAATCGTCGCTGCTCAAAGAAGAAATGGGGGAAAGTGAAGAAAGAGGGAAAAATGCGCTCCTGGTAGACTTTATGTCGTAAGGGCATTACCGGCGACACCTTGTCGCCGCTATTAGTTATGTGTCACCGGTATTGGTCTCGATCAGGATAAGATATCAGTGGTTGGGGTTTAATGTGGGTCCACAGATCTTTAGCGGAGTCACGTTGTCGCCGCTAATACCCTAAATGTGTCGCCGCTATTAGCTATTAAGTCCCCAACCGTTGGATCATGGTAAGGATCAACGGCTGGGGATTGATGTTAGGTGGGGGCACGCGGATCGACCAATAGCGGCGACACAGAGCCCGTCGCCGGTATTGCAGTCGCCGCTAAAAGTATTACTTTCTTATAGTGTAAATGAATATCGGTACCAGTAGCATGATAATCTTAACCTGCGTTCAAACAACATTGGTGCCGATACGATGTTCGTTTTCATAATTTTCGGTCGATGTAAAATACATAATAATTTCTATAACGAATGCATATATCGTACCAGTATTGTAACGAACGGAATCAATATCGATCCAATGCCCGCGATAACGTACCGTTACAACGCGCGAGCAAATAACTTGAAATGGTAAAAAGATAGATAAACATAGTTGCGGATTTAATATTTATTTTAAAATTACTAAAAGTTCAAATTAAATAATAATAATAAATAATATCCGCGGTAACGTACCAGCAAACAACTTAAAATGTTAAAAAATAAATAAAAAATATACGGATTTAAAATTACTAAAAGACCAAATTGTAAATTTCTATTAATAATTAAATGCATAAATATTTTTTTCAAAACTTTGTTTTAAAGTTTGTTTTGATATGTATAATAGCATAAACAAGAAAATATAGAATATGCAGTAAAGAAGCCAAGAAGGAAACTAATACATGAGTTGAGATCCTGTACAAACAATGCTAACTATTAGAACCGTAAGAACAGATCTGAGTCATTAATAGTTTAAATCAAGCGTTGGTGTTGATTATAAATAAAACTATTATAATTAGAAATTAGTACTAACAAGTTAGGGGTAATTTTGTAAAATTGCTAGTTATTTGACCATTTTCCATTAAATACAAATTCCACCAACGTTTTTTAAACTAAAATAAGTTTTATATAATTCATTATTTAAAAAAATATACCATAAAATCAAGTACTTTTTTATCTTTAATATGAGTACCATATTGTTATACATTTTTTATTTATAAAAGTGACTTTTAAAAAGTTACCAAAAGGTGTTTTATAATTGCGCTGATAACGTGCTGATTATGTGTTAATTACAATATAATACAAACAAACACCAAAAGTAGTTATAATCAGCACATCTGGTGTGCTGATAATGGAGAACGATTGAGGATGTTGTGCTAATGTCGTTTATATTGATAATGGAGAACGATTGAGAACGATGTGCTGATAATGGAGAACGATTAAGGATGTTATGCTAATTATATAGTGTTGTGCTGATTATATTTTTTTGTGCTGGTTTCTGCAGGTTGGTTCGATAATGAAGAGTTACTAGATTATGGATATGTTAACAAATTCAAACTTTGATTTGAATTAAACTTCCATGGATCTACGGATACTTTAATAATTATTTTTAATTAGTTATAAATAAATATGGTCAAAAGGTCTAAATTACCGATAAACAATTTTTTTATTGATGGACACTTGTCAATTATGTGTTGTTTCTTACGGTTCTTACAAACTTAAGTGTTTGTATTTAATCTCATTCCACTAATACATTATAGCAAATAGTATAAACAAGCAAATATCCAAGAAGGAAAACGTGGAGAGTGGAGACGGTTGACACTTCGCAGGTATAATCACAATGAACTCAGCCAAACCTTCCTTTGGTTATGGAATACTGTATTAAATCTCTATTTTTTTCCTAACATACAAAAGGACATATTACGTCAACAAATATGTAGGAAACGAAATGAAATATGAAAAACAAAGAGATCAAATAATAAAAGGTATAATGATGGTGGGAGGTGTTTCACAAACAACGCAACAATACCAATGTAAATGACATATTGTGGATAGATAAATCAGATAAAACTTAAACAACAGCAATTGTTAAAAAATGTACATTTCAATTGTCATATTTCAATCGGTACAGAGACTACATAGACGATTCATAAGATTTAAACTTTTATCGCACCAGAGTATTGCTACTATTAGTATCTATAGTTTATCCATTATTTATTACTGTGTATAATATTCGTTTAATATCATTTTCATTATTTTATTTTATAGTATTTAAAATTAAGGTGTTATATATTATTATAACAATAACAATCTATCAGCTGCCATGGGGTTTTTGTTATTATTATTTATTCTATATTAGTATCATTAATTTGACTTCATATTTTCTCTAGTATCTTCTCATCATTTCATCGTTATTCGTTTATTATCGTTTTCACTATAATATTTTAAAATATTTTAAATTAAGTTTTTATAACAATAAAAATCTATCAGGTGCCATGAGCTTTTTGTTATTATTATTTATGCTAGTCTTACTATTTTGACTTCCTATTTTCTGCATTATCTTCTCATTATTTTTACTATAAATGGATGTTATTGTATCTATGCATTATTAGCATTTCTCCACTTGCAGTAATTGTCCAATCAATCATTGCTGCCACATAAAAAAAAATCTCCAGAAGTTACATATCATTTGCCACAAAAATGATATCAGAAGTTGGATCTAAGATTATTCTCACAATCATCACCTATTGGTCATGGTGGTGGGAAGTCCCCAACCAACAAGATAAGTTTGCTCGGACTGTACTAACAGTTCTAGTTCCGTCACTCATATTTGTATGGTACAAATGGAGGTTATCTTATTCCAGGAAGGCTCACTTGCCGCCAGGACCCTACGGCTTACCGGTTGTAGGCTACCTCCCCTTTCTCAGCTCCAACTTGCATGAGAAATTCACCGAGATTGCTCACAAGTATGGCCCTATCTTCAGCCTGCAGCTTGGAAGTAAGCTTCATGTTGTGGTTAACTCCATGGACCTAGCAAAGGTTGTGGCTCGTGAGCAGGACAACACATTTGCTAATCGTAATCCTCCAATCACAGGACTAACCATAACGTATGGTGGTATGGACCTTGTATGGTCCAACAACAACAAACACTTGCGTAACGTGCGTAAGCTTTTAGCCAGCCAAGTGCTCAGCAACGCAAATTTAAACGCGTCTCAAAGTCTGAGAACACATGAAGTAAGAAAGGCGGTGAATGAAGTTTACAACAAAATCGGTATAAAGATTGATATTAACAAAACTGCTTTTGATACAGAACTAAATGTTGTAACCAACATGTTATGGGGTGGTAGCAAATCTAATGAAGGGGGTGATTTTGGTGAAATATTGGAAGGGTTTCAAGAAGTTGAGTCCAAGATTATCGAGTTAATTGGAAAGCCAAACATCTCTGATTTTATCCCACTTTTGTCACGGTTTGATTTGCAGGGTATGAACAAAGAAATGCAGAGGCAATGGGAACAAGTTGAACGGATTTTTAACTATATTATTGACAGGAAAATCAAACTCAAATCTAGCAAAGTCGATGAAACTTATGAAGAAGATGGAAGGAAGGACTTTCTTGAGATCTTGTTAGAGCTCAAAGACCAGAAAAATGATCCAGAATCATTTAACATCATTCATATTAAGGCCTTACTAATTGTAAGTCTTTTCTTGATTCCTCTCGATTCTTTATAAAACCATAAACATGGCTTGGTGAGGAATATTGTATAGAGTTTAGTGGAGGGTTCAAATGAGAATAATTTTTTTGTAAGAATAAAAAAAAGAAATTTCAACCAATAAAAATGATTCATTTTACTTTATTTAATTATTGTATTTAATATTAGTGTAAGAGTATATTGGTAAACTTAAATAGATCATTAATTGGTAGTCTTTTTTTTTTTAATAACTAACTACATTAAATTTTATAACTTATTTTCAAAAAAAATATATATATTTTTAAAGAAGAAAAAAATTAAGTTAAAGTGTATGATAAATTACGAGGTGTGTAGGATGAATTACGAGCTGTGTAGGATAAATTTCAAAACGTGTAGGATAAATTTTGATGTGTGTAGGCAAAAGTTTTAGTGTGAAGGATGATAATAATAAATGAGATGATAGAAAAATTATTCATTGTTTTATAATTGTACCATTTGTTCTTTTCTCAATTTAATTTTCTTCTCAAATGAACCTCCCCAATATATAGAGATAATTAAAATAAACTCTAAATAGTATATTCTGTTTCGTAAGAAACACAACTTTATCTAGAATAACAATGATTTTTATTACAGAACATAGTGGTTGCGGCAACAGACACGACCTCAACAATGGCGGAATGGGTTATGGCAGAGATTTTAAATAATCCAGATGTAATGAAAAAGGTTCAGGATGAATTAAGAGAGGTTATTGGTATGAATAGTATTGTGGAAGAATCCCATTTTCCGAAATTACGATATTTGGATGCAGTGATCAAGGAGACATTCAGACTACACCCTCCCCTTCCTTTCCTGATCCAGAGATGCCCAGATGAATCTTGCAAAGTTGGAGGCTACACAATCCCAAAGGGTACTATCGTCTATATTAACGTTTGGGCAATCCAACGGGATCCCGAAAACTGGACCAATCCATTGGAGTTCAAACCCGAGAGATTCTTAAACCAAAACTGGGATTATAATGGAAATAATTTCAAGTTTTTACCATTTGGATCAGGGAGAAGAATCTGCCCTGGCCTCCCCCTTGGAGAGAAGATGTTGGTGTATATATTAGCATCTCTCTTGCACTCTTTCGAGTGGAGCTTGCCTAAAGATGAAGAATTCGAGCTTTCGGATGAGTTTGGATTTGTGACCAAGAAAAGGAAACCATTAATAGCCATACCCTCTCAAAGGTTATCTGATGCAAGCCTCTACTTCTAATAGAAAATAAGTTGTATGTTGCCTTCTTCTTTTGAACTTGATAAGTGGATATTCATCCACAACTCTTGATTGTGCGTTTTTTTACGTTTTGGTGGATGGTAGTGTATGCCTACATCCATCTCAAGTTATGGTGCATTAGTTATGATATGACTTATCATATTTTATGATTGTTTCCTGTCGATTATATATGACCACGACTATGTTTGATATTGGTTAGGGGGGACGGGGTGGTGCGTTATACCACCCCACAACGCGTTGATTCATCACGGCACACCGCCGCCGACCAAGCCACCACGCGTTGAAGTTTAAACGCGTTGAACCGAGCACGCGTTGAAGTTCTGTAACATTCTGCATTTGTTCTGCTGCATGGGGGTTGATGTTTGACACTTGCATGTGTCATCTCTTTGCATGTTGACACGTGTGTTTCATGAAAGAGAAAGGGGGCGAAACATTTATTTATGTGAGGGTATTTGTTGGTTGGGGGGAAATTGTTGGGTGTGGTGGTGAGTGATGACCACCCCGCCTAAAAAAGGTTGTGAGTGATGGAAAAAATGGTTGATGACATGGCGGAACTTGATTGGTGCTTGTGAGTGATAGAATCCATCACTAGTTAACCACCCCGCCCCCCCTTATGTGCGTTATTCGAATTTTCTGATCGGTGCATTTTAGGTACACCTTAATGAATACCAATTTTGTTATAAAGGCACTAATATTATTAGTAAAAAAATATAGGAGAATTGGCCTGTAATAATCTCAACTAGACGTCATTAGCCATTGCCAGTCGCACCTTTGAATATTCCCCATGCCAGTCCCACCTTTCACTTAGTTTTCCTCTGTAGGTCCTGATACGGATCGTTGGACTATGATGATTTCTTGTTTTGGATGCCGTAACGAGTGTGGAATCCTCGTTACGACACAAACTGAGCGAGAGAGTAAACACAATACAAAGATTGAACGATTAACGCGTTCGTGTATTCAAATGGATAGAGTTTCGGTACTAGATTTATACAAAACAAGCACTCTGACAACTCTCTCTCTAAGCTCCTACAAGCTCTCTTATAAAACAGAGGATGTCTTGTTGTATTTATATCACATACAGCAAGACTTTCAACGAAACACATCTCCTTTATATCGAAACATAAGGAAACAAAAAAGAATCACATCGAAACATAGTGTTGACATCAAAATAGGATGAAACAAGCTTGATCATATCGAAATAGGAGCACTTTGTATCGAAATAGACATTAAAAGTCTATTTCGATATGTCTTTTTCAAATATAACTTTCCTGTGTTTCGATACCTTCTATACCATTAATAATCTTCATTTGTTCCTATTTCGATGTGGCCATGCACATTATAATATGCCATGTATAACTGATCCAAGGTCATGATGACATCATGCTGATGTCATCATGATGGCAATACTCTCCTTCGCCGCATGTCGTCGTGTTTCGTGTGTTGTTATTTGGGTCGCACGACCGAGGAATGTCGCTACGCCGCTCTTGAACCGAAACGAACCGAACCGAACCAAGCCACATCCACACAAAAGTGTATCAACAAACTCCCCCTTGGATGTTGCTGGTGAGGGTTCGTTCTTCACGCTATAGGATCTTCGAAAGTCTTCGCGTGTCACGATCAGGAGGTGCATCAACAAATTCCCCCTTGAATGTTGCTCGTGAATCTTTAATCTTTAAAGCTTCAGATCCTTGTAATGTTGATGAGTGGAGAGCTGCTACTTGAACGTCTTGATCCTCTGATTGCATCAATGTCGTGTCGTCATTCCGCAGCTTGTCATCTGACACGTTTTCTTTGCCTTTAGCTGGTTCGAATACCACATCTGCATACACAACAGAGCTAAACGCGTAACGAGAACAACCGCTAGGGAAATAATCAACCTTAGAGAATTTTTCAAATGAAAATCTAACTAAGGATTGACTATAAACAATATAAACAGACGACACACATGAGACCAACTCTCAATCAACTACCAACTGACAACATTTTGAAAGTTTTAAATTTGTTTAAGTTTAGATCTTTCACTTTCAAAACTTTTCAACTTCGGCCGTTTATGAAGATGCAATTGTTTTCCAGTTTTCAATCAGGTTTAAGGTTTAAGGTGGAATAAATTCAAGTTCCAACATTGGTTAATCAAAAATAAGATAGAAGCAAAATCTTTTCGACTTTTATAAAGTTTATATTAAAACAAACCTAAATTCTTTTTGGTATTTTTGAATTTTTCAAATGTAACGACGGAATAAATAAATATTTAAAGACATTCTTTTTGTCAGTTTCGAGGGTAAGAACCAAAATACTCTTGTTGTTGAATTAGTTAACATTTAGATAAGCATCCTATAACGATTATCGGTATTGTTATCCACTTAAACTCAACAATCAAATATAATCATATGACTTGGCGATACGTTAAGGTATGATTTATACTTACCAACATGTGTTCATCCACTCACGACACATTTATGTATCAAGGTATGCACGAGAGTTCATCTTACTAGTGAGTATACCGTTTATCATATGTTTTTAACGTATATGATGGGAGATACTCACTTATTTGAGGATGAATTACAAGCCCTATGTGATAAAATGACTTATTAATGAAGAACTTGATATTCGATACATGTAGGGCACGAGAGCATGTCCGTGAACATGTTAGTACCATTGTACCGACAAAGAGACGAACTTGACTCTCGGATGATAGATGTGATTTAGAATCACTTATTTGGGGTGACCGTGATATTTTTATCACTTATTTATGGTCGTATACATGTATTATATACATGTATGTATAGTATGTACACGTATGTATGGTATCAGGGAAGTTCTAAACTTGCGTCCCCGTTGTTTTCGGTAAAAGAAATAACCATGATACCCAGATGATAAACAACATAAAGACCACGTATCTCAGAACCTCCGCAATCTATCAAACGAAATTTCGGTACCAAGACCATATGCCAATGAGCGGTTTAGACACGGTCTTCAGTCGATTAAGTTTATATCATCATTCACACTTTAAAATGATTGTGAGCCTACCGATACATCTTATATAGAGCTACTTATCGTTTTTCATTTTAAGTTCAAAGAGTTTACTATCATTTTCTATTTTGCTCACCAGGAAATTCATTTTTGCTTTTCTATTGTTTTTGTGTTTTTGAAATTTTTCAATGTTTTTGAATTTTTCTTGGAAATTACTCCCCCTAAAATGCAAAAAGTAGGATGAACTAAAAACACAAATAGGTATTTACAAAAATGATTTCCCGATGTGGATTAACTCATGTTTTACCTCGATGTCGTTTACTAATTTAATCCAAAATGATTTATCGAATTTTGGAAAAATGTGTTGGCACGTTGGTAATCGATGTGGAACAAAACAACATTGACAAGTTTCATATTGAAACAATCACGTGTGAGGTGATATTCGAGATCAACGTGTTTGGCCAGGGAGTGTTGTACGAGATCTAGAATTCGTAAAGCAATTTAAGTACCGACAAAGATAGGAAAGATTAGAAATTCAAAACCGTAATCCTGCAACTGCTTCATGCATTGCCAGGAATCTGAGTGCTTTCCCAAACTGGATATCTACCCGGTATGGACTTCAAGGTCGATTTTGCAGCTACTTCAAATAACAGAGAAATCTCTTCACAGCAACAAGATCAGAAACCTCCGGGTCCGGCTGGTAAGAAGCAAGGGAACATGTAGGAAAGCTTGTACAGATCATCATTGGTCAGTCCATACATGATATCTTCCACATGCTTTTGCACTAGCAAAGGTCTTCGTCTTTCTCCTTGAGAAGTAGTGTGCAGTTGTTCAATCCATGCCAAGGTATCCGCACACCCGGTTGGTTCGTTCAACAAAGACATTTTCTTCAATCACACCATAGAGAAATGTACACTGCATGTTCATCTTGTAGGTCTTAAACTTCGTGTGGGAAGTACAAGCCTTGAATCTTCGAAAAGTTTCAATCGTGCTGCAGGCGCGTACACTTCGTTGGAATCTATCATCTTAACCCGATCAAAAACCATAACAATCAAACTTTGACACGTTTCTCATCTTGTCAAAGATTTCAATTTCTTTCATTATCATTTCTTCACCGGACATTTTCGTCTTTTCCTTTTCTCTCCCCATCAAAGGCAATATCTCCCCCTTGATTTAACAATATGTCGGAGCTTCATGTTGCCGGTCGGTGTTGGATGCTCCACTATCAACAATCTTGCGACTATCAATAGTTACTCCTGGAACATCCTGCACACTCATTCAAAGATCAGTTAGAGAGGGGGACCCAAGCCTTCATAGACTTGGGTCGTTTGGCATCATCAAGAAATGTGACATCCATTTCCCGATGATTCGGAATTGATTGACTCCCCCTAAAATAGTTACTGATTTTGGTTTCCAAATCTGTTTTTGTTTTTCATTTTTAACATTTGGTTTAACACACTGTGTTTGGACAACCTTAGGTTTTAACACCTTTTCAACTTCCTTTCGCTGTCTTCTTTTCTGTTTCAATTTTCTTTCTTTTTGAAACCAAAAGTCTTGTTTTGGTGAAACAGATCGTGATCGGTAAGAGTTTTCATAGGGGGCATGTCACACCCCGATATTTCCACGTATTACCGGTGGGGGAGTATCGTGACGTAGTTGATATCATCATAGTCAAACAACACAATATTTAAATGCACAGTAGAAGCAAAAGATAGATCCATTTCAACCGAATAAAATTGTCATATTAAGTATCACAAAATAGTTGAAAATAATCCACAGGTGGATAAAATAAAAAGAAACTTTGTTCAACAGACTGAAATGCATCCAAGCTTGCGAGACTCTTATTGATGCTAAGGAGAAAGCCAGCCTATTTCGAGTAGTACCTGCACATAACCTTTTTGAGAAAATACGTCAGTTTACACTGGTAAATACAATCAACTGACTCATTTTGAAAATGTATAGAAAGTTGATTTAAATGCACGAGGCACAAAACATTTTATAACTTGGGATAATTATTTATATATATAAACTTGTAAAAGAATTACATGTTTGTTATGCGTTCAGTGGCCCGGGTTGATACCGGGTTAGAGCTTAATAGACACACCACATGATATAGTCCCGCGACGGGTTATTCCTGAAACCGGCGGTTATACCTTATTAATTTTAAATGCACTAACGGGTGTACGCCTACACCCGTGTGCTAAGGTCGTGGCCATTTCGTAAAATGATGCCAATGATATCCGGGACATGGTCATTAACCCCCCAAAGGCTTTAAGCAAACAAAACAATTTAAACGGGTCATCTCAATAAATTAACCATCATACGATTAAAGATTCAATGCCCAACCAAGCGGTATTTTATATACCATACCCCAAGCCCGTATAGGGAAAATAAGTTAAAAGTATTTACCTTTGCAAGTAATAATCACAACAACCAAGTGCACGTAGCTTTTACTGGGTCTTCTATTCTGGAACGAAGGTTTATAATAACCTATTAGAATCCTAACGGGTCTTTAATTAAGCCTAAACTTAGACCGGTTAGTTTTAAAGGAAGATACGGTTCGAACGCATGATTAAGCGAAGACCGGAATAGAATGTGATTTAGACCCGACAAGTTTGAAGACTTGTATAATATGAGTAAACTAAACACATTCTGGATTTTGGGATAAAAATGATAAGGTTTGACCCGTTTCGGCTAATTTATGCAAACTAGTTACATAAACCGAACCGAACGCGAATAACGCATAACGGGTAACCGAATGAGTCCCAAACAGGTTTCCCAATTCAATATGCTTTAAATATGTTGTGATATCAGTAGGATAACTTCCATTATGCCCAAAACGAGTTTAATCTCAATTTAAGCCCTGTAGGGGTATTTTGGTCATTTAACAGATTCTAAAAGGGATTAATTATAATTATGAGATTCGGGTCTGAAATAATCTGTAAAACGACTTAATTTAATAGGTTATATCAGTTGGTGATAAGCCTTATATGAAAAATGGTTTTAAACTCATACTATGTGTTTAATACGCGTAAAAACTGTTTTAAGCGATTTCCGCGTCATAACTGGAAATCTGGGTTTTTTGATTAGTTTATAAGGTTTAACATACTTCATTTATTATATAAAATCAGTAGCCGAAGGTTTGGTGTCTAAATGTTATGTAAAACTCATTTTATAAGCAAAAATGGTATAATCGGTATTTACCGAATCAAGGCAATAACCTTAGGTTATGATCAGTTTAAAAATAATTAAAAATCTTCAAAAATCCCAAAATATTATATTACATCAGTGGGTAAAAGGTTTGGTGTCAAAACTTGGGTTTAGATAGGCTTTATGCTAATTATCCCGTTTAATTACTAAAAAGTTTTCTAATTACGCTAATGAGCATAACTCCTAATCTAAACCTCAAACTGATGTGAAAATTTAGGGACATGTTTATAAATCAGTAACAAAGATTATTGTCCTTTTACATTTCCAAAATTATCGTTTTATGATCAAAAGGGCATTATGGTCAACATTAAGCAATTAACGGAAACGTGTAAACGAATCGGACAAACAACGAACCAATCACAGAGGGTTATACTATCTTGTAAGTTGGTCCTAACGGAGCTCTAAGGCATTTATAAATCATGCTAATATGGGTCAGAACTGAAAGGCAAAGCAATGGTCAATTTATGCGACTTTCGATTCCGAATCGGTCCTAAACTAAAAATTGTCGGGTCGGACATGCTTAGACATGTTCTTGCATTGATTACCAAGTTATATGAGTGGTAAAACAGGTTACACGTCTTCTACATTGCTAATTATCTGTTAATTCAAAAATTAAGATTCTGTTGACGTTTTATAACCAACTTTGACCCGACAAATGACCTAGTTAGAGCGGGAATCAAAGGGTGCCCTTTTAAGGGTTTATTGTCCACATAATTACCAACTTATAACTACTTTAAGTTTGACTAATCACTGGACCATTAGTGATTAATCAGTAAGTCAAACCTTAATTACGACGGTTTGACTTTAAGCTAAATAACTAAGTAAAACACGATTATGGAAGGTTAAGGAAGCTTACCAAGGTCTAATGCACGACGAATGATGCTTGGGGAGTGGCCTTGAGCTCCAGAAACCTTCAGGAGTTGAGTTGGAAATGGATGATCAAAATTGCAATAATGTGGACCTTTATATAGTGGGTTTGATTACTCAAGATTGTGCCAAACAAGTCTATGTTGGATCCCTGATCAATCACAAGTGACCCTAGAGCCTAAAAACCCTTTTGTGCAGCACATGGTATTGCAAACAAGCAATAAGAGTCAGTTAAACGGGCTGGACAGACACCTGTCCAAAGTTTCTGGTTCTGGGCGGCTGAGGCGGCCCGCGTAAGAGGTCAGCCTACTCTTACGCGGCCCGTGTGAGGCTCGAGTTCAGGTTAAACATGTTTCAACTATTTGCATTTTAGCCCCCGGTCCTTTTAAAAGTTGTTTTAACTTCTTGTTTTGCACGTTGAGCCCTCTAAATTGATTTCTAAGGACTTCAAGACTTATACCAACTTTGTTAAGTCCTTGGTTATCTTTTGATTACTCGAAAAGTCATAAATTTCAACGTTTACGCTTTTAACCCCTCGTATACGAATTTTTATCATAACTTTCTCGTATGATAACGAAACTTGGTGAAATGTTTATAATGAATTCTAGTGAGCATAATTAATCGTTACAAAGCTTCGGGTTTGCTAAAAGGTCACTCAGAGGTGTACTTTAAACATGTTGCCACATTTAGCCCCTGCAGTTTGTAATTCCTCACTTTCTTTCACAATTAGCTTCGTATGATCCATGATTCATTCGTTTAAGGGTATAAACATCGTGTAGGGTTATTGTAAAATATATTTATTCATTGTTGACACTTTGAACCCCCTTTTTATTCATGTACTTCCTCTGTTTGCCAACTTTAGTCCTTCTAATGTAATCCTTTACACGTTTAAGGTTCATGACACGCGTCGACATTACATTGGACATGAAATTACGAGGTGTCACATCCTCACCCCCTTAGAAGAAATCTCGACCTTGAGATTTACTGAAATAAATGAGGGTATTTTTCTTTCATTGTGGACTCTTCCTCCCATGTGTACTCGGGACCTCTACAGGCATCCCATTTTACCTTTACGATCGGTACATGCTTCTTTCGAAGCTTCTTAACCTGTCGATCTTCGATCGACACAGGTTTTTCAACAAACTTCAAGCTCTCTTCTATGTGCACATCTGTATGTGGTATGACTAGTGATTCATCAGCTAGACACTTCTTTAGATTGCAGATGTGGAATACATTGTGATTACTACTGAGCTCTTCCGGTAAGTTTAACTTATAAGCAACAGATCCGACACATTCGATGATCTCGAATGGTCCTATGTACCTCGGGCTTAACTTGCCTTTCTTACCAAATCGCATTACCCCTTTCCAGGGTGATACTTTAAGCAACACTTTATCACCTACCTCGAATTTCAGAGGTTTATGCTTTAAATCTGCGTAGCTTTTCTGCCTATCTCTAGCAGCTTTTAGGCGATCCCGAATCTGGACAATCTTGTTCGTCATTTCAAAGACTATTTCAGGTCCTGTCAGTTGGACAACTCCAATTTCCGCCCAACAAACGGGCGTTCTGCACTTTCTACCGTACAATGCCTCAAAAGGCTCAACCTTAATGCTTGTATGATAGCTATTGTAATACGAGAACTCGAATAACGGCAGGTGGTTATCCCAACTACCACCTAAGTCAATCACACATGCACGAAGCATGTCTTCCAAGGTTTGGATGGTACGCTCACCCTGCCCGTCCGTCTGAGGATGGTAAGCCGTACTAAAATTTAAGCGCCTGCCCAAGGATTGTTGGAGAATTTTCCAAAAATGTGATGTATATCTGGTATCTCTGTCAGAGATAATAGATACTGGTACGCCATGCAGAGATACAATCTTATCTACGTACAACTGGGCTAACATGTCGGAGCTATAAGTCTCCTTAATGGGTAGGAAATGTGCTGACTTAGTCAGTCTATCTACTATCACCCATATAGTATCATTTCCTTTCTTTGTCTTTGGTAGCTTGGTGATGAAATCCATTGTCACCATCTCCCACTTCCAGGTGAGAAGTTCAGGCTGTTGTAGCAAACCTGACGACTTCTGATGTTCAGCTTTGACTTGGGCACATGTCAAACATTTAGCTACATATGTGGCTACAGATTTTCTTGAAACCTATCCACAAGTAATTTGTCCTCAAATCCTGGTACATCTTATCAGCTCCAGGATGAACGGAATATTTAGAACTATGGGCTTCCTGGAGGATAACTTCCCGAAGTCCCCCATAAACTGGAACCCAAATTCGTCCATTTAACCTTAGGATTCCGTCCTTGCCATAGGATAACTGTTCTTCAGTTACTCCTAACTTTTCATCAGGATAGTTAGCTTCCAGCACAACTTCCTTCTGCGCAGCTAACAACCTTTCATTCAAACTATTCTTTATCTCAATGCTCTTGGCATTGATTCTTATAGGCTTCACTCTTTCCTTCCGACTTAAGGCATCGGCGAGTACATTCGCCTTGCCGGGATGGTATCTTATCTCACAATCATAATCATTCAAAGTTTCCATCCAACGTTGTTGCCTCATGTTCAAATCCTTTTGGTTAAACAGGTGCTGGAGGCTCTTGTGATCAGAATAGATCACACACTTGATACCATATAAATAGTGCCTCCAGAGCTTCAGTGCAAATACAACGGCACCCAACTCCAAGTCATGGGTGGTGTAATTCTTTTCATGCACCTTTAACTGACGTGAAGCATATGCAATAACTTTGCCTTTCTGCATAAGCACACATCCCATCCCGGTGTGTGATGCATCACAATATACCACAAACTCTTCTATTCCATCAGGCAATGTCAACACAGGTGCATTGCTTAGCTTCTGCTTGAGGATATCAAAGGATTCTTGTTGCTTCGGTCCCTAGTCGAACTTAATGTTCTTCCTAGTCAAAGAAGTTAGGGGTGCATCAATCCTTGAAAAATTTTCAATAAAATGCCTGTAATATCCTGCCAATCCCAAGAAATTGCGAATCTCTGTGGGCGTCTTCGACTCTTGCTAATTCATGACAGCTTCAACCTTAGCGGGATCTACCTGGATTCCGTGTTCACTAACCACATGTCCAAGAAATTGGACTTCACGAAGCCAAAATTCACACTTAGAGAATTTGGCGTAGAGCTTTTCTCAATGAAGTAGTTTCAGAATGCAATGGAGGTGCTTCTCATGGTCAGCTTGATTCTTCGAGTAAATAAGAATATCATCGATGAAGACGATGACAAATTTATCCATGTAGGGCTTGCAGACGCGGTTCATGGGATCCATGAATGCGGCTGGTGCATTCGTGAGTCCAAAAGGCATCACTAAGAACTCGTAGTAACCATAACGAGTCCTAAATGCAGTCTTATGTACATCTTCATCCTTGACCTTCAGTTGATGATATCCTAACCTTAAGTCGATCTTGGAAAAGTAACTCGCTCCTTGAAGCTGATCGAACAAGTCGTCGATCCTGGGCAATGGATACCGATTTTTGATAGTAACTTTGTTAAGTTCTCGATAATCGATGCACAGACGCATCGACCCATCCTTTTTCTTCACAAACAGAATTGGTGCTCCCCAAGGAGATGAGCTAGGTCTAATAAATCCTTTGCTTAACAAATCATCCAGTTGAGTTCTCAACTCTTTCATCTCCGTTGGTGCCAATCTGTAAGGCGCTCTTGCAACAGGTGCTGCTCCGGGAATAATGTCAATCCTGAACTCCACTTGCCTATCTGGGGGTAAACCATGTAGTTCTTCAGGGAATACCTCTGGATATTCAGAGATAATAGGTATGTCTTCGATCTTAGGCTTTGGTTCATCAAGGGTTACTTGTGCCATGTAGATAACACAACCCTTTGTCAAACACCTTGATGCCTTGAGCATGGACACTTGCTTAGGCATTCCGTACTTAGAATCTCCTTGGATGGTCAAAGGCTCGCCATGAGGAGCTCTGACAACCTCTTGCTTCTTAGCACAAACGATCTGGGCTTGGTTGTGAGACAACCAATCCATGCCTATTACTATATCGAAACTGGCTAATTTCAAAGGAAGTAAAGAAAATGGAAAAGAGTGGTTCCTAATGGATATAACACATCCATCTAACACGGTTGACACTGTTTCTATGGTTCCATCGGCTAATTCCACCTCATATTTCACACTTAGGGTTTTAACAGGTAAATTCAGTAACTTACAAAACTTATTATCTACAAATGATTTATCAGCTCCTGAATCGAATAGTACTCTTGCATAAACATCATTTATGAGAAAGGTACCTGTTATCACGTTATCATCCTGCACTGCTTCCTTAGCATCCATCCTGAAGACCCTTGCATTGGTCTTTTTCCCATCCTCAGCCTTCTTTGAAAATTTTGGGCAATTGGACTTGATATGCCCTTTTTCATTGTAGCTATAGCACGTAGCATCCTTGATTTTCTTACAGTCCAAGGTCTTGTGCTTAGAAGACTTGCAAATCCCACATGCCCTTGGCTGTGACTGGGATTTCGACTCATATCTGGACTTCCCGAAGTGAGGTTTCTTGCAGATTTTACATTTGGGTTTATCACCTGACTGAAGACCATCTTTCTTAGATCCAGAACTCTTTTTGTGGTCATTGTTTCCCCTATGTTTTTTATCCGATCGCCGTGAGTTATCATCCTCACGCTTCCTTTTCTTAGCATCAGTGCTTCTTAGTGATCTCTGCCTGACCGCGTCCAGAGTAAGAGATAATGCTATATCAGCTGCAGACCGGAAGGTAGCTGGTCTAGAGGCTTTCACACTGGCCTTAACTTCTGGGGCCAAACCCCCGATGAATCGAGCTATCCTCTTGGGTTCCGGTGTAACAAGATAAGGGACCAACCTTGACATGGTGTTGAAGCTTGTAAGGTAGGCTTGACAATCCAGGTTTTCATAACCAGTGACAAGAAATCAGCTTCAATCTTTTCAACCTCATGTTGAGGGCAATAGTTCTCCTTGATCAATGACACAAACTATTCCCAAGTCATATTGTACAATGGGATTTTCCCTGTAGCTTGGATCAAAGATCTCCACCAAGCTAATGCCTCACCCTTGAATGATTGAGACACGAATTTCACCACATCCTTATTAATGCAACCACAGATATCTACCACAGTGTCCATCTCATCCAGCCATGTCATGCAGTCTATAGCTCCTTTTTCCCCCGTGAAGTCCCTGGGTTTGCATGAAACAAAATACTTATAGGAGCAACCCTTATCACGGGGTCCTTGATTCAGTACGATCCTTTGAGATGGAACACTCCTTTGGTTTGATGAGTGATGGGAATTACTGTGATCAGTGTGAGTTTTAGAGGGTGGTTTAGCGCGTGGTGCAGATTGGGTTCTTACATGGGTACCACTGGATTCATGGAACTGTCTATCCAAAACTCGAGTAATGGCATTGTCTATCATTGCTTGCAGTTCTGCACCCGCTACGTTAATTCGGGTATTATCATGATTCTCCCTTGGGTGACTGTTGATCTCATCCGAGTCAGCCATGTAGTTTGAACTGTTACATAAGATATTGACAATAATTTATTTGGGAGTTTATTATGGAATTGTCTTTTATGGCAATTCATTAACCATGGTAAACATAGACCATATTTGGTTAATTTGTTAATCATATTTATTTAGGATTTTTATTATAATTTATCCTAATTATAAAACAATAACAATATAATTAGTGGTACAAAAGACCTAGTCACAGGGACATTCTAAATCATAAGCCATGTTTTCAAAGAATCAATGCATTAAGGTTTGAACATAGTTCCTTACCTTTTTCTGACAGGGAGTCGTAGAGTACTACTGTCTTTTGTCTTATATGACAATGAGTATGGCCCGTAGGAACTACATTACTTATGGATGTTTAATATATGGTCATCTTAATTGATGGTTTAAGCCCATGATTTATAGATCATTAGGTTAGGATATGAATCTTCTGAAGAATCCTATTATAAGAATGACGTGTGTGATTTTAACGAATCACGTCTGCCAGGAACGTTAACATGTTTTCAGATGTTAACAGGGATTTGAATCTTTTTAAACAGTTCTTACCATTTTGGCCAGGTGTTTTAATGACATGCAGGCTAGGTTACACCTTTAAGATTCTTATTCAATATTTAATAGGCAAATTATTTTTTTAAAGGAATGAGTTTTTTTAATTTATTTATTTCATGTATAATATATTATGCATATAATGATAAAAATGAAATTTTTAAAACTTAACATTCCATTAAACATTAAAAGGAGTACACATTGCCCTAAACAGGACTTTTAACGGAAATAACTTACCCACGCAGGGGCTAAACTGATAATACAAGTCCTCGCAGGGACTGATTACTAATATAGATGTCCACGCAGGGACTAAAAAGACAAGTCAACGCAGGGACTAAAGAAAGACAAGTCCACGCAGGGACTAAGTTCACAGATAAATGTCCTTGCAGGGACATGATTACAACATTAACAACAAACAAATAAAAGATTTAACGATCCTTCTTACTCTTTCCTTTAATTAAGTTTGCCAGACCCTTGAACATCCCTTGGTTTTGTCTACGGTCTTCTTGTACTTCCTGCCGCACCTCATTAATCTTTTGAAGGATCTCTTGATGTTGTGGTGGTGACATCACTGGTGGCTGCGGTGGTTGCTGATATAGTAGAGGTTGAGAAGGTGGCGGCTGATGATACCCATATGGTGGGTACCCATAATGTGAGTATCCGGTTTGATATGGAATCCCAAAGGATCCTTCCGGATGATGGGCATTGTAGTTTGCCGCTGCTGCAAGGTAAGGGTCGACCTCTGCATAGTTGTAGTTCATGTGGACCGGCTGCTCAACGGGGTTATATGCTGCCGCACCAGTGTATGTAGGAATTGGGTCTCCAAAACCCAATAGTGGCACGACAGGCGCATAAATTACTTCCAAGACGGGGTTTGAAGGTCCACCCATCTGCGGGTCTTCATGGAGTGGCGAGTAGCAGCTGCCACTTGAAGGTTGAGGGGTGCTGATACGCACTCCTCCTGGCACGGACATCCGTGTGGTTGTTCTCCTTCGCCTCGGTGGCGCCGGAGGCTGTTGCTGAGCTGGTGTTGGTGGCGGAGTGACCGCGGCATAACGATAATCCTCGGAGGGATCCTGCTGCTGCTGCTGTGGAGAGTTGTGATAACTGGGAGTAAACAGCCAGTCGATCTGTCAGAATCTTTCTTTATAACTGCCGGGACCATTGTAAGGTGATCCCACGAAAGGTGACCCATCCGAGATTTCGATGGGGTGGTTAGGGGTTCCGAATAGTGGCTCTGCAGGATCGGTGTCCTTATCCATGTCCATTGCATGGTCTCCTGAGAAATGGTCTTCAGGTCCTAGTGGGTTAAAACCCACTGGTTCTCCAACGTAGTTTGCCGGGTTGAACCGGCTCTGGAAGAAGGGTGTTGGGTCATCAAAAGGTGAATTGTGGCCCTGAAGAGGAATGTAGGATTGGTGGGAATTATGGGGCTCATTTTCAGAATGAGGCCCAAAGGAGTTGTGAAACAAAGGGGAGGAGCTCGATGAAACAATTGGCCCTTTGCCTCTTCCTCTCCCTCTTACTCTGGGTGGCATCTTTAACCTGTCAACATAAACAAAGATAACAACAAGGAATATATATATATAAAGAGCAAAATAAAAACAAATCGGGATTTGTCCTAAGTTCTTTGTCTAGACTCAAAAATTTAGGAATGTGCAACTGTGTAACTGAGATTAAACACAAAAGGCTAGTGTTTAATTCACTCAGTGTTGGCTCTGATACCAACCTGTCACACCCCGATATTTCCACGTATTACCGGTGGGGGGGGGGGTATCGTGACTTAGTTGATATCATCATAGTCAAACAACACAATATTTAAATGCACAGCGGAATCAAAAGATAGATTCATTTCAACCGAATAAAATTGTAATATTAAGTATCACAAAATAGTTGAAAATAATCCACAGGTGGATCAAATAAAAAGAAACTTTGTTCAACAGACTGAAATGCATCCAAGCTTGAAAGACTCTTATTGATGCTAAGTAGAAAGCCAGCCTATTCCGAGTAGTACCTGCACTTAACCTTTTTGGGAAAATACGTCAGTTTACACTGGTAAATACAATCAACTGACTCATTTTGAAAAGGTTTAGAAAGTTGATTTAAATGCACGAGGCACAAAACATTTTATAACTTGGGATAATTATTTATATATATAAACTTGTAAAATAATTACATGTTTGTTATGCGTTCAGTAGCCCGGGTTGATACCGGGTTAGAGCTTAATAGACACACCACATGATATAGTCCCGCGACGGGTTATTCCCGAAACCGGCGGTTATACCTTATTAATTTTAAATGCACTAACGGGTGTACGCCTACACCCGTGTGCTAAGGTCATGGCCATTTCGTAAAATGATGCCAAGGATGTCCGGGACATGGTCATTAACCCCCCAAAGGCTTTAAGCAAACAAAACAATTTAAACGGGTCATCTCAATAAATTAACCATCATACGATTAAAGATTCAATTCCCGACCAAGCGGTATTTTATATACCGTACCCCAAGCCCGTATAGGGAAAATAAGTTAAAAGTATTTACCTTTGCAAGTAATAATCACAACAAGCAAGTGAACGTAGCTTTTACCGGGTCTCCTATTATGGAACGAAGGTTTATAATAACCTATTAGAATCCTAAGTGCTCTTTAATTAAGCCTAAACTTAGACCGGTTAGTTTTAAAGGAAGATACGGTTCGAACGCATGATTAAGCGAAGACCGGAATAGAATGTGTTTTAGACCCGAAAAGTTTGATGACTTGTATAATATGGGTAAACTAAACACATTCTGGATTTTGGGTTAAAAATGATAAGGTTTGACCCGTTTCGGCTAATTTATGCAAACTAGTTACATAAACCGAACCGAACGCGAGTAACGCATAACGGTAACCGAATGAGTCACGAACAGGTTTCCCAAGTTAATATGCTTTAAATATGTTGTGATATCAGCAGGATACCTTCCATTATGCCCAAAACGAGTTTAATCTCAATTTAAGCCCCGTAGGGGTATTTTGGTCATTTAACAGATTATAAAAGGGATTAATTATAATTCTGAGATTCGGGTCTGAAATAATCAGTAAAATAAATTAATTTAATAGGTTAAATCAGTTGGTGATAAGTCTTATATGAAAAATGGTTTTAAACTCATACTATGTGTTTAATACGCGTAAAAACCGTTTTAAGCGATTTCCGGGTCATAACTGGAAATCTGGGTTTTCTGATTAGTTTATAAAGTTCAACATACTTCATTTATCATATAAAATCAGTAGCCAAAGGTTTGGTGTCTAAATGTTATGTAAAACTCATTTTATAAGCAAAAAGGGTATAATCGATATTTACCGAATCAAGGCAATAACCTTAGGTTATGATCAGTTTAAAAATAATTAAAAATCTTCAAAAATCCCAAAATATTATATTACATTAGTAGGTAAAAGGTTTGGTGTCAAAACTTGGGTTTAGATAGGCTCTATGCTAATTATGTCGTTTAATTACTAAAAAGCTTTCTAATTACGCTAATGAGCATAACTCCTAATCTAGACCTCAAACTGATGTGAAAATTTAGGGACATGTTTATAAATCAGTAACAAAGATTATTGTCCTTTCACATTTCCAAAATTCTCGTTTTATGATCAAAAGGGCATTATGGTCAACATTAAGCAATTAACGGAAACGTGTAAACGAATCAGACAAACAACGAACCAATCACAGAGGGTTATACTATCATGTAAGCTGGTCCTAACGGAGCTATAAGGAATTTCTAAATCATGCTAATATGGGTCAGAACTAAAAGTCAAAGAAATGGTCAATTTATGCGACTTCCGGTTCCGAATCGGTCCTAAACTGAAAATTGTCGGGTCGGACATGCTTAGACATGTTCTTGTATTGATTACCAAGTTATATGAGTGGTAAAACAGGTTACACGTCTTCTACATTGCTAATTATGTGTTAATTCGAAAATTAAGATTCTGTTGACTTTTTATAACCAACTTTAACCCGACAAATGACCTAGGTAGAGCGGGAATCAGAGGGTGCCCTTTTAAGGGTTTATTGCCCACATAATTACCAACTTATAACTACTTTAAGTTTGGCTAATCATTGGACCATTAGTGATTAATCAGTAAGTCAAACCTTAATTACGACGATTTGACTTTAAGCTAAATAACTAAGTAAAACACGATTAAGGAAGGTTAAGGAAGCTTTCCAAGGTCTAATGCACGACTAATGATGCTTGGGTAGTGGCCTTGAGCTCCAGAAACCTTCAGGAGTTGAGTTGGAAATGGATGATCAAAATTGCAATAATGTGGACCTTTATATAGTGGGTTTGATTGCTCAAGATTGTGCCAAATAAGTCTATGTTGGATCCCTGATCAATCACAAGTGTTCCTAGAGCCTAAAAACCCTTTTGTGTAGCACATGGTATTGCAAACAAGCAATAAGAGTCGGTTAAACGGGATGGACAAACACATGTCCAAAGTTTCTGGTTCTGGGCGGCTGAGGCGGCCCGCGTAAGAGGTTAGCCTACTCTTACGCGGCCCATGTGAGGCTCGGGTTCTGGTTAAACATGTTTCAACTATTTGCCTTTTGGCCCCCGATCCTTTTAAAAGTTGTTTTAACTTCTTGTTTTGCACTTTGATCCCTCTAAATTGATTTCTAAGGACTTCAAGACTTATACCAACTTTGTTAAGTCCTTGGTTATATTTTGATTACTCGAAAAGTCATAAATTTCAACGTTTACGCTTTTAACCCCTCGTATACGAATTTTTATCATAACTTTCTCGTACGATAATGAAACTTGGTGAAATTTTTATCATGCATTCTAGTGAGCCTAATTAATCGTTACAAAGCTTCGGGTTTTCTAAAAGGTCACTCAGAGGTGTACTTTGAACACGTTGCCACATTTAGCCCCTGTAGTTTGTAATTCCTCACTTTCTTTCACAATTAGTTTCGTATGATCCATGATTCATTCGTTTAAGGGTATAAACATCGTGTAGGGTTATTGTAAAATATATTTATTCATTGTTGACACTTTGAACCCTTTTTTATTCATGTACTTCCTCTGTTTGCCAACTTTAGTCCTTCTAATGTAATCCTTTAAACGTTTAAGGTTCATGACACGTGTCGACATTACATTGGACATGAAATTACGAGGTGTCACAGGGCATCAACTGTTCCTTTTCCTTTGGTGAGATATGGACAGTTCTTGACAATGTGTCCATACTCACCACATTAATAGCTGGAGGCACAGATGTCACATAAAGTCTTTTGTCCTCTCACATTTTCAAAAATCCCGTTTTTATAACATAAGGGCATAATGGTCAACTTTTAAGCAAATAACGGAAAATGCAATGTACTATGATTTCTAAGGGACCATGATATATAACCCCAGAGGGTTATACTAACATGTAACATGGTCACAAAGGAACCCTAAGGCACAAAGAAACTAAACTAAATCGGTTCAGAACTGAAAGTCAAAGCAAAAGTCTACTTTAGCGACTTTCGGTTGCGAACCGAGCCTAATACTTAGAATAGTCGGGTTGAACATGCCTAAACATGTTCTTATATTATTTTATAAAAACTGAATCGTTTGACTTTTCTGTTAAATACTTTGACCCGACAATTGACAAAGTAAATGTGATAATTAGGAGGTGCCCTTTTGAGGGATTATCACCTACTTAATTACCAACACATAGCCACTTTCAATTCGAATAATGGCTAGACCGTTAGTGATTAATCACAAAGTTGAAGTATCATTACGATAACTTTGACTTTCAGTCATTAAGCTAATAAAAACTTAACTACAGGAGCTAAGAACGCTTACAAGAGTCCTTAGCACGAAGATTAAACTTGAGAAAGCTTCCTAGATGGCCAGGATGCTTCAGAGATCAATTGAGAGTGAAAATTTGAATTTGTGCAATGAATGAAGCATCACCAAGCCCCTATTTATACTACAAGAGGCCATCACCAGATCATTACAGGTGTTAGGGTACTTCAGAGATCATTACAGGTGTCAAAAATGGTTTTGAAAACCAGCAAAGACCCATAGAAATCGTTCTTGGGAGGCAATGAACTAGGATAGGTGAAGATATCATGCAAACCTGCATCTGTGCCGGAGTTCTGTCAAAATCACGCCATTCCGTCGTGTGACGGCACATGGGATGCTCTGTTGCGCAGCGCGACCATGTAAGGTATCAGCCAAACCAATTTCAAACTTGGCAAGTTTGGCCCCTACACCTTCTAAATCCTTGAAACTTTCATTTTTAGCACAATTAATCCTAAAAGTGAGTATATGGATGATTTATAGGGTATAATCAAACACCGTTAGGTCCAGTTTCGTTAAACAATAACGGAAAACACTAGTTTCGCCTCGTTGACACTTTTAACCCTTTATTTACGAAAGTTAACGTATTTAATATCAAACGATATCGAAACGTCATGAATTTTTCGTCACTTGTTCTTGAGAGTATAATTAATCGTTACAAAGCCCTGGGTGTGTTAAAAAGGTCACTCAGAGGTGGTAATTTAACATGTTGACACGTTTAACCCCCGTGTCCTGTAAACTTTCACTTTCTTTCACAAATGGCTTCATACGTTTCACAATTCATTCGTTTAAGAGTATAAACATCATGTAGGGTTATTAAAAGGCATAATTTTCGTATGTTGACACTTTTGATCCTTTCTCACATATCTTTTCCTTGTTTGATAACTTTAGTCCCTCGAAATTAATTCGTTACACGTTTAAAGTTTATGACACGTGTCATTACTACATTGGCCATGATTTTGCGAGGTGTTACACTTATACAAGGATCATGTTTAATCTTATATGAAAAAGGTTCAAGATATGGAGATTGTTGCTTCTCCTCCTTGTACTAGGGATAGATTTGCGGAGATAACCGGTCAATATAAAAATGACAAGAATCTGATAAGAGTCCCTGTTGGGTATAAGTCGAAAGGTTCTATATTTTGGAAGCGCCTAAAATCTAAACAGGAGGTAGCAATCGAAAAAATGAAATCAAAATCGAAACCTGGGGCCAAAGAAAGACAGTGTCAGAATTGTAAAGGTTGCGGACACTATGCATCGACACGCAAAAGGGCCGTAATTAAAAGAAAATAGACACGGTCTTCGAGATCAAGCGCAGAGTAGTTTGGCGTTTTTGTATTTTTATTTTTCCAGAACACACACATTGGAATTTGACATTTTATATCTCTTATGTAACATTTTTTTTTATTTTTTCCCATCTTTTTTTCTACTTCTGGTGCATAACATGTGACTTGGAAGTTACATAAAAAACAATATAAGATCGGACACACAAACTAAACGCCAAAAAAAGAACACCTTTTACTAAATAAAAGTACCTTAAACCTCTAATTTGGTCATGCTAAACTCAATAATATTTTGCTGAATAAGATGGACAACATTGTTAATCTTTAGTTAAGAATGTTGTCACCCCATTCAGTGTAATTTTATTGAGAACAAAACTGAATCTCCAAGAAACGACACTTACAATTTGTGGTTTTTGAATGTTTTAGCATTTATAAAGTGATTGGTATTTAGAAAAATATGGCGGTTGTTTTTTTGTGAACAATGGAAGTTGAGGATAAACTCAATAAGATTTTGCTTAATGAGATGGACAATATCCCCACTTAAGGATTTTGCCCATCACATTGAGTAAAACTTTACCGAGAACAAAACTGAATCTCAAAGAAACGTCGTTTGGAATCTTTGTGGTTTGAATATTTTGGCGTTTCTAAATTGAAGGGTATTTAGTAAAATATGGCGTTTTGGGTTTGGTGTGTTCAATGGAAGGTCTGAGACATTGTTTATATAGGATGTTTTTGGCGCGTGTTCTAGGCGGAATTTTATTATAATAAATGCTAGTAATGAAGTTCTGTTGTTACAGTTACTGTTTGTTCAACTTTATCGTTTAAAAACAAAGTTTGGCATTTTATGTCAAATAGCGTTTAGATTAGGATGATGTGTGCTTTATAGTTTAAGGCAGGAATGTATTGGCATTTTATTCATGAGTTTGGCGTTTTGCAAGAGAAGTCTAAAGACCTTTTTTATCCTTAATGAAGCACGTCTACGTAATATAAATGATGTTATTTATGAAAACGTCACCGCGCCAATTTAGTCCATAGATTGTTTTGATCTGACGATCTATAAGCGTTCTCACTGTTCTCGCACTTTTCCCTAGATCCCGACCATATATATATATATATATATATATATATATATATATATATATATATAGGGTAGGGATCAAGGGTGAACCATGTTTAAATAGTGAACAAAAACGAACAGATCCTGACCGTTGGATGATGAGATCTTGATTAAAGGATTTAAATAAATTTTAAATTAATTAAAAGAATAAATTCATATATAATAACCGTACATGGGCTTTTTTGTAAATTTTAGTCTCTGAAATCACATTGAAAACCACCTCAACCTCAATCAATAACCTCTATCAACTCAGAAAGAAGAATCATCTACATTCTCTCTCCCTCAAAGGCGATTTCTGCAAAGGGAATAACATCAAGAAGAATCAGTAAAACAAGGTATCGTTACACAGTGTATTTTTCATTAAATGATTGTGAATGTCCCATCTTTATACACATGAATCTTCACATCTCTAAATCTAGGGTTTAATTGGGACGGTGTAATAAGTCGTTTAGTGTTGTTCTACCGATTTTGTAGTATATTGTTGATATTTGTGATATGTTTTGGCTGATTAAAGTTTTCTCACAAACGATTATGAATGATTCTTCCCTAATGTCTCCGAATCCTCTTAGTCCAAGAGCTAGGGCTTAGTTTGCTGGGACAGGTAAACCGATTAGGTGTGTACTTGTTCAAACTTTATCATATACCATTAAGATATGTTGTATTTCAGTTCCGACCTGTGTATCTTGATTGAGTCTATATCCATTATTCATCTTGGTAGTTTGGGGGATTGCGAAATACAATCATTGTTTAAAATTTGGGTATATTTTGTTATCTATAAAGAAACAAGTATTTATACACATGTGTTTAAATATTGAACTGATGGCTTAATTGTTATGCTAATACACATGTGTACGTGATGGAAATACACATGTGTTTAAATATTGAACAGACTGAAAAGTATTTATATTTTGTTCAAAAGCATGTAAACTGGTGGATTAATTGTTATGCTAATACACATGTGTACGTAATGGAAATACACATGTGTTTAAATATTGAACAGACTGAAAAGAACATATATGTTGGTAATGTGATACATTCTTTTTTTAGTTGTCATAGTGTTGTCGACTTAATTCACATGAAGTAAATGTGTAAACCTATTTGTTTCTATTACTTTTTGAGTTGATTGTTTTATTTCCGTAGTTATTAGTAATAATAGTAGCCATGAGTTATATCAACTGATGTAATGCAGACAGAAACTTTGATTTTGTACAGTTAATCAATAACGAGGCTTAGTGGTAACGTTGCAATGCAAACAAGGCATGCACCCACAACAAAAACACATGTATATTTCTCCGTAATAAATATGTGTATATAATATAACACATGTGTATTTCTCCATACATGCTTCATTATTGTTGTTGCATAGGCACCGGTTATCACCGTTGCTGACATGTACCCATAATAATCTTGGACAATACATATATGTATAGATTGTTGTTAACTTGTTTTTATATCCAAATGTAGGGTCGCAAAACCAAGGGAAGATAGAAAAAAAGACAATCACAAAGAGGATGAAAGGTATGTATTGAATCTGTCATCTTTTGTAAAACATCGTTTTTTAATTAGAGGATTAAATAGTTAACAGTTGAATATTGATTAATTATGTTCATGTTTTTTCCCTGCTTTATTGTTGATGCAGACCATTGGCAGATCTGATAAAAGAAAAAAAATCAAGCTAAATCAGCCCGGGATAAGAAGGATGAAAATGAGGCGCGAAGAACTATGGGGTAGGTGGTTAACTCAAATCGCTAAAGCAAAGACGAAAATTGCACAGCTAAGGAGGAAGTATGTGGTCAAATTGATAACATCGGAGGCGAACAAACATCGCAAACGTATTTTAGAAGAAGCCTACCAATTTGCCGGCATCAACAGAAAGAAATAGATCAAAAGAATGCTACTAGATTTTATGACGTGTAGTTTAATTAGGCTGGTGTTCAAACAATAACTTTACTTTTGTTTCGCTCTTTTTGCTCAACAGACTCGTTACTATGCTTAGTTTCGCTTGGTGTTAATCATGTTATGTGGACCTATCATGTATGGGATAACGTTTACCGTCAACGTAATGTTTGTTTTCTGTGTATATAGTTGTTGGTTGTATGGTCGCGCGAATGTGCATTCTTAAAATTACAAGATAGTACAGCTCGTTGAAAGTCTGATTAATTCGTACACGTGTGCAACCCAAAATATTATAATTACTGATAGTAATAGAAAAAACCAAATACACATGAGTTACGGTAGAAAATAATAATCTACTGAACTAATAATTGACGAAAATATATATCGTTTGTCAATTGTCATGGAGTATCGAATTGCACATTTGTATTCATATAATTTCAGTTGGGTCTCAGTTTTTTTTAAAAAAAAAAGCTTTTTGTAGTGATGAGCGCTTTATCAATATCCCACCCCGACCCGGTAACGAATCGAATCGAACCGACCCGATAACCGAACATCTTGTAGATTATTACCCGACATAATACCCATCATAAAAGGGTCGGTTCCGACCCATTTTACACTCGGTTTCGGTTACGTATCGGTCACTACCCGAACCTAAATCTAATTGAAATCTTAAACTCCAGTAAAGGGTGTTTTGACCTCCAGCATTTGTTTAATACCATCCAGCATCATTTTTTTGGAACAAAAAAATTAAAATATTGCATCTGTTTAATGGAAAAGTGCAATGTTTAATGATCAAACTGTCAACTATGCTTGTAAATCTCATATACATAAGCTATACATTGTTGTTAAACACTTTAGGTTATCGTATGATGTTGGGATTCTACCCAATATAGTTAGTAAACTATGTGTTTTTCGGTCCAGACTGTGTAATTCGGTTCTTCATAATTCCTGACACCGAACCGACCCGATACCTAAATGACTACAGTAATAGGAACCGAAGAAATACCTGAATTACTGTATTAGGGTCTGGTTCGGGAACTATTCGCTTCGATTATCGGAATTTTTTTGGGTCGGGTCTCCTATTAGTCACCCCGGCTTCTGGACTACTGCTGGATGGTTCTTCCTAGGCTGTTTTGACATTTTCGTTGTGTTTGTTAGGCGCCAAGTTGGAGCATAAACTTATCAGGCGTATTCCGTCATAAATCGGTGAAAACGACTTTAGTTTCATTCAAAACCGGCTAGCCCGACACATGCTAAATTTTTTTACAACTTAAAACTGGGATAACAAAAAAGTATACCCTGCTGATTTCTTAGCTAACGCGTAGCGTTTATAAGAATAATTTACACAAGGCATCTGCAAAATGTAGCTATTTCTAGCAACACAAACAACACATAATACACCTATGTATTCATATTACAACGATTTTGTATACAAACTTGTATCAATAACAGTTTTAACATAATACCTTGATGCCATTCTTCTGCTCGTTTAGAGCTCAGAGGAATTAACAAATTGGCTGTACCGTCGCCCAGATCGTTCGTATCTGTCATAAGGGTAACCTCTTTCAAAAATAATAATTCTTAAGTATTATAAAAACAAAAACAAAACATAATACACCTACGTATTACCATTACCACGACAGTGGATATTGATTTGTATAAACAATTGTTTAAAAATTATACCTTGATGATGATCTCCTGCTCGTTCAGAGCTCTGAGGAATTAACATCTTGGCTGCAACCTCTGGCTGATCGTTCGTATCTATCAAAAGGGTACCCTCTGTCGTAAATAACAAATCTTAAATGTTTTCAAAATAAAACAAACCATAATACACCTACCTATTAAACTTACAACGACACTGGACACTGAATTGTATAAACAATTGTCTGAAAATTATACCTTGAAGATGACCTAGTGCTCGTTCAGTGCTCTGAGGAATTAACAAATTGGTTGCAACATCAGGCTAACGGTTCGTACCTGTCACAAATTATACATCTTAATAATCATAAAAGCTATACAAAACATAACATAGGTATGTATTCGAAATCCTGGTAATCCAAAAGCTATGGCTTAGATTGCTGGGACAAATAAACAGATTTACGCGTGACACTTGATACAAACTTGTATACACAATTGTTTTAATATTATACCTTGCTGTTGTTGTCCTGTTCGTTAAGAGTTCTGATGAATTAACAAATTCGCAGAAACAACATGTTGATCGTTCGTTTGTGTCAAAATTAGTAAATCTTTAGTGGAACAAATTCGCTGCTCAATTGCTTGTTGATGATCTGAAGAACCAAGTGAATGATGGTTGATGATCTGCAGAATGAACTGGAAGATATGGAGTATGGACGCAACTTTTTTTGTTGATAGATTGAATTTAAATTTGATCGACATATTGAAGTGTGGGTGGTTATGATCTGATAACTGCCAAAAAATAATTAAAAAGATAATTATATATAAAACTATAAATGTTAAAAGACGATCCTACCCTTATGTATTAGTTAAGAAGATCTATGGCCAGGATTTGTTCGTTTTGTTCATCAATTAGGAAGTGTTCACAAATGAACCTAAACCTATATATATATATATATATATATATATATATATATATATATATATATATATATATATATATATATATATGACAATGCTAGATAGAAAACACTAAAAATTTGAGAAAACTCTAGAAAACCCAACCTCCCGACTTTTTTATTTTTATTTTTTTGAAAAAATAACACATGTAATATACATGTTTTTAAGAGTTTTGAGCCAAAAAAATAAAAAAAGCGCTGAGTGGATGTTTTTTAAAAAAATAAAAAAGTTTCAGCAACTTTCATCACTAACACGTGTTAGACAAAAAGTTGCTGAAACTTGTTTATTTTTTTTTTAAAACCACTCGGCGCTTTTTTAATTTTCTTGGCTCAAAACTCTTAAAAACATGTATATTACATGTGTTATTTTTTTCAAAAAAAAAGTCGGGAGGTTGGGTTTTCTCAAATTTTTAGGGTTTTCTATCTAACCCTAATGATTCTTATCCTATATACCACCCCTTATTGCGAGAACCGCGAGAACCAATATGAACAAAACAAAAAATACCTAAAAATAGCTAAAAAGCACACAAAATTTTTTTTTTTTAAATTTTTTTTATAAAAAAATCGCTACTTTTAGTAGCCAAAAAAAAAATAAATTTTTTTTTGCTACTAAAAGTAGCGATTTTAACTTAAAAAATAGTAAAAAAAAATTAGATTTTTTTTAGATTTTTTTAGGTTTTTTGGGGGTCTAGTTTTTAGCTGGTGGGTTTAGGTTTTTGGGGGGTGGGGGAGGGGGGTTTAGGCTTTTGGGGGTGGGGGGGGGGGGTGGGGTGGGGGGTTAGTTTTTTTTTAGGGTTTTGGGGGGTTTAGTTTTTAGCATTTAGCTTGGGGGGGGGGGGGTTAGGTTTTTGTTTGGGGGGGGGGGGGTGGGGGTTAGGTTTTTTTTGGCTATTTTAGGTTGTGTTCACATTGGTTCTCGCGGTTCTCACAATAATGGTGGTTCTCGCATGAACCTTGTCCTATATATATATATATATATGGGAAGGTTCAAATGAAAACCACTAGTTAACGCGAAAACTCGAAAACTAACTAAAAAATCTAAAAAACATACCATTTTTTTGCATACCAATTTTCGCTATTTTAAGTATATATAAAAAAAACTTTTTTTCAAATTTTTTTTTTGTAATGCACGTGTGTATGTGTACTACACATGTGTATTATGTGTACTACACATGTGTATTATTACACATCTTAACTACAATTTTTTTTGAAATTTTTTTTATATATAAAATCTAGCGATTTTTAATAAAAAAGTTGAAAAAAAAATTGGTGTCTTTATTAGGTTTTTTTAGTTAGTTTTCGAGTTTTCACGATAAAAGTGGTTTTTTTTTAGCTAGACGGAGCAGTTGAATTTCTTCATCCTTTTTCTTTCTCTTGACATGTTGCGATTTGGTGACCAGATTTGTTGCAGAAGTAGCACCATCTCTGCAGCCATCTGCGTTCCTTTTTCTCATTCGAGCAGTGTTTACACGGCATCATTGTTGAAGTTGGCCGGAGATCATCACTATTAAAGAAACTGGCTCTGATACCACTTTCTTGATCAACAGAATGATTCACAGCGGAAGTATTATCGCTTATGGGATTCATTGTCTGATCCTTGATTGGTCAATGAATGGTAATCGGAATTATGGACAATTTAACAGTTAACGAAATTGTCTTTGTAGGTCCCTCGGAGGTTGAGGTTTAACCTATTCCTTGTTATATCTAACACACTAGCGAGTGCGGAATCCAAGCTAGCATGCAAACCGAGTGAGAACAAGCACAAACACAACACACAAACTTCACCGATTAACACCACTTGTATTAATACGTATGAAAGGTTCGGTTACAAGCTCAATGTTTACAAATCAGTTTTGCAAACTCTCTCTAACTCTTGTGTGTGTGTATTCTGAACAGAATGCTCTCAACATGTGTCTAACTTTCGAACTTTGTCCAACTCTCGAACTCTGTCTCTCTGTGTTTCTGAAGTGAACACAACACACGGGTATATATACCCGAACACAGCATGTCTGGTCGAAGGATCAGATAGATTGATCGAAGGATCATCTATCGACTAGAAACTCATCGAAGGATCTACATGTACTTCGAAAGATGAGATCTTTCGAGGTCCATCCATCGAAGGCTTATCTTTCGAGCTCATCGAAGGATCTAAACCATCCTTCGATGACACATCCTTCGACACAGCCATATTACAACCATCGTTCGGACTGTTTGGCCAAGTCAAACCGGAGGATGGTTGACTTGGTCAAACTTACATCAATCTTACATCATAGACATCGTTTTGACTCAAGACTAAATACAGACAAAGTACAGACACAAGTGCACCAACAAACTCCCCCTTGGCTGTAGCTTTGTCTGGCTGTAGCTTTGTCTCGATCTTTGTGACTTCAAGTCTTTGACGTCCTTTCACGTATTCCATGTCGGAGAATCTTTAAAGTCTTCACGTCTTGAAAGCAGAAAGTGTACCAACAAACTCCCCCTAAGATATAGGAAGTGTGTTGACAAACTCCCCCTTAACATAAGCTCCCCCTTGAGTTATGCTCGTGAAATACTTGTTCTTTTTGAATTGAGATCCTTGTGGTGTTGATGATGGTCAGCGGCAACTCGATCATCTTCATCATTTGAGTGCCTTCACATCGTGTCTTCATTCCGAAGCTTGTCATCGACCATGTTCTCCTTGCCTTTAGAATCTGCACATGCAAGAAATCTAAACGCGTAATGAGAACAACCGCCTGGAATATCATAACATAAACAAACGACACACATGTGACCATTGTTTAAACAAACACCGTCCGACAGTTTGAAAGTTTAAAGTATTTTATCAATTTCAATTTTTAACTTTCAACACTTGCAGTTTTCGACCGTTTATGAAGATTTAGTCATTTCGGTTTTCAATCAGGTTTCAGGTATCGAAGACTCGAGATCCAACATCGTACGATCGAAAATAAAATAGAAATAAAATCTTTTTGGCTTTTAGAAAGTTTATATTAAAACACACCTAAAATCTTTTTGGTATTTTTTAATATTTCAGATGTAAAGACTGAAAGCAGTAAATAAATATATACAAAGGTGCAGAAACTGAAAGCATTAAGTAAATATCTACAGACATTCTTTTTGTGAGTTTCGAAGGTAAGAGAATCATATCAGTGTACGGTCATGCCAAAACGCTCTTGTTGTTCAATTAGTTAACATTAAGATAAGCATCCTATAACAATTATCGGTATTGTTGTCCACATAAGCTCAACTTATCAGATGTAATCATGGCGAGGGGATACATTAAGGTATGATTTATACTTACCGACCGGTGTTCATCCACATCACGACACATTCCCGTATCAAGGTATGCACGAGGGTTCATCTTACCGGTGAGTATACCGATTATCATCTGTTTGACCGTATATGATGTGAGATTCTCACTTATTTTGATTTGAAAACAAGCCCTTTGTGATAGAATCACTTATTGATGAGGAACTTGATTTTCATATGCATGAGGGCACAAGAGCAAGTTCGTGAACAGGTCAGTACTTTCGTACAGCAGAGAGACGAACTTGACTCCCGGAAAGAATTTGTGATGTATTATCACTTATTTGTATGGACATGTGATTGTTGATCACTTATTGAGGTCGAATGCAATATGTACACGTATGTATAGTATCATGGAAGATCTAGACTTGCGTCCCCGTTATTTTTCGGTAAAAGATACAACCATGATACCCAGATGATAAGCAGCATAAAGACCGAATATCTCAGAACCTCGGCAATCTCTCAAACGAAATTTCGGTACCAAGACCATATGCCAATGAATGGTTCCCACCTGGTCTTCAGTCGATTTAAGTTTATATCACCCTGCACACTTTAAAATGATTGTGAGCCTACCGATACATCTTATATAGAGCTGCTTATCGTTTTTCATTTAAGGTTTAAAGAGGTTTGGATAGACCACTGATGTACTATCATTTTCTCTTTTGCTCGCCAGGAAACTCATTTTTGTTTTTCTATTGTTTTTGTGTTTTTGAAATTTTTCGATGTTTTTGGATTTTCAAATTTTGGATTTACTCCCCCTAAAATCAATAAACTAAGACAAATTTAAAACACAAAGGTATTTACAAAAATGATTTTCCGATGTTGGTTTTACTCTTGCTTGACCTTAATGCCGTTTACCAGTAATAAGTAGTCAAATCTTGATTTGTCAAATGCTTTGGTAAAAAGGTCGGCACGTTGGTCATCGGTGTGGACATAAGCAACATCGATTAGCCTTTTCTCAAAGCAATCACGAATGAAGTGATACTTAATTTCGATGTGCTTAGTCTTTGAATGCTGCACAGGATTTTTAGTGATCTGTAAGGCAGCAGAATTATCAACGTAAATAGGAGTAGTTAGGAATTCAAAACCGTAGTCGCGCATTTGTTGTTGGATCCATAGGACTTGGGAGCAACAACTTGAGGCAGCAATGTATTCAGCTTCGCATGTTGATGTAGCGACGCACGTCTGCTTCTTGCACTGCCATGTGACTAGGCGATTTCCCAAAAACTGACATCCAGCCGTTGTGGATTTGCCGTCGATTTTGCATCCGCCAAAATCAGAATCACTGAATGCGATCAAGTCAAAGTTATTATCCCTAGGGTACCATAGACCGGTGTCAGGGCAACCCTTCAAATAACGAAAAATCCTTTTTACAGCTGCAAGATGTGAGGCCTTCGGGTTGACTTGATATCTGGCAAGCAGGCACGTTGGGTACATTATATCTGGTCTTGATGCTGTGAGGTACATAAGAGATCCGATCATCGCGCGGTAGTATGAGGGGCTAGTAGCTTCACCCTTCAAGTCTGGAGTAATTCCGTGATTTTGCGGCAATGGGGTACCAATGGGCGTTGCATCAGACATCTGGAACCGGCTCAAGATGTCTCCAACATATTTAGTCTGATGGATGAATATCCCGACTCGGTTTGTTGTACTTGTAGGCCCAAAAAGAAGGTCATTTCCCCCATAGTACTCATCTCGAATTTATCCTGCATTACACGCTCGAAATCCCTACACAAAACATCATTAGTAGAACCAAAAATAATATCATCAACGTATACGTGTACCAGTAGAAGATCTCCATCTTGTTCTTTGATGAAAAGAGTACAATCGATAAGACCTCTGCGAAATCCATTCTCCAGCAGATAATTAGATAAGGTTGCGTACCAAGCTCGCGGTGCTTGATGTAGACCATATAGAGCTTTGTTGAGCAACCAAACCCGATCGGGATGGATAGGATCTTCAAAACCTGGAGGCTGTTCGACGTACACCTCTTCTTCCACCACACCATGTAAGAATGCACTTTTCACGTCCATCTGGTATACCTTGAAACCTTTGAATGAGGCATAAGCCAAAAATATCCGAATTGCTTCTAGACGTGCAACAGGTGCATACACTTCGTTGTAGTCGATCCCTTCTATCTGACGAAAACCTTGAACGACTAGCCTTGCTTTGTTTCGAATAACGACTCCACGGTCATCCTTTTTGCATTTAAACACCCAACGGGTACCAATCTTCTTGTAACCAGCAGGTTTCTCTACGAGTTTCCAGACACCTAGCTTCTGGAATTGTTGCAGTTCTTCCTGCATTGCTTCAACCCAAGAGCTATCTTTCAAAGCATCTTTCCAAGTTCTTGGCTCTTCCTGTGAGACATAACACGCGAAAGACCAATCATTTTGTTGACCAGATTCTCGGATAGTTGCATACAAGCCTGCATTGTTGTTGTTTCGCAACATGTTTCTTGTTTGAACGCCACTTTGTACATTTCCGATGATGTTTTGTTGAGGATGGGTATTGTGAATCCTTGTTTCTGGATTATCTCGAACTGGAATATTTGTACCCAGATTGTTGAGATTGAGATCAACAATCAATTCAAGGCCCGGAATTGACGAAGAGGATGATGCAGTAGCTTCAGCTGTTCTAGGAACATCCACTGGAGGTGTACCTTCTGAAGTACCATGTACTGCTGTTGTTGGAGCTTCTTGATCTGCATCGAGAAATTCATCATCCTCTGAAGATTCGTTCAATTCGGTAGCATCGTGAAAATCCTCATTGTCGAGAGCATTATTGTTCACCGAAGATGGTTCTTGATTGACAAGAATTGGACGAACCAACGGTGAATCTGTTGCATTATCACTCTCGAAAAACATCCTTGCCGCAGCATTTTTTTCAACTGCTTCAACATTGATCGAATTGAAAAAGTCATCGTACTCAAACATCCAAGGTTGACCTGGACATTTGACTGGTAAAGTGTGCCTTTGTACTCTGACTTCAGACCATTCCTTGACCCTTTTAGTCTCTAGATTCCAGATTCTTAAGTTAGGGGTGGAATACCCAAGAAAGTATCCTTTAATGGCTCTTGCCCCAAACTTTCCATTAGGATCGATTATAGTGCACGGAGCTCCAAACGGTTCAAGATATGACAAATCTGGTTTCCGTTTGTTAATAAGCTCAAAACAGGTCTTGTTGTGCCTTTTGACTGTAAGGACTCGGTTCAACGTGTAACATGCAGAGGCCACAGCTTCAGTCCAAAATGGAATCGGCAATTGTGACTCTACTAACATTGTCCTAGCAGTCTCGATCAATGTGCGGTTCTTACGTTCAGCGACGCCATTTTGTTGAGGAGTGTAAGCTGCACTGAATTCGTGAAGAATACCTTTTGAAGTGCAAAACTCCGCCATGGCATGATTTTTGAATTCAGTACCATTGTCGCTACGTATCCGCCTAACCTTCAAGTTATAAAGATTCTCAATCTGAATGATCAAGTTTTTGATAATACCGAAGATTTCGCTCTTGTGTGCCATGAACGCCACCCAAGAAAATCTTGAATAATCATCAGTTATCACGAGGCAGTATTGATCATTCCTAATGCTTTTGTGCTTGACAGGACCGAACAAATCCATGTGCAAACGTTCAAGAGGAACAGCCACCGTGTTGATTTTCTTTGTAGGGTGTCGCTTCTTCGTTTGTTTTCCTTTCTGGCACGAGACACAGACGTCTTGAAGATGGAAGTTTTTAAGGGGAACACCATTCACCAATTCATTTGACACCAAATGATTCATTTTGCGTAAGTGAATGTGACCCATTCGTCTGTGCCAAGAGATTGTGTCTTTTTCTGTGGCTTTGGAAACGAAACAAGTTGCTTATGTAGACGTAGTGATAGCTTGGCTCATATCAAGGACATACAGATCATTTATCCTTGGAGCCGACAAGAGAATCCATTCTTTCGGAATTTTGAAGCCGGGTTTCAGCACATAACATCCATTTGCATCAAAGTGTACTGAGAACTGCTTATCACAAATTTGAGAAACACTAAGAAGATTGTGATCAAGTTGTTGTACGAAGTTGATCTTATCAAAGCTAACAACCCCGTTGGAAATCATTCCTTCACCCGTAATATATCCGCCTTTATCTCCAGCAAAAGCAACATAACCTCCTCTAATAGATTTGACGTCGTAGAGAAGCTTCATGTCGCCTGTCATGTGCCTGGATGCCCCACTATCAACAATCCAATGACTACTGATAGTTCCTCCTGGAACGCCCTGCACATGAACTCAATTGATTAGTTGGAGATGGGGACCCAAGCCATTGTGGTCTTGGGTCTTCCATTTTCATCAACAACAATAACTTCTATTCTTTGATGATTTGAAAATTGTGATGGTCCCCCTGATTCAATAACCGTTTTTGGTTTCCAGGTCTGTTTTGTTACACCAGTGTTATTCTTTAAAACCTTAACTTCATGGTTGTCTGAAGTTTTTAAATTTTTTGGTTTGACAGAAACATATGTTTTGTTAACCACATCGGTCTTAATCGCCTTTTCAATTTTCTTGACCTGTTGGCGTTTCTGTTTCTTTTCCCTTTCTTTTACAAGATGGGGATCTGGTCTGAATGAAACAGATCGCTTGCGGTCAATTTGGTCACGGGGATCATCAACCTTAGCTTTCAACTTATGAAGATACGGACAGTTTCGAATTATGTGTCCAATGGTACCACATTCAAAACATGATCTTCGTTCAACAAACCCCGAAGTATCATGTGATCGTCTTGCCGATGATGAACTTTGTGATCCCGAGGTACTAGGTTTTGAACTATTTGGTTCATTTCTCTTCATCACAGTTGCTTTCTTGACAAAATCTAAGTTAGATTGGTTTTCAAACTTTGCAATTTTGTCTGTTCCCTTAGATTTCACAAAGTTCACATTCTTCTTCTTCTTTTGATTCGGCTTCCTTTGACCTTGAGCCGGTAATTTTCCTTTTAGCTTGGTATGGTTTTGCTGTTTTTGCACTGTTGGTAATTTCTGATTGCCAAATTGTTTTCTAACTTCAGCCTTTGGGATAGGAGGGCACTGTGTTACTGTAACACGTGATCCTGTCTTTCCCAAAAACTTACTTGTTGAATTTTCAAAGACTTTACTGATTAATGATTGATTAACATTCTTAATAGGAAAATCTTTGTCAGAATAGATTTTATCATTACCAACAAGAGTGTACAGCAAATCCACACTCTCCGACTCTTTTTCAGATGAGGACTCGATTGCAACAGTCTTAGCGGGCTTTGCAGGAGGATCACACAGAATATGATTCTCAAGAGGTATGTCCTCTTCGTTTATCACCGCATCAGACTTTGCTGAATCAGTATCATCAGACTCATCATCAGAAGAATCAGCATCCTCAATCACAACTGGAGGATCCTGATTCTGTTCAGCAGTTACAAATGTATCTGCTGACACATCCGAATCTGATGATACTTCTTTCTTGTATCCGAGTCCTGCTGCAAATTTCTCAACATCCAAAGGAACAGATGGTTCAAAATGAGTTCTATACTCCTCATCAGGCAGTGCATCAAAATTGTTTCTCACGGGTGGTGGACATTTCTTGTAACCTATGCATGTGACATCCCGTTTCTCTTTCTGAACATCAATGATGTGATCCAACACATAGCTAGAGCTCAAATAACTGTCTAACTTGAGTCGGATCGCCTCACTTTCTGTTTTAACACAAGCCATTTCCTTTTGCATTACCTCAAGACGAGTTATATAAAGGTTAATGTCAGTTTTTTTTCTAGAAACCATTTTTGTCAGCTCTGTTTTATCTTTCTTTAACGTTTCAATCATTGACTTAAATTCCTTTTCATGGTTTTCATAAAACATGTTGGCTTCTGTGCACTTGGAAAGATCAACGGTCAACTTTTGATTGTGGATGAATGTCACATCATATTTCTCTTGCAAAGCCTCGTGTTTGCTTTGCAATTCACACCACTTATCATTCAAAGAAACATGTTTGTCTTGCAAGTCAAACAAACTAGCTTGTAAAGCATCATGTTTGCCTTGCAACTCAGACATGTTTGCATCCAAATCAGCACATTTAATACGCAAACTATCACAGTTATCACAACTACCAGAAGTGGGTTCATCGACACATACATGACTTGATGAACTGTCGACATTAGCCATAAAGGCTGAATGGAGAGAAGACGAAGAATAAGCAGCTTGATCCACCAAGATAGATCTTCTTTCAGTTCCTGCTGCAGTTTCTTCCAAAATCTCATCAATCTCTGCATCGACTGACGCACTTGAAGTCTCGTCCACCTGATCATTGCCAGAAGTGGAGGTTTCTTCATCTGAGCTTCCACTATAACCAGAACTGTCTTCATCCTCAGAAGATTCATCACCATTGGTGGAAGATTCTCCACCACTGGCGTGATTTAAATCCTTAACGACTTCAGCAAAACACGTTGTTCCATCTGGAGCATCATTTCCCAACTGGATTGACCAATCACAGCCTTCATCTACTTGAACCACAAGTGCCTGGTTGGCATTTGATGGTCCTGCTTGGCTTTGGTTGTTGACAGGTACCAACGTACGAACATTGTTCCTGTTCTGGTTCTGCTGATTGCCTTGATTTCTGAAGGGATTCTGGTTTCCATGCTGAGATGGCCTTGTACATTCCCTTTTAAAATGACCACGTTCACCACAATTGAAACACTTAACAGCCTGCTTATCAAACCCATACTTGGTGTCTTTCTTGCTTTCCAAGCTGGTTCTGCCTGTTCTTTCCATGAAATCCTTTGCTCGCCTAACAGCACTGGCAAAGGCCCACTTGATGTCCATCATCTCCATCTCCTCTTTATCGATCTGCTGATAGTCTTCTTGTGTCAGATTAATGTTACCAATCTGACCTTCCACTAATCCACAGTATTCACTCACCAAAGTGTTTAGCAGTTCCATGTGTTCTTTTGCTACTTCCACACTGACTTTAGAAAAGCTTGAGGTGTCGAGCCGTACTGTATTTGGCTTGGATTGTTGACCAGCAGATGATGTGCTTCCATAACAAGCTTGCTGTTGAGGAGGAAGTGGATTCCCATACATGTCTGTTGGTACGGTAGATTGAGGAGGAAGTGGATTCCCATACATGTCTGTTGTTCCGGTAGATCGAACAGGTAATGGATTTCCGAACATATCAGTTGGTCTGAGAGGTCGTTGGCTTTGCTGTTGCTGTTGAGGAACTGGTTCAATCGGATTTCCATACATGTCTGTTTTTGGAGGAACCGGAACCTGGATAGTATTGCCATACATGTCAGTGCTGGACACAAATGCTGTTTGAATTGGAGCATGTGAAGAAGGTTTTGTAGAAGTGCTAGAAGTTCCATAATACATTTCAGGATTTTGTGGCACTGGAACTCTTTTTGCCTTGAGAGTTTCTTCCTGATTTTTGTTTTCCAGGATTTGAACAAAGTCATTAAAGCTTGTTGTAGCTAAAGTGCCATTGTACTTCATGATCTCCAAGAAAGTATTCCATTGAGGTGGCAACGCATCTGCAAACTTTTTTACAATCTCTGCTGGAATTGTAACAACCTCAAAATTTGACAACTCAGTCAGCATATGATTAAATCGACTTGTCAAATCGCCTAAAGATTCATTCTCCATACACGTAAAACCATCAAACTCTTTCTTTAGCAGTTCTTTTCTCAATTGACGTGTCGCTTCATTTCCCACGCCCCTTGTCTTCAATGCATCCCACAATCTTTTCGTTGTCTTGTAACTGACAAATTGATGATAAATATCTTTACTTAACGCCTGAGTAAGAATGGCATATGCCTTCTTTTCCAAATCATAGACTTTCTTCTGATCTTCAGTAAGATCTGCAAAAGTAGCAGCAGATGATGCAGCAACCTCTATTGTTTGATCGAAATCTGTAATGAACTGCAACCACAATTCTGTATTTTGACCAAGAACGTATGTATGAAATCTATCAATCCATCCTGGATATTCATATAAGTGCATCAACTTTGGAGGCCGATTCAAACTTCTGGTTTCGCTCTCGCTTAAGAGAATGCTTTGAATACTTGGAGTTTGATTTGATACGAATGCCCATTGACCGGTAGAAATTGCATTAGCTTGAGAAGATACTGGTGCGGAAGATGACGGAGTACCAAAATACATATCTGTATTTACTAGAGTATTCCACCTTGGATTCATTTTTGATCAAGAAAAATAAGAACCTGAAAATCACAAAGTTGTTAACATAAACAGACTAAGGATCGAAAGATCAAGACTTGTTCGAAGGATCAACAGTGTTCGAAAGATCACTGTTGAGTTTCGAACAATGGATTTCGAAAGACTCTCCAATCGAAAGACTCTCCAATCGAAGGATCCTTGTCTTTCGAGAAAGAACTGTAGATCGAAAGATGTATGCTTCGAAATGATTCCTTGGTTCGAAGGATGATGATCTATCGAACCTCCACTGATCGAAAGATGATCTTTCGACTTCGAAGGATATCTTTCGAACTGACTGACACAGTTGACAAAGAGTGACAGGTTGGTGAAAAAGTTGATGGGTTGGTGAAATCTTTCGGCAGAGGTATGGTCAGACCATGATTTTCTGCCAAAATCAGATTTTGAACCAATAAAATATTGCTAAAAACAGAAGGTTCAACAAAGAAACCGGTCACCGGAGTAAGCCGGAATTTTGCCGGAAATGACCAAACAACTTAAAAGCAAGTTTTCAAGTTACCCAACCCGTCTTTTAACACACCCAGTAAGTTCAGAACCGTTTTAACGTCAAGAAAAGCGAGAAAATCAGTAAAAACGGCTGCCAAACAACGTGAGTTTTATCCAAACACACCAAAGTCTTGTAAAAACTCGGTTTTTAACAAGGAAAAGAGCCACGGCTCTGATACCACTTGTAGGTCCCTCGGAGGTTGAGGTTTAACCTATTCTTTGTTATATCTAACACACTAGCGAGTGCGGAATCCAAGCTAGCATGCAAACCGAGTGAGAACAAGCACAAACACAACACATAAACTTCACCGATTAACACCACTTGTATTAATACGTATGAAAGGTTCGGTTACAAGCTCAATGTTTACAAATCAGTTTTGCAAACTCTCTCTAACTCTAGTGTGTGTGTATTCTGAACAGAATGCTCTCAACATGTGTCTAACTTTCGAACTTTGTCCAACTCTCGAACTCTGTCTCTCTGTGTTTCTGAAGTGAACACAACACACGGGTATATATACCCGAACACAGCATGTCTGGTCGAAGGATCAGATAGATTGATCGAAGGATCATCTATCGACTAGAAACTCATCGAAGGATCTACATGTACTTCGAAAGATGAGATCTTTCGAGGTCCATCCATCGAAGGCTTATCTTTCGAGCTCATCGAAGGATCTAAACCATCCTTCGATGACACATCCTTCGACACAACCATATTACAACCATCGTTCGAACTGTTTGGCCAAGTCAAACCGGAGGATGGTTGACTTGGTCAAACTTACATCAATCTTACATCAAAGACATCGTTTTGACTCAAGACTAAATACAGACAAAGTACAGACACAAGTGCACCAACAGTCTTGGTATCGGTAACTGGTTTCCGGCTATGTGTATTTATACATCAGACATAAACGGTTATGTGGAGGTTTGGTTTTTTTTGGCGGGAATAACCGTCAAATGAAACGTTTTCAACCAACCGACACTACCGTTCATCTATATCGTTTCATACATACATACAAAAGTAATATAGTCATAATATATAAGTACAAATAATTATACGAATAATAATTATGTTTATATTGTCTAATATAGAATATATCACTTCACTAATGCATCCGTAATATCCCCTAAACTGAACAGTGGAGGATCAAGGTGAAGCATTTCCTAAATTGAAGCTATGGAAGACGTACTTTTGATGAAGATATCTACAAGCTGAAGCTTGGTTGCAATAAACTTAGTGTATAATTTTCCGGACCAAACAAGCTTCCATATGGAATAATAGTCAATGTATATGTTCAGCTCTTTTGTGAGAGAACGGGTTTTGAGTAAGAATCAAAATTGTCACAGAGAATAGTCAGCGCTGATCACGAGGTAAAGCATGAAGCTCACGCAACAGATGTGTAACCCATCTGATTTCGTAATAGTGTTGGCCATAGCCCTATATTCAGATTCACACTTGAGCGAGAGAGCGTTGGTTGTTTCTTGGCACTCCAAGAGACAAGATTACCACCAAGAAAAATAGAGTAGCCATGTGTGGATCAAAATGCCTCAATACAACGAGCCCAATTTGCATTTTAGTACCCCAAATTGATGGTGTTTTTGGGATTTTTTGAAAGTAGGGTAAAAAGAAATACTATGTTTGATGTACCAGAGAGTTCTTTTTGCACATTGAAAATGAGCAACTATAGGATTTTGTAGAAAATTTCTACTAGAAATTGGTTGACTTGATTAACAACGCAAGAGATATCTGGTCTAGTGATGGTTAAGTACTAACTAGCACCTACAAACGAGCGATAATGCATCTAATTAGCATACGGAGTTCCAGTCTGGGAGAACGTCTCATGAGCAACCAAAGGAGTAGGAACAGGTTTGGAGTCTAGAAAATGAGCTTGGTCATGGATATCTTGGGCATATATATATAGTTTTTTTGCTTAGGAATATCCCATCATCTGCGTAGAGAATATCAAGTCTAGAAAAAAGTACCAAGTAATGAAGGTCACGGATATCCTTAATAGCAAATTCCTGATGGAAACGAGTGATAAAGGATGAGATTTGGCTTTACTAATTTTCTGTTAAAATAGATCATCAACATAAATGAGTAGGAGCATTATGCACAACTCCTTTTTAAAACTTAAAGGGAATTTTCCAATTTGCTACAAGCAAACCGATTTGCAAGAAGAAAGGGATTCAATTGTTGGAACCAGGCACACACAGTGCCTGTTTGAGTCCATATGAAGGGGTTTTTTTTTTTTTTTTTTTTTTTGTCATTTGCAAACGTGACTGGGAAAACGAGAATCCATAAACGGCGGAGGTTATTCAAATTAAACAGTTTTATTAAGATGCCCATTAAAGAAGGAATTTTTAACACCTAGCTGATAAAGACGTCAATTATTAATAACCACAAGTAACCAAGACCTGGAACCTAATAAAACCTTAAGCAAAGCAATACTCAGTACGAAATACCCACTTTGAGCCAACCACATTAAATTTGGTCTTGGAACTAAGGTCCAAGTTTGATTTTGTTGGAAAGCCGCCCTTTCTTCATGCATAACAACCATCCATTTAAGATGTATACAAGTGAATTGAAACAATTTTAGTTACGTTCAGCAAATAAAGCAGTGTAAAAGTTATGTGTAGAAACATGAGCTACGTCTACTTGACGTTTAGGTCTAAAACACCTGCTTTGGTTCTTGTAATCATCATATGACCTAAATGTTAAGAAGTGCCAGTGGGTTCCAAAGATGTGGCTTGCGGTTGGGCCACAGGGATAGGAATAGCATGTGCAAGCGGCGATTGGACCAGCTCATTGAGCTGCGCAGGAGATGGGCCAGCCCTAGTGTGGACATCATGTAAAGGTGAGTCATTGAGCAACCCATAATGGGAGTGATCAAAGGGAGTTAGACCTAAGGTGGAGGATGATCCAGATGGAGATGGATGCCCATCATTGAGACATGACAAATAAAGGGCACGACTGTTGAATGTGTTCTCGATGGCTCAAGTGAAGTGTAGTTTGTAAATGGTACTGGTCCATCAGTGGGAAAAAAAATGTGGTTACCCAAAAAAGTTGTCAACATAACCGAATTTAAATCCAGAGATAATGCATTACTTGCGAAAGGAAACGAACCTTCATCAAAGCGGGCATAAGGAGTTACAAAAATTCAAAATATTGCTGAATCAAGGCATTGATAACCTTTGTATTACTGATAACCAATAAAGACACATGGTAAAGTTTTTGCGACTAGTTTATGTTGATAATAGTCCCACATATATGGAAAACCAAGACAACCAAAGGTATGAAGGTTTCCATGGGTGGGCGGCCAATAAAATAGGAGCTCAAATGAAAACTTAATGGGCAAATTATTAATAAGATATGTTGTCGAACTACATACATCCCCCCAATATACTACCGATACATGAGCATACTGACATGGCTAAACCCGTTATGCTTTCGTTCATCCACTCGTTTTGTCAAGGTGTATATAGGCATGAAAGCCGGTGAAATGTACCATTTTCATCAAAGATTGGAGGTATTGTGTGGTTTACAAATTCCGTGCCTCCATCACTCTGAAAGACCTTATTTGTCAAGAAAATTGTGTTTGAACAAGATTTATAAATGTCTTGAGAACCAACTAAAACCAGTAAATACCACTATGAGCATAATTAGATGAACGACCCGTACCATGGTTTTGGGAACATGAAAAACGATTGTTTGGGTGGGAAAAGGACACCTATGGGGCAGTGGTGCCATGTAACGATAGTATGAAATGTTAATGACTTTCTTCTTGAGAAAGTAAGCCACAAAATGAAGAACACAACAAACAAGCCCTTATTACAGTAGAGAACATCTCAAATGAGACACTAATTAGCGCATGCAAAAAGTAATTGATTTTATCCATTTCATCAACGGGTTGACCAACAACAAAGAGTCGATCACAGATAGTCTTGAATTTACATGCATATTTAGAGAGATAGTGGAGGTAATCTTTATAACCAGATGGAGTTGATCAAGAAGATTTTGGACCCGTTCGACTGAAGAATTGCTGTAGGCAGACTTTAGTGCTACCCAAATATGTGAAGATAATGTGAGTCTAACGACTTCAGCCACAACCTCTTCAAGTGACCCATCAAGCAAAATTGCAGCCCATTGATGGACATCGATCCAAGGAGCATATGTCGGGATAGTTGATTCCTTACCATCAGCAAGAAGAGTAGCTGAAGGATATGTAGCGTACCCATCAACACGTCCCACGTGCTTTCATACAAGAAAATAGGAACTATTTGATTATTCCACAATAAATAATTAGAGGAAAATAGCTAATTGGAAAACATATGTAATATGGTAGCCATCATATGAGGGGAGTTGGTCATCGAAGAGGACACCAAAGAAAAAAGGGCCTCTAGGGTTAGCAAAGAAGGAATGAGATAAAGAAGGAAGTCCGATGTTTAGAGAAAGGGGATCTTGAAGGGGAATATGGTTTATACCATATTGTGATTTTGGGAAAGATAACATCACCAATGTGGAAGGCTGTGTATTAACATTTACAAGGAATAATAAACAGATACAAAATATGATTTATATACATGGTTTAAATCAAATACAAAGTCTCCAAAAAGATAAGAAGTCGTCAGAAGGTTATCAAACAGACTCCAATTGAACTCATTCAAGTGGCATTGGAACTGTCTCATAGAACTCTACAATATGAGATTTTAGGTTTTCACTTTTGGATTAATAGCTTGTAGACAGAGGTGAGCATATTTCGGCCTGACCCATTACATAGAGTTAGTAGTCAGTTCCTCGACTTTTTATTCTTCGGTTTCAAGTCTGTTCTCGGTTCCAGGCCATGCTAAACCAAATCCGGACTAACCGGCCCGAAGCGAAGAAAACTCATTGTTGTTTGTGCCGGCCCAATCTAAATGACGGAAGTGTAGAAAAATATGGCGCATTTAAAAGAATGCTTTTGAATACGAGTGCAAACCAGCCGAGCCCGAGCTCAACTAGGCTTGAGCTCAAGCTCATTTAACTTCTCAAAGCTCAAGCTTGGGTTCTGCACGTTTATTATAATTGTTATCATTTTTTTTTTTTTTGGAATCTATAGGTTTGTGTGATGCATCTGAAAGAGTGTGTAAGATCCTAAATCTTCTTCCCTAAAGTAAAAAACAATAAAAAATCAAAGTCTTTAAATTAAGGGCATACCAAAAAGAACTACAACGAGTTATAAGTTGTTTGTAAGGTATCTTTGAAACATTTGTACTCTTTTAACAGATTCTCAATCATGAACTCGCAAATGGTTTGTTTCCTAGAAGGCCACAAGGTTTAGCAGAACATTAACCCATCTAAATTCAAAGTATGAATCCGCAATTCTAAGGGAGATCAAAATGAAAGGGTTGAAAGTGTATCAGTTTCGGTCTTTGAAGTGGAACCAACAGATCCAAAATATGGCACAATCGAAAATGAACCTGTATTTAGGATCAGTCTTCGGTCTTGATTTTTTAGCGTAATCGGGGTATTGGGTCAGTTCGGGTAATCAACCGGATGGGTTGGTTACCACATATAACGACAAACATGGATGCTGAAAACATTTACAAAGAAACTTAACAAGCCCATCGTGTTGATCTTCATAACAAGAATTCAGGGAATCCCCTAGGCCAATCAGTACAGCCTGTATATCAAGAAAAATATTTTTCGTATGTATCTCTATAGCTCGTTTCTCCAAAACTTGATAGTTACTTTTCAATTAGGGACGTGTATAACGTGTCTCATGGTCATTTTTCCTGTGAGTATAATGCTGTGCGTCAATTGATGTTTCATAATAAGTCATAAACTCCACTAAAATAGATTTGGAATTACATACTTGACCAAAGAAATGGTTTTTGCTCACGCATCAAACCCAACAAAAATTTCATCATGTAATATGCAGGAATCCATGATTCCCTAAGAGCAAAGATATCACATAATCAATCGTTATCAGCGAGAGTAAACTCTTCAATAACCTCTTCCCATCCAGATTTAAACTCTTCATGTGTAAGGGCATCGGTCCAGATAACACCACACACTTGTTCCTTAAAAATGGAGTTATAGAGCCTTCCATCCACCTATATAACACATAAACGCCACATAACATTTTGATGAGAATGTTGATATGTTTTTGTGAGTCGTAAACATAATATGCATAGTTGAAAACGCCAAGAAAAAAGGCCAAAATTGAAGAATACAAAGAGAAAACGCCAAGGATTTGGGGATATTAGTTTTACCTTAAGTGAAAGTTTATGTGTTGCGTGCTACATGTATAACCTTTGTCGAGTGTTAAATAATACAAGAGAATAGCTTTGAAATAGCTTTTTCAAAGCTGAATCTTAATCAGTAACAACAACTTTTGGTTGCTCACCAACAACTTTCCAAAAAAAAACTCGCTACAACCATATATATGTATCAGCCGTCGTGTGACCAAAGGTGAGACAATAGCTACAATTAATATTACAAATTTTGTGTGGTTATATGTAACCATTAGCCACACCATAATCACTTTGTTTTTGTTTGTGTGACTGAATGATAACAAACATCATGGAAAAAAGTTATGTGTGACAAAATGTTATACAATAGCCACACTAAAACAATAAAAAAAAATCATGTGGCTTTACATATCTTTTAGCCACGCCATCCTTATTTTGTCTTTTCTATGTGACGGAATAACAGCATACGTAATGGGCAAAATAAATATGTTTGACCAAAGGTTAGATAATAGCCACACTTAAATTATAAAATTTCATGTGGCTTTACATAGCCAGTAGCCACATTAGCGTTACTTTGTTTTTTATGTGGCGGGATGATAGCAAACGTCATGAAAAAAGTAAAATATATGTGACTAAAGGTTAATTAGCCATTAGCCACACTTAAAAACACAAAACTTCATGTGGCTTTACATAAACATTAGCCACAATATCATCACTTTTTTGTGTGACAGAATGATAGCAAATGTCATGTGAAAAAAAAGAATGTGTGACCAAAGGTTAAATAATAGCCACACTTAAAATTACAAAACATTATGTATGACTAAATGTTAGACAATAGTCACATTTAAAATTACAAAGTTATTTTGTGTGTTTAGAAATAGTTTTTATCTACATTTATAATAAACTCATGTGAATTGATAATAAAACGGCCACACTTACAATGAGTTCATGTGGCTGTTGCTACCATTTAGTCACACTTAATGGATGGAATGCTTAATTAAAACAACTCTTTTTGCCACATTTTATTTAAATTGGTGTGGCTAAAACAAACTTTTATGTGACTATATAATAGAAACGACCACATTTACAATAAATTCATGTGGCTGTTGCAACCCTTTAGCCACACTTATTGTACATAATGTCTGATTCCAGCAAGAGATAGTGGTACCCTTTGGCCACACTTTTAAGTGGCTACAGCCACTAAACGTGAATGTGATTGTATGATACCTACGATGACTCGACATATCGTCACACTTAAGCTAGAAAAAAAATGTGTGACGAAAGGCGTATGGTCACACTTTTTGTATGTGGTCGTAAGCTTTTTTGACGTTGTGTAATGCAACACCAAAAGTAACATTATAGTGATTGTTATCTATACCAATGGAAGGTAGGGATGAGCATGGTACCCGTTCGGTACTGAAAATCCCCAAAAGTGGGTACTGGTACCGGTATCAAATATACTCGGTATGGTATGGTATGGTTCGGTACCGATATTTTATTATAAAAACCGGTAAATACTGGTACCGAACCGGTACCGAAAATGTCAAAAGTTGGTATCGAATCGGTACCGAAAATGTACCTGGTTCGGTCCTGGTACCTAGTACCATTTGCTCATCCCTAATGGAATGTACAAACACCATATAATATCTGCAAAACAATAACAAAAAGATTGGGAAAAACTAATCTTGGGTAGTAGTGTTCATGAAAACGTTAAATCGCCAGAAATCATAAACTATGTACTTGTTAGAACGGTACGTGGTGTCAAAGGAAATCACATCCCCAAAAAACATGATAATTGTGCTTACATTGATCATCGCACCAAAATAGGCCCTTCAAACGATTTTCATCGTCTGTGGAATAATCATATGAAAAATTAGGTTGAGATTGTTTCTGCTCATAAAGATCTCTCACAACCATGTCAGCATCATATTTATCAATGAACAAATTTATTTTTCTCTTGTAATTTTAAAATCAACTTTATTTGCACCAACATCTTAAAAATAACCAAAAACTATCTTCATAACATTAAGCACCTTAACAGGAATAAGACTTATCTTCGATATAATATGTATAACAAGCTTCTAAAGATGAGTGGACTGCCTTGATGATGATAAGAAATGCTTATCAGGTTTATCAACAAACTAGTGATTATTTTCTTCAACAAACTTATAAGCTTCCAAAATCCATCGTCAAACTCAAGACAGATTGAGCTTCACAACCAGTCCTCCTAGAAAAGTTTGCTCTGACACTCAGTTCCTTTTGTTTCTCATCCAATGTATCAACTTTTTTTTCCTTGTTATGTCCCTCTTTATTGCAAACATAATACTTACGTCTCCTAAGACCCTTTGAATTTACTCTTTCAGTACCCTTGCGAATAGTAAAACCAGCAGTTGTAGCATACTTATGATGCAAAACATAAGCTTCATCAAGGCTATCAAATCTCATTCCCATTTTGGGCTTTAAATCTTGTATAATATTCAGAATATGCAAAGGAAACCCAATTTTTGCACATATTCCTCCATTAGATGTCACCGTTTCACCTTAACAATAAAAAATAGAAAAACGCCACGCCATCAAAAAGATATAAGTAACAAAGGTAAAAACATGCAAAGAATAAACTTGAAAATAAAACACCAAATAATACTTAATAAATCATTTAACATGCTTTGGTTGTGTTTAGACAACCTATCAAGATCACCTTTTTAATTCACAACAAATTAAAAAAACAGAAGTATCTGGTTTAGAACTTACATGTCATGTAGCTTTACTTAGGTCTGCCATGAAAGCAGGAAAATCTATAGCCGCCTTCATGTCCTCTACACCAGTCTTCATGTCCGCTGCAACCATCTTCTTTTCCTCCATTTCTTTCTCTTTTGTAGGCTTTCTCTAATTAGTAGTATCCTTTTCCTCTTCAGTCTATTGCTTAATCTCCTGCTCAGTATCTACAACTACTTCAGTATCATTATCTTCTACCATAAATATCTCTGCCATGAACGCTTGTGTAATAGTTCCTGATGCTTCCAAATGAGTACTCCAATCATATGAACCATCTTGGGTAGTAGAGATCAAATCTCTTAATCCATTTTTACCTATAGCATTTATGTTACTTGACCCTTGACCCGGAGAATCTTGATATGAGGAATTTAAATGGGATTCGACCTTTGGTCTTTGACGACCCCTAGCAATATGTCCAACATTCTGACAATTGTAACACTTTACTTTGGATTTGTCAAATCCTACCTTCTTACCAATAAATTTTATAACAACTCTCCCAAAAACCTTAAAACACTCCTATACGTCCTAAAATACACCCCGTATACGAAAAATGGACCCGATATACCTTTATATTGATAAAAATCAAATAAAATCAATTTTAGTGGGTTCTCGCGGGGCGGGACAGAGCCAAGGCAAGCTTGTCGTGGCCCGCGACAGGGTGGCACCAGACGGAACCACAAGGCGCCAGGTGTCGTATACGTGTTGGGCCTATAGTCGTGACCAGCCAAGGTTGGATCCTAGCCTACAGTCCTCGCGGTCCGCGAAGGATTTGGCTTGGATGGTCACGGGATGCGAGCCGCCTATCTCCAGCCCTATAAATTGAGGTTTTGATGTTCAGTTGAAATCGTTCAAATCAAAATTCTCTCTCTAAATTTCTGAATAGTAGAAATAATTCTCGTGTATTATACCCACTAAAAAGTGAAGCTCTGCCCCGTTGTAAGTATTATAACCCCCGGTTACGTATTAGTTACTCTGCCCGATTGATCTAGAGCTCCATAACGCATGTCGAGGCTCTGCCTGACTCAGTCGTTGGAGTTCTGTCTCGGGGGGAGGGTATAGCTAATGTAAAATTGGGTTATCTTACTAACATGTGTGCATTGTTTAAATTAGTAGATTATAGCCAGGAAGTCACCAGAAAGCCATAGGGTTATCTAAAACAGCATTGTGAGTCCATTCTCTTTTCTCACAATTTGTGAGTACATTCACTTTTTGTAAACAGTTTTTTACAAAACCTCAATTGTTTTAAAGTGTAATTTAACTATGATTGAGTATTTGTAATTCTACAATTGATGTCAGTATGTTGGGGTTTTGTATACATTACTTGTTACTAATACTGAGAATAGTGAGATGACCACAAGTCAGGATTGATAGTTGTCACACCCTGACTTTTGCGGAAGCGTGATTATGGTGTGACTTTCTTAATACCATTGCATTCAATCATAACAACGACTATATGATAAAACCACAGATGTTCATCCATCAATTAAGTTTAAAAACATGACAACATTGTTTAGAACTTAGACTTCAAATTTAAGTTTATAACCATACGAATTGTTTACGAGTTCACTAAGGACTCGTCAAAAGATATTAGATAAAACCAAGGTTTGGAAGACGTGTCTCGTCCAGGATTAAGACACCCAACCCAAACCTCAAAACCATGGATGACATCTTTATTCACAACGCAGCATGAAACTTCCAACGCCCACCAGATCCACTTACTAATTCCCTGAAATGCATGTAGTTGAAAACATCAACAAAAGTTGAGCGAGTTCATGTGTTTGTTTGTGTGTATAAGTAAACCTTTGAAAGTATGTCTGTATGTATGTAAATCCTGGTTTGAAAGCAACAAGGAAAACAGATCACCAATGGTTTGCAAGGCCATTGATATTTGTGAAGTGATGCAGGAAAAGTCAAACCTAGCAGATTTGTCTCCGGGAATAAGACATAGTCACCACATGGGCCACCCTGGTCCGCATGGGTGTGGGCTCGCTACACCCAAATAGATCTATCACCCATGTCCCTCGGTCCTACAACGAGGATTAATGGCCTTAAGTGTTGTACCCACCACTCACATGATCAAGTAGTACCCTTCCTTAGCTAACCATACCACGTATAAAACGTTTGTAAACAGTTGTAATATGTATTTCCCCCCGAAGTTATAAAACTGAAAACAGTTAAAAGAGAAGGGGGACATGAACTCACAGTCTTGCGTCTTCGGGTCATAGTAACTCAAAGCTCCTTCGGTGAACACGACTACCTACAACGTACTAATGTCTATTAGACGAACGGGTCGTGCCTTGATTTAGTATTAATGTCTTTGAGTTATGTTTCTTTCATGCCTTTGATATTTTTCCAAGTTATATAATTATTGTCAAAATAATTAATATTTTAACTTAAATTATATTCATCAAATTTTGGAATAATTGTTAAATAATATATATTAACTTAATACTTTCCAAGTATTAATACTTGCATTTCCTTCCCAAGGATGGGGGTATCTTATACATGTGTATTCTTGCCATATTTTGACGGCGTATTCCGGTGTGTATTTATACGTGTGAGAATACGTATTTTATGGTATTCATTAAGTATTCATATACTTAAATTTATATCAAACCTTCCGGAATATTATTTCTAATAAAAGTCCATCAATATATATTTCCAAAATATATATTCAAGAAGTATTACTTAGAAAAATTATTTATAATTTTTCATTTGGCAAAATATTTTTATTTTCATATAAGTTCCAAAAATAATATATTTTCAAGTCTAACTTTAGAAAATATATATAAACTTATTTTTATCCAAAAATAATGTATTTCAAGTGTACTCAAGAAAATATATATCTTTCCCAAATATTATATATCTTCTAAAAATTCCAAAAAAATATATTTTTTTCTTCCCAAAAACAATATATTTTCTTTTTGTCAAAAATATGATATAACTTTGTAATAATTGTAAAAATCATATTTTCATTTCTTTGTGCCCAAAATATTATTTACCAAAATATACTTTGTGAGCATATTTTTCGAAATATTTTGTAGGTTACATTTCTTGTTCGGTTTCGCCAGTATTTTGTGTGTAACTTGTATATTTATTTCTTGAGATTTTGGTAATATTTTGGATTGTAATTCTTGGTGTTTTTGTGAGTTATATTATTAGATGTCCTAAATAATTTAACTAATACACAAAGTATACACATAATCACACACATTGTGTCTCCTAAATATATATTTCTCAATTACATATTTAGTCACTTTTATTTATGAAAACCAACGTCCAATATTTGTATTTTTGTAACCAAAAATTATGGCAAAGTTTATGTAACCATTTATTGTTGAAAATACACTTGTAAGTGTATGTTTATAAATATTTTTCTAAGCGTTTATATTTTTAGAAAATATTGCCATAGTTTCCCCTAAAAATGGAGGTTTCCATGCTTTCAAGCATATCATTTTCTTTTGTAAAATCATCACACTCAATTTACAAGCAACTCTAAACAGCTTACACTTACCAATTTGCCAAAACCACGCTTAATCTACCACTTCATGAACTTGAAAGTTTATGAAATATCGTAGTAACTTGGTAGTGTGTTTAGTTACCCTTGAAAGTGTGGTTGTTTATATAAAAACATCATTCTTGGAGAATTTAGATGTTTACAACTTGTAATCATGTTTTACAAAAATGTTTCCTTATGGAATCTTCTTGTAACACAAGTGTTTCTACACTTGTTTAACCACCAAAAATTGTGTTTGTTTATGTTAGAACCAAGTTTATATGAAACTTATGTTTTTAACTTGGTTTCTTTGAAATCCTTCATAAATATTTAAATCCATATGATCAACAACTCACTTTAATCATGGTTTTTCAAGAAACATTACTTCTTTCAAGTTCATGCTTTAAGTATGGATGATCCATCATCCTACAACAATTTATACTTTCACATCTTGCTAAACTATGTTTTTAATCACGATTTAGCAAGACCTTATGATGATTAACATCACTTCTACAAACAATCAAAGATCAACAAGCATAACAACTTATATTCATGAAGATATCTTTACTAAACAAGGTTATATTCATGTTTACTTCATATGATTCTTTAGTGTTCTTGATATTTTTTTATCATGATTCATTATTAACCACTAAAAATGGAAGTAGACTATCAAGATTAAGATTCTTACCACTAGCACAAGGCTAGGGATGATCAAGAGTAGAAATCAAGAGGATAAAAGCAAATAGAGAAGGTCCTTCAAGTTCCAAAGCCACCAAGCTTCCTTGTATGGACTCTAACACCCTTGTATGATCTTGGAATGGATGAAGATGAAGGGATGAAGGTGGTGGTGGTGGTGCTTGTGTTTGACCGAGAAGGAGAGCAAGAGAGGGAGAGAGATCAAGTGTGTGAAGTGTGTGTAGAAAGGAATTCTTGATCTCTTATGTCATACTTATAACCATGTTCTACAATTACCTCTTGGGTTTTATGTTTTAAAAAGCACATCAAGATCTAATTAACAATTGAAATAAAATCCACAAGGCATGGGCCAAGCATGGTCGTCCCATAGGTGGGGGGGGGGGGTCTAGGTGTTGGTTTAACCTTTTAGTTACATAATAGTTCAAACTTAAGTATTCGTTACCTGTTTCAGTTATTAGATATTTTTAGGAGGTGTTATGATGTTTGGGGATCATAACTAGCTTGGAAACATTAAAACAATGCTTCTAGTGTAAATTTTATGTTTCGGGTAGTGTCCGGTTGTTCGGTTGGATACTGATTCGTTAAAGTGCTAAACTTACAGTTTAATGTTCTTTATGTACCCTTTTGTGACACTTTTAATTCCCGACACTTAGGAAAGCATGCTGGACCATTTTATCATGTTTTTGCATAATATTTATGTGTTAAAATGTTGATTTATGATGAATTTTGCTGAATTCAGCACTTTGGGTGAGTTTTAGGCAATTTCCGGCACTTAAACTATCACCTAGAAAAGCAGTTTTGTGGTCCTTACTTCCCTACACTCTATACTAGTGTAGTACTTGGTTTCTGGCTCATTCTGTGTCTCAACACACTGTTTGTCTATGTACTGAACTCTGTCAGCATATTCCTGATTTTTCAGATAACTGTGCTTTGTGCATCATTCAAAGCAATATAGCTTTCATGTAATATTGATATGACATTAAATAATGTATGATGCACATGTATGTGTATGGCAGTAATCAGAAAGCATTTAATTTGTAATTCAGCATAGTCATTAAGCATTAATCAAGATTAATTAATTGTACGGATACCTAGATTTTTTAAAGTTGTCACATTCTCCCCCTGTTAAGAAAATTTCGTCCCGAAATTTTAAGCTTTACTATTAGCAGTAGGGGTGTTAGGGAATAAATGCGGGTATTTCACTTTCATGCGGTACTCACGCTCCCAAGTAAACTCTGGGCCGTGACGTGCATTCCATCGACCCTTAACAAGTTTAACACTACTCCTTCGGGTCTTGTTAACTTTCCAATCCGTGACCTCAACGGGTTCTTCTGTAAAATGGAGTGTGTCGTCGATTTGAACTTCGTCGGCAGGAATAACCACTGTTTCCCGTGTTGGACTCTTCTTCAGGTTGGTTACATGAAATGTATCATGAACACCATTCAGTTCCGCATGTAGGTCCAACTTGTATGCTACAGAACCAATCCTGTCCAGGATTTTAAACGGTCCAATGAATCGTGGGTTTAACTTTCCACGATTCCCAAAGCGTGCCACACCTTTCCAAGGTGAGACTTTCAATAGAACCATATCTCCCACTTCAAACTCCAAAGGTTTCTTTCTTTGGTTAGCATAGCTCTTTTGTCGGTCACGAGCCGCTTTAATGCGTTCTCGGATCTGTATGATCTTATTTGTCGTTTCTTGGACCAATTCGGAACCAACTAGCTGTCTATCGCCCGCATCTGCCCAGCATAACGACGATCGACACTTACGTCTGTAAAGAGCTTCAAATGGTGCAGCTTGAATGCTTGTATGGTAGCTGTTGTTATAGGAGAACTCAACCAAAGGTAGGTGAGTGTCCCAACTTCCACCCAAGTCCATTACGCAAGCTCGTAACATATCTTCAAGCGTCTGAATTGTTCTCTCACTTTGACCATCCGTCTGCGGATAAAAGGCAGTGCTCAAATTTAATTGAGAACCAAACGCTTCCTGGAAAGATTGCCAAATTCTTAACACAAATCTTTCGTCTCTGTCAGAAATAATCGAGATAGGCACTCCATGACGTGCAACTATCTCCTTTAGGTACAACTCAGCTAGCTTACCACTGTTATCCTTTTCCTTGGTCGGCAGAAAGTGCGCAGATTTTGTCAGACGGTCTACGATTACCCAAATTGTGTCATGACCTCTGGGTGCCCTTGGCAACTTAGTTATAAAATCCATTGAGATCTGCTTCCGTTTCCACATGGGTATCTCAGGTTGCTGCAGAAGACCTGAAGGCTTCTGATATTCGGCGTTTACTTTGTCACATGTTAAACACTTTCCAACATAAGTTGCAACATCACCTTTCAATCTCGGCCACCAGTAGAAATCCTTCAAATCTTGGTACATCTTGTCCGATCCTGGGTGGATCGAGTACCTTGATTTATGAGCTTCATAAAAAATCACGTCTCTAAGATCCCCAAAGAGGGGAACCCAAATTCGTTTCATGAAACACAATGTTCCTTCCTCATCGGGTACCAACTGTTTCTCCAACCCATGGAGATATTCATCCACAAGATTCTCCTTCTTAACTGCTTCTCTCTGCGCAGCACAAATGCGCAACGAGAGGTCTATCTGTATAATCATTTCCAAAGCCCTAACCCTTATGGGCTTAATCCTCCTCTCTTTTCGACTTAAGGCGTCTGCCACCACATTCGCCTTTCCTGGGTGATATTTGATTTCACAATCATAATCGTTTAACAGCTCCACCCATCGGCGCTGTCTCATATTAAGCCCCTTCTAATCAAATATGTGTTGTAACCTCTTGTGATCTGTAAAGATCGTACAACGCGTACTGAAGAAACACTAACTAAATGGTCGGAACCGAGATAGTTAGGGGGTTTGAATCCGCATAAAAGGTTAGCTCTCTCTCAGTTGATTCAATTACAATGGAATTCCTTCTCCGGTGATTCTGCAAAAAAGAATACCGTTAGCCTCGTCAAGGGGAGAGGAGGGTTCTCTCCTTGACCCGACTCCGGTGTGAGAATAAGTATTGGTATCGGAGAAGATAAGTATTTGAGGAGTAAGAGTGATCTGAGTTTATACCTGAATAGTTCTCTTATTTATAACCGGGAGTTTTGGGAGGGAAAACCTGTTATTGAAAAGATGACGGAAGATGCTAACGCCGTAGCGGTTATCTTTTCTTCCGTTAAGTTCTTTGATCTTTTGTTAAATTGTCTCGATCCGATGTGAATGCACACGGATCGTGGTTTGATCGATGGCTGGGGAATTGCCACGTGGTAAGTGATTAAGTGGAGATTACTCTCCAATTGCATGCCTTTGTTGTGATTTCAGAGTTGCTTGTGGTGATGACACGTGTCCAGACGGTTATAACCGTCTGAGTGATGCACGATTGTATTTCTTTCTAGAAGATTACTGCTGTAATCTGGTGTGACATCTTGCTGTGTGGACACAGACAAATAAATCCCAAGTCTGGGTAAAATAATATCCAAGTCTGGACATTTAGGCGGAGGTATTTGAACAAAGGATTTAAATCCTTTAAATGGGAGAAGGCGCAAGGATTCACGTTCTCCTTTGGGCGCGCGATTATGAATCGCTGACTTCTTCTTCTTTGCAAGACCAATGCGCGGCCGCGCAAGGTCAAAAGGCTAAAAAGGTTGATTTTTGGTATGATCTCAAATCCTTTTTATGAGGTTTTTGGGACCTTACCCCTTCAAGTCCCCCCAGTGTAGTGTTGTACTTATGCAAATAAGTGGAACACTGGACTCATGAGAGGGAAATGGTTTTTGGGCGCGAAAAGGTAAGAAAGCTTTTATAATAAGATTTGAATTGGTAAAGATTTTTATGGAAAATCTTTAACTTGAAGTTAGCACAGTAAATTGATTTTGACAACCTGTCTTTGTCAGTTGTTTTTTACTGCCCGTGTCTTACACGCGCGCGTGTAAACGCGTGTATGTTCTGACATCTGCTTTTTCTGTTGCTTGGGGAATCGTGATACTCGGAACAGTGCTGTGACGGTTACCGATGCTATTTATTGTGATAGGTATATAATCGTTTGGGTAACCTCCTCTGTGTAATCATTGTTTTGTTTGAAATCTCTCCCCATTCCTTGTTCTTAAGAAAACTTTCCATCCTTCTCTTGCTTATGTCAACCGAAGAACGTCAAGAAAATCTTGTTGAAGATATGTCGACTGAACTTCCACCGTTGAAGTGGCCTAGAGCATCCTTTGATGGTTTGATCCGGAATCTTAAGTTTCCGGAGAATTAGGGTGCTCTGTATCCTGAAGAGGGGCAAACGGCAGCAAATGCTCCGGCCGGGTATATTACCCTCTTTTGGGATTTTTTCTGTGACGGTAACTTTCGCTTGCCTGTTACCAGATTTTTCCTTGAAATCCTTGAGTTTTATAACCTGCATATTTCCCAACTTCACCCAATTGGGATGGTTAGGGTTCGGCATTTTGAATTTGTGTGTCGGACAATGCATATTGAGCCGACCGTTCCCCGTTTTAGGGTTTTTCATCAGATGCACTGTACCCACGGGTTCTATTCCTTCGTTCAAAGGGCTTCCGCAAAGAAGATTCTTCATCAACCCCCAAAATCTTTTCATGATTGGAAGCAGAAATTCTTCTTTATTAAGGCTGGAGTAATTCCGGTAAAGATGATTCTCAGGGGAAAAGAGGACGTTCCGATCGAGACCCTTCAAACTCCGGTTGATGAGAACTGGTACCAAGAGCTGAAAGATGTGCCCAATATTGCCTTGCCGGAAAAAGCCCTTGTCGGAGCCGGTATGAGTTTAAACTGGAAGATGGAACGTGATGATAAGCCCGTATACACCGAGGATGGTCATAGTAAGTTTAGGGCTTTTTCATTGTTCTTCTTTTTCTCTCTCTTTTTTTTTTTTTTTTTTTGACCTGCTCTTTCTTCAAAATGTAGTTGTTTCTCTATATGTTGTTGCCTTCAAGAGGGAAGGCGGGAGAATGGGTACTATCAAGAAGAAGCCTGAAGAAGAGCTTTGGTATCACCGAATTGTGGGAAATTTTGTTCTTCCGCGGGATGCGGATCTGTCTGTTCAATCAGCAGCTGGTGCTGGTGAGTTTACATCTGTTTTTCCTTTCTTTTTTGCTTTGAGTAATTTTTTGTCTTGCGCTTTTGTAGGTGAATTGTTGTATTTGGGCATAGGCCCTGAAAAGAAAAAACGCGCAACTACGTCTACTTCCGTGCCGAAGAGAAGTGAGACTGTTAAAACTCAATCTTTGAAAGCGAAAAATGTTGGAGAGAAGAAAGGTACGCGCCGTACTTCTGACTCCAGGTGTGATTATGTGGTGGTTTCTGACTCTTTGGAGGGTCTTATTCCTGTAGTGACTATGCGGGAACCAAAGCCTGAACCAAAGGATTCTGCTGATATTCCTCCTTCTAACCCGAATGAGCCTATCGATCTGGACTCCAGTCCCGAACATTTGGTTCATAGGAAGGCTGGTAAGAGAAAACAAGCTGATGCTGATGCGGAGGGTCAACCTCCCAAGAAAGTGCAGAGAAAGAAAATTACCAGAAAAGGAAACCTAGATGCTTTTGTTTCAGAATCCATTCCTGGTAAGTATTGCTTTTCTTTGTTTTCTTTGAGCGGATAGGATTTTTACAGACTTTTGTTTGTCCAGAAATTCCTGTTCCTCCGGTTCCTGTGGACGTACCAACTGTGGTTGATAAAGAACTTCCCCCTTCCCCGCCGCGCGCTGCTGTTACAGACCCGTTAGAGTCTTCAGAGATAGCTGGGGAAGGTGTTGAGAGAACTATTGAGGCTGAGGAGCCTGTTGGTGCTAATACAAAGACTGAACAGATTGTTGAGCCGAGTGTGGTAAATGATGCTGACAATCCACCGTCACCGGAAAAGGAAACTGCTGAAAAAACTCAATCTTCTCCTCCTAGACCTTCTGAAACTATACCTGAGCATACTAAGAAGGCCGCCACTGAGGAGGCAGGTTCATCTGCTGGTGTTGAGAAGCAATCTCCAATTTGTCCAGAAGAAACCCTGGGAGAGTATTATTACCGGACGTATGCGGAGAAAGATGCTGCTGATCCTCATGTTCCTGTTTGGAATGTGAAGAAAGGAGATACTTTCTCGGATTGGCGTGTATGCCAAGATTGGTTGCAGGGGATACTTCCGCCTGGCGAGATTAAATTTCAGGAAAATCAGCCTTATGAACAGACCTATCAATCTTATCTTGCAGAAACTGCATCCCATGTTTCTACTACTCATCGTATAGTGCGTGAGTGGTATAGCATGCATAAAGAGCGAGCATCTTTTGTAGCATCACAAAGGAAGTTTGCAAAAGATGAAAAACATGTGGCTCAGTTGAAGGCTAAATTAGAGACTGAGCAAGCTAAATTTGAAGCGGAGCGCAAGACTGAAGAATGGTCAGTTTCTGGTTGGAAAAGAAAAGCTGAAGCTGAAGCTGCGCTTTTATCTGAGGAGCGCAAAAATTGGAGAAGAATTTGTGAGAAAGATAATGCCGAGAAGGCAAACCTTCGCAATATCATAAATAACCTCAAGGCTGAGGTTGAAAATCTGAAGAATCAAGATGCGGAGGTAGAAAGGTTGAAGAAAGAAAAAGCTGATATGGAAGCTCTGTTGATGGAGGCGCGTTCTCATAGGGAACGAAGTGAGCAACGGGAGGTACAAGCTTTAGCCACTCTTGCCGTTAAAGATAAAGAATTAGAGGAACTTACCGCTTTGGTTTCTGACCAGGAACAATTGAAGAAGGATCTGGAGCTTGCGCGTTCCGAGAATACTGAAACCTCCCGCCGTTTAACTGAGACTGAAGAGGAACTGGAGAATTCAGAAATGGCGCGGGTTTCAGCGGAAAGCGAGCTTGAACCTTTGAAGAATGATATGGCCTGGTTGAAAGATCGCGGGATTGCATGTGTAAGTTCCTTTCTTCTTTTTTGTCTATGTATGCGCTTGTTTTGATGCTTATCTTTATTTGATTTCATAGGTTGCTGAATCTGTTTTAAACTCTGAAGAACTGGACAAAACTGTTGCTAATTTGATGGTTGCTGCGCGACGAGATGGTTATGCGCAAGGTTATGCGGAATGCTCCCAACATGTGAATAGCGCTTTGAAAGTTAACTGGGATGATAGCAAGTCTGCTACCTTTGGCGTTAATACTGCCAGCGCACTGGCTGCTATGAAGACAGAGTTTAATAACTTACAACTTCTAGTGATGGAGTTGATAAATGTGGCGCTGCAATCGGACGATCACGTTGCGCAACTTAAGGAAATCTTTCCGGATGGGGAGAAGATTTTGAATAGGATTGTATTGAACAAAAAAAATTTTTTTTTTTGTTTTGTGTAGGATGTAGATCCTTGTTTTGTTGGTGCGCTGTGGCGCGGGGATTTTAAACACTGCCGTGTCTAAACTCTCTAGGGCGTATTTGTACGCTTAAAAATAGCAGGTTTCTATTTGTTTTGTTGAATGACTTTACAATATCTTGCATGAGTACAATTACTTTTTCTTTGAGTAAGGCGAATAAAGTTGGTATGAAGCTCATGTATGAGTTTATGGTCGTTTGTGACGGGATCACTGACCGCGCATGAAGCTTTGTGTTAAACTACCATAATATTTTTGCTCTTACTAAAAAGAAATTGCATGCACTTTGTAAACAAAAATAATAGAAACTTTGTAATTTTATTCATGGATAATGCTCAGAGGCGTTACAAAGTTTTTTGGATAATTAAATGGAACTTAACTTACTCCCTGATAGTTCCGCCGTTTTTGATAAGTCGTGTCTTTTCCGCGGAAAACGTACAGAGTTCTTTAAGTTTTAGCCCGTTTGCTTGAGCCTTCTTCTCCCCGAGTAATCTGTTTAATCTCCTTGCGCATATTCTGGAGTAAATGCGTAAGTTCTCCATTTTTGAGAGCCTTTTCGATTTCCGTGCGCAGAGATATACAGTTGTTCGTGGTGTGCCCGTTATCCTTATGATATTCGCAGTACTGCATCGGGTCTTGACCACGTTTACTCTTCATCGGAATCGGGGGTTTGAATTGGTGATCCTCGGTACTTAGTACCTCTGCTGGGGTTTTCGTTAGGGGAGTCCACTGTCTCTCCCTATTTTCGTGTTTGTTTTCTCTTTGAGCAGAGAATTTGTTAGTTGTTGTGCGGCCGTCTTCCGAGGATCGACTTCCTGATGCTTCACGCCATGACTTTTTGTACCTTTTTTCTCCATTTGCGCTTAAGTCTGCTGGCCTGTTGTGTGGTGGTGGTGGCCTGTTTGTAGTAAGGTTTTTCTCGGTCTGCGCATAAACCTTGGCCGCCGCCATTATCTTTTCCCAACTCGTGGGGAGACCCTCTGTTCCCGATAACACCTTGACCATGTCGTCACACCTAACCGCGTACTTAAATTGAGCACGGATTAGTTGTTCGCTAACACCTCCAATTTCTAACACTTCTTTATTGTATCTGGTAATAAAATCTTCCAGATTCTCATCATCGCGGCGCCAGATGTTCATGACGTCGGATGTATCACGTTTTGACCGCCTTTGTTGGCTGAAGTGCGTTAAAAAATTTTCTTCGCAGATCCTTCCACGACTCGATCTGTCCTGTTGGTAGGTTATCAAACCAAATTCGCGCTGGGCCAGTTAGTGTTTGCACAAACAAATGACACCACAGCGGAAGGGTCCAACCGCCAACCAACCCTGCGCTGGTGAATACTCTTAGATGATCATCAGGGTCAGTTAACCCATTGAATTTCCCAACGTTAGATGGTAACTTGGCCCTTTCCAACGGAGCCAGAGCTATCTCTAATATGAACTTCGAGTTTTCTGCCGCTTCGTCCGGGCGATAAACTAAATCATAGTTGTGCTCGGCCTCAGGGTTATAAACCGCTCGAGGCCTGTATTTGTTATGGTTTGGCTGTAGTCTATTGAATACGCTGGTGTTTTCACTCAAACGATATGTTCGATCGGATTCATCGGTATGAATGTCTCGTTGGGAACCCAACCTGTCATGGACCGATTGTCTTCGACGAGGGTGTAGTTCATCATGATGTTGTCTTCGGTAACTGCTTGTATCATCATAAGTTGATTCTTCTCGTTGAGAGGCATGAGCTCTTGATCCCGGCCTCCGGGATTGGGTTATAGGAGCAGTTTGAGCACATAACTGTGAGTATACTGCGTTTAATGCTCCTTGTGACCGGACATACCATGATATCGGAGTTTCTCCTGGTGGTAAAATTGATTGTGCAGGATTTACTGGTAACATTCCTGGGGTTATAGGATCATTTGCTCGATTGGATTGGACCTCATTATCGTCCGAGGCTTCCTCTACGATCCCTTCTATTGGTAAATTGTTTCCGACGTTTGGTCGAGGACCAGGTTGTCGGTGAGATGACGAATTTTCTGCCATGTGCAAAAACAGAAAATGGAATGAACTGAATCGAAACGAGATAGAAACTAGAAAAACTGAGAAAACGGTGGGCGCCAATGAAGAAACACTAACTAAATGGTCGGAACTGAGATAGTTAGGGGGTTTGAATCCGCATAAAAGGTTAGCTCTCTCTCGGTTGATTCAATTACAATGGAATTCCTTCTCCCGTGATTCTGCAAAAAAGAATACCGTTAGCCTCGTCAAGGGGAGAGGAGGGTTCTCTCCTTGACCCGACTCCGGCGTGAGAATAAGTATTGGTATCGGAGAAGATAAGTATTTGAGGAGTAAGAGTGATCTGAGTTTATACCTGAATAGTTCTCTTATTTATAACCGGGAGTTTTGGGAGGGAAAACCTGTTATTGAAAAGATGACGGAAGATGCTAACGCCGTAGCGGTTATCTTTTCTTCCGTTAAGTTCTTTGATCTTTTGTTAAATTGTCTCGATCCGATGTGAATGCACACGGATCGTGGTTTGATCGATGGCTGGGGAATTGCCACGTGGTAAGTGATTAAGTGGAGATTACTCTCCAATTGCATGCCTTTGTTGTGATTTCAGAGTTGCTTGTGGTGATGACACGTGTCCAGACGGTTATAACCGTCTGAGTGATGCACGATTGTATTTCTTTCTAGAAGATTACTGCTGTAATCTGGTGTGACATCTTGCTGTGTGGACACAGACAAATAAATCCCAAGTCTGGGTAAAATAATATCCAAGTCTGGACATTTAGGCGGAGGTATTTGAACAAAGGATTTAAATCCTTTAAATGGGAGAAGGCGCAAGGATTCACGTTCTCCTTTGGGCGCGCGATTATGAATCGCTGACTTCTTCTTCTTTGCAAGACCAATGCGCGGCCGCGCAAGGTCTTGATTTTTGGTATGATCTCAAATCGTTTTTATGAGGTTTTTGGGACCTTACCCCTTCACGTACCATACAAATAATGTCGCTAGATCTTCAAAGCAAACACCACAGCGCCTAATTCCAAGTCATGCGTGGTGTAGTTCTTCTCGTGAACTTTCAACTGGCGCGAAGCATACGCGATAACCTTCTGTCGCTGCATCAGAACGCAACCCAATCCTTGACGCGAGGCGTCACAATACACCACGAAGTCATCAGTGACTTCAGGTAGGGATAAAATAGGTGCATCACAAAGCTTGTTCTTCAGCAACTGAAACGTTTCTTCTTGTTTTTCTCCCCATTCGTATTTCTTATCCTTTTGAGTGAGGGAGGTCAGCGGTTGAGCGATTTTCGAAAAATCCTCAATGAATCGGCGATAGTATCCAGCTAAACCTAGAAACTGACGGATCTCGGTTGGCGTCTTCGGAGTTTCACAATTCTTTATCGCCTCGATCTTGGTTGGATCCACATGAATTCTATCTTCGTTCACTACATGACCAAGGAACTGAACCTCACGCAACCAGAACTCGCACTTCGAGAACTTTGCGTATAGCTTTTCCTTCTTGAGCAATTCTAAAATGGCTCTAAGGTGTTGCTCATTCTCTTCTTTCGTTCTTGAATAAATCAAAATATCGTCGATAAACACAATCACGAATTTATCGAGATATGGCTTGCAGATTATATTCATCAAATCCATAAACACTGCTGGCGCGTTTGTCAAACCAAACGGCATTACTAGAAACTCGTAATGTCCATATCGAGTCCTAAAGGCAGTCTTCGGAATACTTTCCTCTTGAATTCTCAACTGGTGATATCCTGATCGAAGATCGATCTTGGAGTAGTAACTCGAACCTTGCAGTTAATTGAAAAGATCATCAATCCTCGGTAAGGGATACCGATTCTTGATGGTTAACTTGTTTAGCTCTCGGTAGTCGATACACATGCGAAAACTACCGTCCTTCTTCTTAACAAACAAAACTGAAGCTCCCCAAGGCAAGAAGCTTGGCCTAATAAATCCCTTGTCCAAAAGCTCTTGGAGTTGCGTCGACAACTCTTGCATTTCTGAGGGTACAAGTCGATAAGGTGCCTTAGCTACAGGCACGGCGCCTGGAACCAAGTCAATGTGGAATTCAACTTGTCTTTGTGGCGGCAATCTTGGCAAATCTTCGGGGAAGACTTCAGGATATTCCCTCATAACTGGGTATCTTCCAGCTTCGGGTCAGCGGCTTCCTTGTCGACGACGTGTGCCAAGAAGGCAACACATCCTTTCTGTAAGCATCTTCGGGCTTTCAAACAATTGATGATCCTTAGAGGCGTATCATGCTTCTCTCCATGCACTACAATTGTCTCTCCATTCGCCATCGGAATGCGAATGATCTTCTCATGATATACGATCTCCGCTCGGTTACTTGATAACCAATCCATTCGAACTACCACGTTAAAGCTTCCCAACTCGACTGGCAGAAGATCAAGCGTAAACTCATGCTTTCCAAGCTCTATTACACATCCTCTAATTACTTTGTTTGCCTCTACTAGCTTCCCATTAGCTAGTTCTATCGAGTATGGAATATCTAAGCATTTTCTTAAACTCTAGGGATACAAAGCTATAATCGGCACCAGTATCAAACAGTACAGATGCAAAGTGTTGGTTGATAGGAAAGGTACCCGTAACTACGTTCGGATCTGGGCGAGCTTCCCTAGCTCCAATGTTAAAGACTCTCCTCTGAGCTTGGTTGTTCTTTGGGCAATCTCTCTTGAAATGCCCAACATCACCACAGCTAAAGCAGCCTTGTCTATTCCTAGTACCGCCCTGATTGTTGTTTGCCCCATGATTTCCACTACTAGCTTGGTTTCCAGAACCACCACGATTTCCACTGCCATTTCCTCTCTGGCCACCATTCCTATGACCAATACCAACCCATCACGTCTCCTTTGAATGACCATTCTTTCCACAAGTTTCACACTTCCTAACTCTACACTGGCCGGCATGATGATACAGACATGCATTACATTTGGGGAAGGTGCCCAAGTATCCTTTTCCTTTGATCTCAACACCAGTAGCAGCACTAGTAGCAGCAACTTGTGCTTCAACTGGCGGATTAGCGTCCTTACGCTTGTTGGCATTGCTCGCTCGAGTACCCTTCTTGAAGTTGGAGAACTTCCTATTGTTCTCTCCAGACGACTCGACGTGAGTCTCTTTCTTCTTTTCATCAGAGATTGAGAACTTGTTCAGCCTAATCGCTTCTTCCTTCAATGCCACGCTCAAATCAATAGCCTCAGTGACCGTTGAAGGTTTTGACGTCGTCACCATGCTCATGATTTAGGGTGCCGATCCCCAAATAAAACGCTCGATTCGCTTGAACTCCGGATCAACCATGTAGGGAACAATGCGAGATAAGTCATGGAATCTTTGCACATACTCAGCAATCTTAGGACCATCCATGTTAAGATTCCAGAACTCGGTTTCCAATTTCTAGATCTCAGCCCTTGAGCAATACTTCTTGCGCATGAGATCTTTCATCTCGTCCCAAGTCATAGCAAATGCAGCCTCTTCTCCCAGAGTCTGAACTTGAAGGTTCCACCACGATAGAGCTCCGTCTAGGAAAAGTCCAGAAATGTAGGTGACCTGGTGCTCCGGCTGTAGGTCCCCTTTGGATCTTCATAGAATTGTCAATCCAATCAAGAGTGCGGAATCCTCTTGATCAGAATATCACAGAATGAGTAGAAACAGAAATCAGCAATTCACAATCAAACCGGGTTTCTATTGATTATCAATCTCACGAATTACAATCAATCAAAACCCTAACACCCACTAAATTCGTCCAAGACTAAGTCTCTCACGAAATTCCTCACAAACTCTGTTTTGGCTGATTCAACCTAAACCCTAATGCAAAGCCTTGTTTATATAACACAAGGTTGCTACATGGGCTAAGGTTTCCTACATGGGCAAAGCCCAATTCGTCCCCCTAGACCCAAACTGGGTTTTTTTTAGCCCAAACTCTATTATTTCACTAATACAATGCTAAACCCGTTAACCGTTTATCGTTTTACTAATTACAAGATATCCAAAGACCAAATCTAAGTTGTTGTCACAAATATGTACCAACAAACTCCCCCTTGATAATAGCTTCATAAAATAACTTTGTCTTCAGTCTTCTTGCATTCTTCATGTAATCTTGCAATATCTTTGGTCTTTGGATAGCTTCAGCTTCAATAGTTTCTGTCAGCAACAGACTCCCCCTAAGCTGATGCATCCAATCACCAAATCTTCAAAATGTTAGCATTTGAGTAAACTCCAGTTTAGCATTTGCAAAGCAAACTTCAAACTCTTCAACTTTGTCTGCAATGTAGAAAGGAGGTTCTACCATGCAACCAATCAAACTCTCATCTTCTCGACACAACAACTTCTCAGCAACATATTGCTTCAATCTGAATACTATAAAACAACCATCTCGAGAAACCATAAGAATTTTTCAACAAAGTTAAATAAATTATTATTATTCAAGATATAGTTAAACTATATCACAGATTGAGCATTTTCAACTTATCACCAGCACACAAAACTTTTGTCCAACAAACAAGAACCTCATGATTTTAAAATTTTGAACTCACTTTCCAACACCGTCTCCCCGCATCAGTAACAATTCCTCCAAGAATAACAGTTTTCCGTACGTTAAGAATTTTAACAGAAAAAGACACTATTTTTGGATTTTTATGTTTTATGAAAGCAAGTAAATACAAAAGCAATAAACACTCTATTTTTGTGAGAATCACTGGTAAGAAGATCATATCAGCACAATCAAACTATTTTTCATACTATTAGATAACTCTTTATTTAATTTTTCATGAAAAGCAGTCCAAGACGATTACCAGTATGTTTGTCCACTTAAACAAAATGCATGAACATTTCAAGTTCCATTACCGTATGATACGTTAAGGTAATATTATTACTGATATACTAGTGTGTCCCACTTCAGGATGTACCCCTGCAATCAAGGTATGCACAAAGATTCATCGTAGTAGGTGAGTATACCGAATTCATCCGTTTTATTTTTCAACGTTTAGATAATTGGTGATCAGGTCAGTACTTCCGTACAGCAAAGAGACCAAAATATCTAACGAGGGCTATGACAAATACCATTTTTGGTACGATTTATGCATTTTTTTTACTTTTTGAATGACTCTCTAGGAGAGCTTCTTCAATTATGGGATTTGGCATTTTTTGCTCTTTTAAGATATCCTGGTTGTGCCTAGGTCAGCATGTATCTGGATGTAGCAGAAGGACAACCCTGATATCCCTAGTGAAATAACAGTATAGAGACCCAAAACCTCAGATTTTGGCACTCTATCAACGCAAGATTTAAGGTCATTAAGCCATACACCACTAATGTGTTACCCACTCATACACAGTTATAGGTTTATATCACATTGGTAAGTTGATTATTTCATGTTTTTGCCTACTGGTACATCATATGATGAAGCTGCTATCACACTTAAGCATTTTAATTCATTTTCAGTGTGACAGTCTGACTTGCTGATGTACTATCATTTCTTCTTTTTCACACAATGATAACTCATTTTTGATTTTCTATTTTTTTATGGTTTTCGTTTTTCAATGTTTTTTGGATTTTGTGGTTTTCTATTTTTTTTATTTTATTTTTTATTTTTAAGAAAACAATAAAATATTTACAAAATTCTTATGAAAAACCAGCTATTCAGGATTCCTCATCCCGTTGAGTTCGACTAAATGTTCAAAGCGAGCCCTGTCAACAATTTATTATAAAGATCTGCCAGGTTATCTAGTGTGTCGACTCTATGAAGTTCAATTAGTTTATTTTCAGCACTTTGAACTTCATTTTAAATCATTTAATATCATAATTTTCAAACTCAGTCAACAATCTCGCATCCCCCGTCATGTGCCTGGAACAACCACTATCAACATACCTTAAGTTGATAATCCTCCTTAGCAGCTCTTGCACACTCCAACTAAGAAATTAGTTAGATTGGGGGACCCAAGCCTTAATGGTCTTGGGTCGTCCAAATTCATCAACCACAGGAAAATCCATCCAATATCCATTACTCCTAACTGGAGACTTGGATCTCAGACCTGTTGATGGAATTTGATTTTGATTTCCACTAGGTCTTTGGTCCTGAGGGTTCCTATATGTGTTTGGACTATTTGACCTTTGAAAATTTTGATTTTGGTACGTTGAATTTTGATTCCAAGAAGCATGATTGTTGTAATTTCTAAAGCCATTGTTATAAAAAGTTCGACCACCATTATTTTGGTATCGATTTTGATATTGACCTTGACTCCTGAAATTATTTGAATTATAATTGTTCATTCTAGGTGAACTGCTTCTTGGTCTCTCATATCTGCCTGATGTAGATTCAGGCTGAAATCTTGGTTGATTTCTTTGAAAACGAGGAACTTGTGGAGTTCCTTTTTCAGCCTTATCTAGATCACCAGCAACACCCTCTGGTTGCTTAGGCGCAAACTTCTTAGGAGAATTTGCAACTTTCTCCTCATTATCACCTTTCTTCTCAGGTGATTTCTCTCTCTTTCTCTCACTCACATGTGCTTCATTCTTTTTGTTTGGACAATAGCTAGCTACATGTCCTTTGGTGTGACATTTGAAGCACAATCTCCTTTTCGAAGACTTCTTAGCTGGAGTCTTTGAGGTAGATCCCTCATCAGATGATGATGCATTGGAAGGATTTTCTTTAGTTTGATTAATTTCAAATTTTTCAATGGTCTTATTTTTAGCAAACTCTACATTTGATTCGTTTTCAATAACAGTTGTTTCGTTTTTCATGTCACTTCCTTGAACAAAGTTAACCTTTTCAACAAAAGTTGGATTTTTATTCTTAGGATGTGAAGTTTTGTTTTTCAAAACAGGTTTGCTTTTATTATCCTTCTTAGCATCATCACTCTCTGACACATTACCTTGACTTGATGTTGAACTACTTGGTGATGTTGACACAAAGTCTATGAGCTCATCTTCATCAGGCAAGAAAGAATAGTCATGACTAACAGGAGGTGGAACTTCATTGAAACCATGGAACCCACATAGATTTTATCATTACTTTTCTTCAAGCCACCCATCATGTGTTTCATAACAAAAGTAGAATCCCTGAATTGACCTAATTTCTTTTCAAGTTCAACAATTTTGAGTTGTGCATCTGACAACTCTTTGCATTTTTCAGAAATCTATTTTGTTTTCTCAGCCATCATGTCATGAGCTAAGTCTATGACTTGAAGTTTTTCGTTTAGTTTGCAGGTTAAGGCGTCAATTTCCCTTTCATAACCTTTTATCTTCTTCAAGTATGAAGATTCGTTTCTTTTAGCAAAAAGTTTGATTCTTTAATGTTAGACATTTCGCTTACCAGACTTTGGGTTTGTATTGGAAAACCTGTCAACCTCACCCTGTAATTCATGACATTTTAAACACACAGAATTAGACTTTACCTCTCCTGTTTGTTTGTCAAGGTTAGCCATGAGAGCAGCAAGCTGAGCTTTCACTCTTTTGTATACAGCTTCCTTTTCTTCAGCTTCCTTTTCATGGTCAGACTTTTGCTTTTCCTTTTCAGCATCTGTTGTCTGATCATCCTTCTTTTCTTCAACTTTACTCTCTGTCTTCACCTCAACATCCACTTTTGGTTCAACATCTCCCACAGTAGCTTCATCATCATCAACTGGCACTATCTCTGCCATGAATGCCTGAGTAGCATTCTCATTATCTTCTAGATGAATACTCCAATCATATGCACCTTCTCGTGCTGTAGAGATCAAAGCGTTTGAGCTAGAATTGTTTGATGCATTCCTGTTGGTTGAACTCTGACTTGAAGTCTCTTGCTTTTGTTTTTGACATTCCCTAGCGAAATGCCAATAACTTTGACAGTTAAAGCACCTCACTTTGGTCTTGTCGAAACCAACAGTCCTCCCTACAAACTTCCTTCATGTTCTGTTCATGAACCTCTTAACTTTTTTGGAAATCATGGCCATCTGCCATTGTAAATCCATCTCTTCAAGATCATCAGGGTCAATCTGATCATAATCTTCATCTAAAGTAGAAGGATCAGATATCTTCCCCTGAATGTAGTTTTCATATGAAACAACAAATGAAGCAAGTAGAGCAAGATGTTCTTCAGCAGACTTCACGCTCATAGGCATTGACTTTGTACTACTATTCTGCTTAGAAGCTGATACTCTCTTGGCTCCTGTTGATCCTCCTGAAGCAGCTACAAAACACACATCACCATCCTCATTCACTGTGACCTGCTCATTCTCACATGATAGAAATGCAGTAGCAGAGTCGCTAGAAGCGTTGTGAGATGAAGAAGATGTTAGCCCATTGTAAATCGCTGGATCTTGAACCTGATCATATCTAGTGTCTTTCTTCTTCATACTGAGCTCATAAGCTCTCAGCTTGCCAACTACTTCTTCTAGCTCCTTTGTCTCATAATCTGCTTATCCCTTGATCATGAGAGTGTAGATATCCCATTTAGTAGGTAAGGCATCGAGCAGCTTGGCATTCTTCTCTATGTCAGAATAGCAATCTATCTCATAATTTTCCATTTCCGACATCAGATGGTAGTATCGAGTGATGATGTCCTCGAGTGACTCATGTTTCATGTACTTGAAAACAGCGAACTGCTTCTTCAGTAGATCAACTTTGTTCTTCTTGACATCTGCATTTCCCGCGTATCTTTTCTCTAATGCATCCCACATATCCTTTGAATTAGTGTACTTCTTGAAGGTATGCTTGATGCTATCAGGTAAGGACATTTTTATTGCAGCCAAGGCTCTCTTTTCAGCGCCATACATCTTTTTATCAGCCTCTTCCATGTTTACATAGGCAGTTCTACGTGGTATGCCCTCAAAGTCGTGTGTAGGGTTTACGTACCCATCTTCGATATATATCCACATGCGAGTGTCCTGATATTCAATAAAGGATTGAAAACGATCCTTCCATGTCAAATAATTTTCAACCTTCATCATCTTAGGCGGTTTGTTGGTAGTGCCAACCTCATGCTCCATTCTTAAAAGCTCATTCAAACTAGACATGTTCGACATTTTAACGTAACAGACTGATAAAACCGTACAAAATATCTCCGAAAACAGTGGTTCCCAAATTACATCGTTAGAATTGTCTCGAAAAGAAGAATCCAATGTTATATAATGTCGGAAACCGAATTCAGGATTTTCCAGAGTTTTTTTCCTAAAAATCAACCGAGTCCAATCGTGCAAACGGTTTGTCGAGATGAGCTACGGAACAAATTCTATTCACGAAAACGTTAATTCCTCTATGCGTATCTAATTACTCCACAAAAATAAATACTCCACCTTTTAATTATGCTAGATATTAATTCCTCTAGCTAATTTTGCTCGCAAACCAAGTTAATTTCACTGGATCACGCTAATTATGTTGGTTAACCATGTTAAATATGCTAATAGAGTAATTGTAAATTTGCTGGTAGAGTAATTATAATTATGCTGGTTAATTATGCTAGCTGATCAAATTCGCTGGTTAATTATGCTAGCTGATCAAATTCGCCAGTTAATTTCGCTGGTTATTAAGTTCGCCGGTTAATTTCGCTGAACGACGTCTAGTAAATTCGCCGATCACCGTAATAATGTCACTGAGGATAATTACACGGTTACCAAAGTCGCATTTGGATTTAATTTCACCGGTCACCGAGTTGCTAGGTCACAAATTCACTGGTTTCTCAGCGAAATTGTTAATTATGCTAGAAAATTTTGGAAACTCAATCTGTTTGAAATTTCTAAAGATTTTCCAGATCCTTCTAACACTTTCCTGCAAAATTAAACAACCAAATCAGCACCAAATTTTCGAATTTATGAAGAACACGAAGAACAGTCTTCGAATATTCAAATCTGTTTATCCAAAATTCCTCAACCAATCAACCAGAACTATCCCGAAAACATGTAAATCAGCAAAAACAAACACACAAACTGATCAAACACAAACAAAAAAATGTAGAATTTAACCAGAAATTTAAAATTTTCAAAACCCTAATTTTCAGGTTTCAAATTTTCGAAATTTGTAACCAAATTCCACCCGAATCTGCAGTCTGCAATTCTGAACCGAGCTATTCAAGAGCCTATTGCTCGGATACCAATTGTAGGTTCCCTTAATATATGGATCTTCACAGAATTGTCAATCCAATCAAGAGTGCGGAATCCTCTTGATCAGAATATCACAGAATGAGTAGAAACAGAAATCAGCAATTCACAATCAAACCGGGTTTCTATTGATTATCAATCTCACGAATTACAATCAATCAAAACCCTAACACCCACTAAATTCTTCCAAGACTAAGTCTCTCACGAAATTCCTCACAAACTCTGTTTTTTGGCTGATTCAACCTAAACCCTAATTTCGAAATTACTCTCTCTCTCTCTCTCTCTCTCTCTAGACTTTATCTCCCTAGCCTCCAAGAACTAAAACCCTAATCACAAAACGTGTTTATATATCACATGTCTGTGAACCGGGCTTCCCACTAGGATAGCCATTCTCCAAGCCCATTACAACAATTAAACTTCCTAACCAATAAGCTAAGCCCATTACAAAATATCCAAAGACTAAATAATTAAACTATTCAGCTGTTGTCACAGAATATGACACAAGGTTGCTACATGGGCTAAGGTTTCCTACATGGGCAAAGCCCAATTCGTCCCCCTAGAGCTAAACTGGATTTTGTTTAGCCCAAACTCTATTATTTCACTAATACAATGCTAAACCCGCTAACCATTTATCGTTTTACTAATTACAAGATATCCAAAGACCAAATCTAAGCTGTTATCACAAATATGCACCAACACCAACGCACACTTGCTCATTCTCAGCACAGAATCGGTTTTCTCAACCCATCTAACCAAAGCTACAGCACCTCCAGTGTCGTCGAAATTCAGAGGCTTGCAGTCAAGGAACTGCTTGTAGGTACAGCCATGAGTTGGGTTATTTCCTGAGGTACCTCCGCTGTGCTCAGAGCGCAAGGCCTCATGTTGTGCGATTGCTTGTGAAATCCGTTCTTGCAGTTCTGCCTTTGTTGTGGGCAACTGATTGTTTCTTCGAGGAGGCATCTTCTAAAGAAGATTGTACTGGTCAGGTCTTATGTATATAGTAAGTATGTAGTACGTGTACGTAATAGCATTTATCAACGCAAGTAAGCATATAACATCACATTCATATCACCAATGTGTAATTCAACAACGTATATAATGAGAACATTGCGATTGAGCTTTCATAAATCATCGACCACAATACAGTTACATGTTCTACAAATGTATCGTATCACATCAAAAGGGACTACAGGGTCACATCACCCTTGTCCAAAATGTCTATCAATCTACAACAGTCTTATACTAAAAAAGTGGTCTCTAAAAGGCTTTGCAGGCTATGCTTAATAGCGATACTCTCATCAAAAGCAAGTTACCTACATAAAACCAAAAATCGGCTATGCTGATGGCGGTGGAGGAGGAACAAAAAGCAAGCTGCGCACATGCGCTAGCTCCTCCTCAAGGTCATAAATGTGTCGCAACAGATAACTGATTTGCTGCTCCATGGTGAGAAATCGAACATCAAAATATGGATAAGGCAAAAGAGGAGCAGGTGGAGTCGCAAAAGGTGACGGACACGAACAAGGTGGAGGACGTGGAATCCTCTCAAGCTCCATAACTCGACGACACAAAATCTCCTACTGAAGCTGCAATGACAAGAGTAACTCATCCCTCGTGTAACCAATGTAGTGTGAGGGATGGTAGGGATCATAAACTGGTATGGTGTTCGGCGGAAACCATATGAGTGGCTCGCCTGGCGGTGAAGAAGTAAAATGAGTAGCAGGTGTATACTGAGGTACGTGAGGAAAAGCTGCTGACACGTGTGGAACATGGCTAGGCTGCTGGCTAGACGGGCCTTCCCTTGGACGGGGTACGGGAATGTCCTATAAGAAAGTGATAGGCAGGTCAGTGCGGTGTACATCGGACACAATCGGGTGAAAAGGGGCGACATCAATACGTGCAGGTGCATGAGGGGGAGTGACTGGCTCAACAAAAGGGGGTACATCATCATCATCATCATTATCGTGTCACACCCCGATTTCCACGTGTCACCGGTGGGCCCGGTGGGGGAGTATCGTGACGTGGTTGGCAACATAATAGTCAAACAACACAATATATAAATGCACATCGGAAGCAAAAGATAAATATTATTACATTTCCGAATATAAAGTAATATTCAATATTACAACGGAAAGTAAAGGATCCACAGGCGGATCTTAAAAACATATCATTTGTTCAACAGACTTTAGACGCCTAGAACTTTCAAGATTTCCTTATTAGTTCCCTGAGCTTCCAGCCATTACGTTCAGTACCTGCCACTTAACCCTTTTGGAAAATACGTCAGTTTTCACTGGTAAATACACTCAACCGACTCATTTTGAAAAGAGTTTGTAAATTGGTTTGGATGCACGTGGCACAAAATATATTGACACTTTGATTAAAATGCACAGAGGCAAAATTAATCTTTTATACTTGGAACAATTATGTTTATAACCTTGTATACAGATTTACATGTTCGTTGTACGTTCAGGGCCCGATGTAGAAACCGAGTCAAGATTAACAGACACGCCACAAGTATAGGCCCACAAGAGAGTAAGATACCGTTATTACTTAGTAACTGTCAGGTGTATGCCTACACCCCGTACCTAAGACGTGGCCATTTTATAACACAATGATGTCAAGGATATCCGGGACATGGTCATTAACCCCTAAAGGCTTTTATTTCAAACAATACAGATTAAACTGGGTTACCTCAATAATTTAATCACAATCCGATTAAACATTCAATACCCGACCAAGCGGTATCATTATACCGTATTCCAAGCCCGTATAGGGAAAATAAGTTAAGAGTATTTACCTGAGCTAGCTCCTGTCTTAAATAGCAAGAATCTAATAACTCAGCCATAGTCACTTAAGTAAGCGTAGGTACAATTTACCGGAAATGCTCTAGTCTGGAATGATGGTATAAATAATTAATTAGAATGCTAACGGGTCTTTAATTAAGCCTAAGCTTAGACCGGTTAGTCTTATAGGAGGATACGGTTCGTACGCACTATTAAGCGAAGACCGTAATAGAATGTGATTTAGACCCGACAAGTTTGGAGACTTGTATAATATGGGTAAACTAAACACATTCTGGATTTTGAGATAAAACCGATAAGGTTTGACCCGTTTTGGTTAATTTATGTAAACTTGTTACATAAACCGAACCGAACGCGTAATAAGCGTGACGGGTATTCATAAGAGCCATCTACAGGTTTCCTAAGTTAATTATGCCTTAAATATGTTGTGACATCAGTAAGATGTCTTTCATTATGCCCGAAACGAATTTAAACACAAACTATGCCCCGTAGGGGTAGTTTGGTCATTTTAAAGGTTGTAAACGAGTTTAAATGTTTAACTGAGTTACAGGTCTGATGTAAACAGAAAACATACTCAATTTGATGAGTTATAACAGTAGGCTAAAGCATATATGTGAAATTTATCATCTTTAACCAAACTATGCCCCGTAGGGGTATTTTGGTAATTTCACATAAGCCGAAAAGCTCAAAAACGAAGTCTGAGTTAATCAACCTTTGCTTACTGTTAAAATATCATAATTTGCCTCATATATCAGTAGGTATCAACCCGGGTATGTTCAATATGATTTTAAAACATACTATGCGTTAAAAACGCTAAATAAGGCGATTAAAGGCCATCTCCGGGTTTGATACTTAAATCTGATATTTTTATATTTCCAGAGGGCTTAAAATAATTTATTTATCATATGTGATCAGTAGCAAAAGGTTTGGAGTCGTTTAGATAAGTAAAACTCATTTTATGGCCCGTAAGGGCAAAACCGACAATTACTGGATTAAGCCTGTGACTACTAGTTATGCTCAGCCTAAAATTGATTAAAAATCTTTAAAAATCCCAAAATAATATATTACATCAGTGGGTATTAAGTTTGATACCAAAAAGTAGGCTTAACTAGGCTATACGCTAGTTACGCCGTTTTATTTACATAAAGCTTTAAATTAGCGACAATGAGCATAACTCTTAATCTACAAGTCAAACTGATGTCAAACTTTGCATACAAGTTTAAATATCAGTAACTAGGGTTTTTACACTTTTACATTTTTATAAATCACGTTTTAAGGTAATAAGGGCATAATGGTCAACATATGAGCAATTAACGGAGTCATGCGTATTAATCGGATAACTAATGAACCGAGGTGTATAATCACAGAGGGTTATACCGGCATGTAACCTGGTCCAAATGAAGCTCTAAGGTATTTCTAGAACATACCTAAACGGGTCAGAACTGAAGTCAAAGCAAAAGTCAAAGCTTTGCGACTTTCGGTTCCGAACCGGGTCTACACAGGAAATAGTCGGGTTGAACATGTTTAGACATGTTCTTGCACTAATTGCTAAGTTATAACAATGATCAAACAGGTTATATATGTTATAGATAGCTAATTATGCATAAATGACATTTTTAAGCATTATGTTGACTTTTTAATTAAAAGTTTGACCCGACATTTAACCTGGTTAGGATGGTGATCAGGGGAAACCCTTTTGGGGTTTTATTACCCACATAAATACCAACCTATAACTACTTTTAATTCGAGATATGACTGAGCCATTAATGACTAATCTCGAAGTCAAACCGTAATTACGTCGGTTTGACTTTTAGCTAATTAAACAAGCTAAACTCAATTAGAGAAGGACAAGAATACTTACTGAAGTCCTATGCACGTATATGATCACTTAAGGCTGCTTGATAGCTCCAGAAATGATCCCACAATGCAGGAGAAGGTGTGGGAATGTTTGTTGCAAATAATGAGCTTTATATAGTGAACTAAGGCACCATAAAGTGTTGACAACAAAGTCTAGGATCAACCACAATCATCCAACACTTGTTACTAGAGCCTAGGGAAGTCTAAGGGTCGTCCACTTGTGAGAAAAACCGGTGAAATAGGTCACAATCGCGAAATACAGGCTGCTGCCTGTTTTCTGGTGCTGGGTGACTGCTAGCGCACCGTTACACTCCCATTGTAGCGGTGCGCTAGCCCTCCTCAAGCGCTATTCTTCCATTTTTCAGTTTGCATCCCTGGCTCTTGGTACTCCGAAAGGTCAACTAAGCTTAATTCTTGCATTTTGACCCCTTATTATTTATATATAAGGGCTTTATGACTTATACTCACCTTTCCAAGTCCCTGGACACTTCCGGTTAACCCGAAGAGTCATAACTTTCACCGTTAACGCTTTAACCCCTCGTACACGAATTTGATCATAACTTTCTCATACGATAACGAAACTTTATGAGATTTTAATCGTGCATTCTAGTGAGCATAATTAACTGTTACAAAGCTTCGGGTTTGCTAAAAGGTCACCCAGAGGTATAACTTAAACATGTTGACACATTTAACCCCTGTAGTTTGTAACCTCTCACTTTTAGCTTCGTATGATCTATGATTTATTCGTTTGAAGGTATGAGCATCATGTGGGGCTAATGTGCAATACATTTATTCACTGTTGACATTTAGAACTCGTATATTTACATACTTTCCATGATTGTCAACTTTAGTCCTTCTAGAACATTATTTCACATGTTCAAACATATGACACGTGTCAACACATTATAGGACGTGAATGTTCGAGGTGTTACATCCTCACCCCCTTAAAATAAATCTCGGCCCGAGATTTACCGAAATAAGGAAGTATTCTCTGCCCAATAATGGCAACTTACAGATGGTTAGGAATTTGTATGATCTTGTTCGTTGTTTCCAATGCAACTTCCAGATCCAGATAATTGGACTTACCAATCTATTGTCCTAATCAATAGATTGTTTTATATTCCATTTATACAAGGTCTCCAAATGGGCAGCCTTGATACTTATTTATCAACTTTTATAGAAAAGATTATCTTAAGGTGAGATGGTTATTTCAACCACTGCTTAACAAATCTTAGGGAATAGCTAATCCTTGCCGTTAGTCGAACAATTCGACTATTCTGGGCAGCTGATGGCAAATTCTTAATCGTTGCCTAAGTAGGGTCGCGGTAACAATGCATAAGCAAAATGAACCGTCTTTCTTACCCAACCATATCAAACTCATAGAATATCGAGTTAGGATATATGAATCTATATCTTAGAATTTACTTAGTCAGGGTTTCGGTTATTCCCTTATCAATACGGAGTTTTCGAAATACTCCAGCCCACAGCAGGATGCTAATCTTAATTCTACCTGCCTTCTAGGAGGTAAGCAGGGAAAACTTATGAGAAGATAATCAAGATACAAGGAGGCTACTGAGATTTTCCATATCTTAGGCTCCAGTTCATTCATCATTGCTTGTGTCAAATAAGCAACACATTTATGTTATAAGTCCACGAATTCCTTAATCGGGAACATTTACTTGGACAATTCCATTCTGGATATCTTCTTTAAATACTACTAGTCGACTTTAGTACAATATAACCATTGGGATATCTCAGTGGTTCCATGCATTAAACCTCCATACTGATCAGGCATGGAAGCAATCTATGGGACACCCTAGGATACACCAATCCTCATATGGCACCTTCTATCAAACATAGTTTGGCATTCGCAGGTGATAGAAAACAATGTGAAAATAATAAAATAGAATTTTATATATTGTCGTACTCTTTCTGGGGAAGAGTACTCCAGATTCTTATGGAAGAATTATCTTCGAGGATGGGAGTCATAGACTATAACTGTCATCGTCTTGAAAGGCGATTCACTTGACAGAAAGGTAAACCAATTAACATCACTAATGGATGTCTATATATAATTATCGTATCTAATGATATTAGTCATGATCACATCGATCATATTGACTATTAGGTTTGGGTATAATCCCACCATTTTGAATAGGGGATCATAAGGATCATAATGTTTGTGTCTCTTATGGACAATTTATTATAGCCCGTAGGCATTTCCCTCCGAAGGGATATTTATGGTATGATCATCTTTTCAGATGATATTAGTCGAGAGCGTACGGACCCTACCGACTATTATGCTTGGACGTATTCCAACATCTTTAGACAGGGTCAAAGACCACCGCTGTCGTTGTCTTATCGGACAACAAATTTAGCCCGTAGGCACTTCATCACTCACGGATGTTTATAACATGATCATCTTACAAGATGATATAAGCCATGATTTCTAGATCATAAGGCAAATTAGGAATTTAAAGATTTCCAACATAGGGATGACTGTCGTGATTTTATCGAATCACATTTGTCAGGAGTGCTAACACGTTCCTAGGTGTTAACAAGGATCTGAATCCCTTGAATAGGTTTCACCATATTGGCCGCGTAGGCTAGGTTTCACCTTTAAGATTCTTTTTAAAATGCATACTGGCAGGGGAGGAAGGATATTTATTTTATTCCGGATTTTTATCATAAATCCTAATTTATAAGTTAATAGTGGCACAAATGGCCTAGTCGCGTAGACAAGTTTAATTCATAAGCCATGATTTCAGAGAATCGAGGCATTAAGGTTTTTATAATAGCACAATGGCCTAGTCACATGGACACTTTTAAATTATAAGCTAGGATTTCAGAGAATCAAAGCCTTGAGGTTTGAACCTAGTTCATTACCTTTTTCTGACAGGGAGTCATAGCTACCACTGTATTTTGGCTCATGTAGAAATGAGCAAGGCCCGTAGGCATTTTATTACCACGTATGGTTAAAATATGATCATTTTAATTGATGATGTAAACCCAGGATTCAGTAATCATTAAACTGGGTTAGGAATCTTTTGAAGAATCCTTAATTACGCGTGTGATTTCCAACGAATCACATCTGTCAGGAGTGTTAACATATTTATAGATGTTAACAGGGATTCGAATCTTTTAAACAGGTCTTACCATCATGGCCCGGCCTTAAAATGACCCGAAGGCTAGGTTTCACCTTTAAGATTCTTGTTAATATTTAACGCAGAAAAATTTCTGAATTGAACTGTTAATAGGGATCTGAATCTACATTGAGGAACTGCCATCTTGGCCGGTCTTAATATGACCCGAAGCTAGGTCTTGTCCTTTTAGATTTTGCCATTTTATTATAATGGTAGATCTTGCAAAAAGGAATGTTATTAAGGATCAAAATCTAAATTGAGGAACTGCCATCTTGGCCGGTCTTAATATGACCCGAAGCTAGGTCTTGTCCTTTTAGATTTTGCCATTTTATTATAATGGTAGATCTTATAATATAGGAATGATATTTTAAACTTAATCGTTCCTTTAAAATTTAAACAAGTATAGGGTTGCCCTAAATGGGACTTCAAAAGAATAATGTCGTCCTCGGAGGGACTGAATGATAACTATGTCCTTATAAGGACTATATACGGAAACGTTCTTCAGCAAAAGGAGTTTCTTCTTCATTCAATTCCTGAATGCTTTCTCCGTGGTTGCACGTCTCATCCTGGTCGCGGTACGAAGCTCAGCATTTCAAGGCTCCAGACGTGGAGAATTTTTATTACAGCTTCTTCGCTTGGCGACGTATCCAAAAATTTGGAAGCAAAATTTCCATATTAGGATTTGAGAATAATCCTATGTTAAGTCTAGACTCAGAAGTTTAGATATGTGCAATTGTGTAACTGAGATTAAACACAAAAGGCTAGTGTTTAATTCACTCAGTGTTGGCTCTGATACCAACCTGTCACACCCCGATTTCCACGTGTCACCGGTGGGCCCGGTGGGGGAGTATCGTGACGTGGTTGGCAACATAATAGTCAAACAACACAATATATAAATGCACAGCGGAAGCAAAAGATAAATATTATTACATTTCCGAATATAAAGTAATATTCAATATTACAACGGAAAGTAAAGGATCCACAGGCGGATCTTAAAAACATATCATTTTTTCAACAGACTTTAGACGCCTAGAACTTTCAAGATTTCCTTATTAGCGCCCTGAGCTTCCAGCCATTACGTTCAGTACCTGCCACTTAACCCTTTTGGAAAATACGTCAGTTTTCACTGGTAAATACACTCAACCGACTCATTTTGAAAAGAGTTTGTAAATTGGTTTGGATGCACGTGGCACAAAATATATTGACACTTTGATTAAAATTCACAGAGGCAAAATTAATCTTTTATACTTGGAACAATTATGTTTATAACCTTGTATACAGATTTACATGTTCGTTGTACGTTCAGGGCCCGATGTAGAAACCGAGTCAAGATTAACAGACACGCCATAAGTATAGGCCCACAAGATAGTGAGATACCGTTATTACTTAGTAACTGTCAGGTGTATGCCTACACCCCGTACCTAAGACGTGGCCATTTTATAACACAATGATGTCAAGGATATCCGGGACATGGTCATTAACCCCTAAAGGCTTTTATTTCAAACAATACAGATTAAACTGGGTTACCTCAATAATTTAATCACAATCCGATTAAACATTCAATACCCGACCAAGCGGTATCATTATACCGTATTCCAAGCCCGTATAGGGAAAATAAGTTAAGAGTATTTACCTGAGCTAGCTCCTGTCTTAAATATCAAGTATCTAATAACTCAGCCATAGTCACTTAAGTAAGCGTAGGTACAATTTACCGGAAATGCTCTAGTCTGGAATGATGGTATAAATAATTAATTAGAATGCTAACGGGTCTTTAATTAAGCCTAAGCTTAGACCGGTTAGTCTTATAGGAGGATACGGTTCGTACGCACTATTAAGCGAAGACCGTAATAGAATGTGATTTAGACCCGACAAGTTTGGAGACTTGTATAATATGGGTAAACTAAACACCTTCTGGATTTTGAGATAAAACCGATAAGGTTTGACCCGTTTTAGTTAATTTATGTAAACTTGTTACATAAACCGAACCGAACGCGTAATAAGCGTGACGGGTATTCATAAGAGCCATCTACAGGTTTCCTAAGTTAATTATGCCTTAAATATGTTGTGACATCAGTAAGATGTCTTTCATTATGCCCGAAACGAATTTAAACACAAACTATGCCCCGTAGGGGTAGTTTGGTCATTTTAAAGGTTGTAAACGAGTTTAAATGTTTAACTGAGTTACAGGTCTGATATAAACAGAAAACATACTCAATTTGATGAGTTATAACAGTAGGCTAAAGCATATATGTGAAATTTATCATCTTTAACCAAACTATGCCCCGTAGGGGTATTTTGGTAATTTCACATAAGCCGAAAAGCTCAAAACGAAGTCTGAGTTAATCAACCTTTGCTTACTGTTAAAATATCATAATTTGCCTCATATATCAGTAGGTATCAACCCGGGTATGTTCAATATGATTTTAAAACATACTATGCGTTAAAAACGCTAAATAAGGCGATTATAGGCCATCTCCGGGTTTGATACTTAAATCTGATATTTTTATATTTCCAGAGGGCTTAAAATAATTTATTTATCATATGTGATCAGTAGCAAAAGGTTTGGAGTCGTTTAGATAAGTAAAACTCTTTTTATGGCCCGTAAGGGCAAAACCGACAATTACTGGATTAAGCCTGCGACTACTAGTTATGCTCAGCCTAAATTGATTAAAAATCTTTAAAAATCCCAAAATAATATATTACATCAGTGGGTATTAAGTTTGATACCAAAAAGTAGGCTTAACTAGGCTATACGCTAGTTACGCCGTTTTATTTACATAAAGCTTTAAATTAGCGACAATGAGCATAACTCTTAATCTACAAGTCAAACTGATGTCAAACTTTGCATACAAGTTTATATATCAGTAACTAGGGTTTTTACACTTTTACATTTTTATAAATCACGTTTTAAGGTAATAAGGGCATAATGGTCAACATATGAGCAATTAACGGAGTCATGCATATTAATCGGATAACTAATGAACCGAGGTGTATAATCACAGAGGGTTATACCGGCATGTAACCTGGTCCAAATGAAGCTCTAAGGTATTTCTAGAACATACCTAAACGGGTCAGAACTGAAGTCAAAGCAAAAGTCAAAGCTTTGCGACTTTCGGTTCCGAACCGGGTCTACACAGGAAATAGTCGGGTTGAACATGTTTAGACATGTTCTTGCACTAATTGCTAAGTTATAACAATGATCAAACAGGTTATATATGTTCTAGATAGCTAATTATGCATAAATGACATTTTTAAGCATTATGTTGACTTTTTAATTAAAAGTTTGACCCGACATTTAACCTGGTTAGGATGGTGATCAGGGGAAACCCTTTTGGGGTTTTATTACCCACATAAATACCAACCTATAACTACTTTTAATTCGAGATATGACTGAGCCATTAATGACTAATCTCGAAGTCAAACCGTAATTACGACGGTTTGACTTTTAGCTAATTAAACAAGCTAAACTCAATTAGAGAAGGACAAGAATACCTACTGAAGTCCTATGCACGTATATGATCACTTGAGGCTACTTGATAGCTCCAGAAATGATCCCACAATGCAGGAGAAGGTGTGGGAATGTTTGTTGCAACTAATGAGCTTTATATAGTGAACTAAGGCACCATAAAGTGTTGACAACAAAGTCTAGGATCAACCACAATCATCCAACACTTGTTACTAGAGCCTAGGGAAGTCTAAGGGTCGTCCACTTGTGAGAAAAACCGATGAAATAGGTCACAATCGCGAAATACAGGCTGCTGCCTATTTTCTGGTGCTGGGTGACTGCTAGCGCACCGTTACACTCCCATTGTAGCGGTGCGCTAGCCCTCCTCAAGGGCTATTCTTCCATTTTTCAGTTTGCATCCCTGGCTCTTGGTACTCCGAAAGGTCAACTAAGCTTAATTCTTGCATTTTGACCCCTTATTATTTATATATAAGGGCTTTATGACTTATACTCACCTTGCCAAGTCCCTGGACACTTCCGGTTAACCCGAAGAGTCATAACTTTCACCGTTAACGCTTTAACCCATCGTACACGAATTTGATCATAACTTTCTCATACGATAACGAAACTTTATGAGATTTTAATCGTGCATTCTAGTGAGCATAATTAACCGTTACAAAGCTTCGGGTTTGCTAAAAGGTCACCCAGAGGTATAACTTAAACATGTTGACACATTTAACCCCTGTAGTTTGTAACCTCTCACTTTTAGCTTCGTATGATCTATGATTTATTCGTTTGAAGGTATGAGCATCATGTGGGGCTAATGTGCAATACATTTATTCACTGTTGACATTTAGAACTCGTATATTTACATACTTTCCATGATTGTCAACTTTAGTCCTTCTAGAACTTTATTTCACACGTTCAAACATATGACACGTGTCAACACATTATAGGACGTGAATTTTTGAGGTGTTACATACCGTCTATCCACCCATTGCTGGTGAAAGCATATCGAGGGTCTATCTGACTAGCAAAAGCACCAGGGTCAGTGGGTGCAGGAATCGAATCTGGTATAAGTAGTGCAACAACATGTATGCCAAATGGTACGGGATCATGACAATGTAAAGGCTCAGGTGCAGGTATCGGCACAAGAGCTGGTATCGGCTCAGGATCAGCGGGTGCATCAATAGGCTGATCGACATGAATAAAATCAAGCTCAAGTCCAGGCTCATCGTCATGTGGGGGAATCGGTGTAGCCGACATGGCTGTGTCGTCATCAGTATCAGGGGCGTAACGTCGCAGTCCCACTGCATGCAAAGCGGTGGATGACACACTCGAAGGAATCTGGAACAGAATGATTAGAGGAAACCTCAATAATAGGAATCTCAACAAGTGGTACAACAATGGCATCCTCAGCTAAAACTCCATCACCCTGGGCATCATCAGGGGGACCATCAATAAAAAGATCGACATCATCATCCAACAAGTCATCAAAAGGCAAATCCTCGAAAGGAAAGGCCGCAAGAGGCAAAGGGACGAGGATCAGAGCCACGACATGCTCACCATCGGGATGTCGGAGGATGAGATGGTCCTGGTCAGGAATAGGAATAAGAATGGGATCCTTGACGGGGAAACCATCAGCATGCAGTACATCATCGCCAAAATCAGGCAGCGTAAAAGGCTGGAAATCATCGTCATCATCCGACATCATCTCCGGGTCACTCTCAGTGTCGGAGGTAAAGATCTCTGGCTCTGGGATGATCTCATCGTTAGAAACAATAGCTATGCGGTCGAAAGTATCAGACAGTCCACTCTCAGACGAAGATATAGTGTCTGTAACAAAGTAATCACAACATGTGCACATATATCAATAATCATCAATAAGCATGTAAGTAATAACAATGTAAGCACGTATTCTCCCTAGTCTCCCAGACTAAAACTCCCAGTCTCCCAGACTGAACAACCTAGTCTCTCAGACTAAACCTCCCAGTCTCCCAGACTGAACTACCTAGTCTCTCAGACTAAACCTCCTAGTTTCCCAAACTAAACTACCCAGTCTCTCAGACTGAACCATGAACATAAACTTTGAAATGTGTTTCGTGTCTTTTATTTGTAAAAATGTCTGTTTCCTGGATCTGGGCGTTTAGTGTATGCAATGAAGTTATGTTGTGAAAACATTTTCATGAGAGCCCTAATGATTGTAGTCTAGACTCGAGAAGGAATCCTAGTTCGCTACAATCGAAGCTCTGATACCAAGCTGTCACACCCTGATTTTTGCGAAAGCGTGATTATGGTGTGACTTTCTTAATACCATTGCATTCAATCATAACAACGACTATATGATAAAACCACAGATGTTCATCCATAAATTAAGTTTAAAAAACATGACAACATTGTTTTGAACATAGACTTCAAATTTAAGTTTACAACCATACGAATTGTTTACGAGTTCACTAAGGACTCATCAAAAGATATTAGATAAAACCAAGGTTTGGAAGACGTCTCTCGTCCAGGATTAAGACACCCAACCCAAACCTCAAAACCATGGATGACATCTTTATTCACAACGCAGCATGAAACTTCCAACGCCCACCAGATCCACTTACTAATTCCATGAAATACATGTAGTTGAAAACATCAACAAAAGTTGAGCGAGTTCATGTGTTTGTTTGTGTGAATAAGTAAACCTTTTAAAGTATGTCTGTATGTCTGTAAATCCTGGTATGAAAGCAACAAGGAAAACAGATCACCAATGGTTTGCAACGCCATTCATATGTGTGAAGTGATGCAAAAAACTCAAACCTAGATGATTTGTCTCCGGGAATAAGACATAGTCACCACATGGGCCACCCTGGTCCGCATAGGTGTGGGCTCGCTACACCCAAATAGATCTATCACTCATGTCCCTCGGTCCTACAACAAGGATTATTGGCCTTAAGTGTTGTACCCACAACTCACATGATCAAGTAGTACCCTTCCTTAGCTAACCATACCATGTATAAAACGTTTGTAAACAGTTGTAACATGTATTTCACCCCCGAAGTTATAAAACTGAAAACAGTTAAAAGAGAAGGGGGACATGAACTCACAGTCTTGCGTCTTCGGGTCACAGTAACTCAAAGCTCCTTCGGTGAACACGACTACCTACAACGTACTAATGTCTATTAGACGAACGGGCCGTGCCTTGATTTAGTATTAATGTCTTTGAGTTATGTTTCTTTCATGCCTTTGATACTTTTCCAAGTTATATAATTATTTTCAAAATAATTAATATTTTAACTTAAATTATATTCAATAAATTTTGGAATAATTGTTAAATAATATATATTAACTTAATACTTCCCAAGTATTAATACTTGCATTTCCTTCCCAATGATTGGGGTATCTTATACATGTGTATTCTTGCCATATTTTGGGGTCGTATTCCGGTGTGTATTTATACGTGTGAGAATACGTATTTTATGGTATTCATTAAGTGTTCATATACTTAAATTTATATCAAACCTTCCAGAATATTATTTCTAATAAAAGTCCATCAATATATATTTCCAAAATATATATTCAAGAAGTATTACTTAGAAAAATTATTTATAATTTTTTAGTTGGCAAAATATTTGTATTTTCATATAAGTTCCAAAAATAATATATTTTCAAGTCTAACTGTAGAAAATATATATAAACTTATTTTTATCCAAAAATAATGTATTTCAAGTGTACTCAAGAAAATATATATCTTTCCCAAAAAATATATATCTTCTAAAAATTCCAAGAAAATATATTTTTTTCTTCCCAAAAACAATATATTTTCTCTTTGTCAAAAATATGATATAACTTTGTAATAATTGTAAAAATCATATTTTTATTTCCTTGTGCCCAAAATATTATTTACCAAAATATACTTTGTGAGCATATTTTCCAGAATATTTTGTAAGTTACATTTCTTGTTCGGTTTCGCCAAAATTTTGTGTGTAACTTGTATATTTATTCCTTGAGATTTTGGTAATATTTTGGATTGTAATTCTTGGTGTTTTTTTGAGTTATATTATTACATGCCCTAAAATAATATAACTAATACACAAATTATACAAATAATCACACACATTGTGTCTCCTAAATATATATTTCTCAATTACATATTTAGTCACTTTTATTTTTGAAAACCAACCGCCAATATTTGTATTTTTGTAACAAAAAATTATGCCAAAGTTTATGTAACCATTTATTGTTGAAAATACACTTGTAAGTGTATGTTTATAAATATTTTTCTAAGCGTTTATATTTTTAGAAAATTTTGCCATAGTTTCCTCTAAAAATGGAGGTTTCCATGCTTTCAAGCATATCATTTTCTTTTGTAAAATCATCACAATCAATTTACAAGAAACTCTAAATAACTTCCACTTACCAATTTGCCAAAACCACGCTTAATCTACCACTTCATGAACTTGAAAGTTTATGAAAATTAGTAGTAACTTGGTAGTGTGTTTAGTGAGTTTAGTTACCCTTTAAAGTGTGGTTGTTTATATAAAAACATCATTCTTGGAGAATTTAGATGTTTACAACTTGTAATCATGTTTTACAAAAATGTTTCCTTATGGAATTTTCTTGTTACACAAGTGTTTCTACACTTGTTTAGCCACAAAAAAATGTGTTTGTTTATCTTAGAACCAAGTTTATAAGAAGCTTATGTTTTTAACTTGGTTTCTTTGAAATCCTTCATAAATATTTAAATCCATATGATCAACAACTCACTTTAATCACGGTTTTTCAAGAAACATTACTTCTTTCAAGTTCATGCTTTAAGTATGGATGATCCATCATCCTACAACAATTTATACTTTCACAACTTGCTAAACTATGTTTTTAATCATGATTTAGCAAGACCTTATGATGATTAACATCACTTCTACAAACAATGAAAGATCAACAAGCATAACAACTTATATTCATGAAGATATCTTTACTACACAAGCTTATATTCATGTTTACTTCATATGATTCTTTAGTGTTCTTGATATTTTTTATCATGATTCATTATTAACCACTAAAAATGGAAGTAAACTATCAAGATTAAGATTCTTACCACTAGCACAAGGCTAGGGATGATCAAGAGTAGAAATCAAGAGGATAAAAGCAAATAGAGAAGGTCCTTCAAGTTCCAAAGCCACCAAGCTTCCTTGTATGGACTCTAACACCCTTGTATGATCTTGGAATGGATGAAGATGAAGGGATGAAGGTGGTGGTGGTGGTGGTGCTTGTGTTCGTCCGAGAAAGAGAGCAAGAGAGTGGGTTTTATGTTTTAAAAATCACAACAAGATCTAATTAGCAATTGAAATAAAATCCACAAGGCATGGGCCAAGCATGGCCATCCCATAGGTTGGGGGGGGGGGGGTCTAGGTGTAGGTTTAACCTTTTAGTTACATAATAGTTCAAACTTAAGTATTCGTTACTTGTTTCAGTTATTAGATATTTTTAGGAGGTGTTATGATGTTCGGGGATCATAACTAGCTTGGAAACATTAAAACAATGCTTCTAGTGTAAATTTGGTGTTTCGGGTAGTGTCTGGTTGTTCGGTTGGATACTGATTCGTTAAAGTGCTAAACTTGCAGTTTAGTGTTCTTTATGTACCCTTTTGTGACACTTTTAATTCCCGACACTTAGGAAAGCATGTAGGACCATTTTATCATGTTTTTGCATAATATTTATGTGTTAAAATGCTGATTTATGCTGAATTTTGCTGAATTCGGCACTTTGGGTGAGTTTTAGGCACTTTCCGGCACTTAAACTATCACCTAGAAAAGCAGTTTTGTGGTCCTTACTTCCCTACACTCTATACTAGTGTAGTACTTGGTTTCTGGCTCATTCTGTGTCTCAACACACTGTTTGTCTATGTACTGAACTTTGTCAGCATATTCCTGATTTATCAGATAACTGTGCTAACTGTGCTTTGTGCATCATTCAAAGCAATATAGCTTTCGTGTAATATTGATATGACATTAAATAATGTATGATGCACTTGTATGTGTATGGAAATAATTAGAAAGCAGTTAATTTGTAATTCAGCATAGTCATTAAACATTAATCAAGATTAATTAATTGTATGGATACCTGGATTTTTGACAGTTGTCACAATAGTATCGTGGGTGGTAATTTGTTAGATGTAAACAAATGTTATTGCGGATGCCCTCAATTCTGTAAAGATATAAAATTGTTTTGATTAAATTGGGATGCACTCACCAGTATTTCCCACAGACAAAATGTTTTAAAACACGTTTTAGGTAACAAAATGTGAAAGCCAAATAGAAGCCAGCTGGAGAGCACTGAAGGCTTGGAAAAGTGGCTATAAAAGTTACCTAAAACAAGAAAAAAGTTTTATTTCAATAAAATAGGGTTTTTCCCTATAAACATATTATAAATGGAAACTTGGGTTTTACCCATGTGTTATTTATTTATAAAAAGAGGTGTTTTACTCTGATAAACTATTTCCTAACTACGGTCCTAATGTAAATTTCGCTTCCAAATTAATTAACACTGATACCACTAAATCTGTGAGCTTGCGGCCGCCCGCCTCCCGAGGCAAGGGGTCGGGGTTACGACAGAGAGTGGTCTCAGAGCTATAGCCACTGATTTAAGCCACCTAAGTGTTATGCTGACACCAAAATTTGTCAATTCTATTAGGAAATAATCTGTGTAACTATGTGCATACATGTATATTATTGTTTTGTGTTATTTGACAATTTGTTAGTTTACAGTATGAGTGAGCAAGGTACGTCTGATGCCTACCGTCATCTAGATAGTTCTCCCAAAAGTGAAGGAACCTCGTCACAGCTTACTCCTTCAGGGTATTCTGCTGATACAGAAGAGGGGATTTTCATATTTAAGGCACAATCCGAAGAACCGTTCCCTTCGAAAAAGAGAGGATGGTTCAGTCAGGGAGCACACGAGAGGTGAAAGTGAATGAGAAAGTTGCAGCAACAAAGGGCTTTAGCAGCAGCCAATAGGGAAGTCAATGCCCAGACACAAGACTTAGTTAATAGACGTTTGGCAAACTTCCATATACTAGCCACCACTGCAGCAGATCTAAACCTTGACCAAATCAATACACCACAACCATTGCCACTATTTCCAACCCAACCAATGCAGATAGAGCCTAACCCAGGAAACAAAATTTCCATACCAGCCTTTGACCCTGACGACATACCTAGAATCCCAGCACCCAATCCTCTAACATATGATCCATGGAATGATGACCATAGGGAATACCAGGAACTTTACCCACAGGAAGAACCAATACCAAACCCCATAGCCCAATATACCAACCTTAACCCTTTAGATCCATATTGGAATGCTGACCCATATGTTCAGGAAATCTTAAACAATCTGTACCCATATGGAGAACCTTTACCTTTGTACCCTGACCCAGTACCCGCACCACGACCACCCATGAGTGACGAGAAAGTGCAGGAACTCCGCACTTATGGTTAGGAATTGATAGAAGGAGGAGAGAGGATCAGAGAGATAGGAGAGAAGCTCGTGTGGAAATACGACGAGCGAGAGATGCAGTTCAACCCCTAAAATATATATATGTATATATATATGTATATATATGCGTGTAGTTTGAAAAAAAATCAAATCAACTAAAATAAATAGCCTAATACCTACTGATCCATAACTAGTAGTGTGTTTACATTTTAGTTTTAGATTGTAATAAAGATATATATGAAAAAGAGTAAATGTAGCAATGCTCATCGATTTTGATCAATTTGTTTATCTGATTGTTTGCATTTAATCTTATTCTGTGATATTAATACCTGATAAATGTTTGTAAATCTAGATAGACAACGAAGAAAATCAGGAAAACCAGAATAATGATAATAATGAAAACCAAATAGATAACAGTGCCATCCAACATATAGTAGCACAAGGAATTAGAGATGCTATGTCATATATTATTAAGTCTGTTAAAGAAGCAGAAAATAATAAAAGTGGAAGTAAACGAACACCTAGTGAACCAAGTCGCGGCGTGAATAATGGACCGCTACTCCAATTACCAATTCGAAAAAGAAGAAGAACTATGTCATATGATTGTTCTTATAAAGAATTATGGTCTTGCAAACCAATAGAATTCTCTGGCAATGAAGGAGCAATTGCAGCTTTACATTGGATAGAAAAGACAGAGGCAGTCTTAAAATACGCAAATGTGCAGATGAAGATAAGATTATGTTTGCTTCTAATCTTTTTTAAGAATGCAGCCTTAAAATGGTGGAATATAATTATCCAGTCTAAGGGAAGTGACAAAGCTTATAATATGGAATGGATCAACTTTAAGGAAATGGTTGAAAGAAAATTATGTCCTCCCAATGAAAAAGAACAAATTGCTAATAAGTTCTTAAACCTTAGAATGACTGGAATAGACTGCAAGGGTTACACTACCATATTCTTAGAATATGCTAGAATAGTGCCAACCTTAGCCTCACCAGAACCCCGTATTAATCTCCCGTTACCTCTGGGGATTAATTAGTGAGATCAGACATGTAGTCAAGGCAGCTAGGCCACAAACTATAGAAGAAGCAGTAGAATTAGCCAATACCTTGACTGATGAATTGGTACGTACACAAGAAGAGAATCAGAGAAAGAACCTTGCCCAGAAACTTACCAAAGAATTTCGTTATGGAAATAACCACTGTGGGAAAAGTATAGGTTCTACATCTGCACCCTACTGTAAGTCCTGTAAGAAGAAGCATTCAGGAAAATACTCCATATACTGTAACTTCTGCAAAATGTCTGGACACAAGGAAGAAGACTGCAGGAGGAAACCCAGCAACAAGCTATGCTTCAACTGTGGAGAGATGGGACATATCAAACCGAATTGTCCGAAACTAAATCCAACAACGAATAGCAAAACTACCAAGAATGCCCGAGCATTTGTTATGACAGCCGAAGAAACCAAGAGGATTCCAGATGTGATTGTCGGTACGTTTTTAGTTAATGATATTTTTGCTAAAGTATTATTTAACTCTGGTGGAAACCAAAGTTTTATTAATACTTCGTTTTGCAAAATTCTCAATCAACCATTAACTAAAATTCTACAAGAATGCCTGATAGAAACGGCAAATGGAGAATCCATTAAGATTGCTGAATATATTGCTAACCTTTACCCAATGAATCTGGCTGGATTTGATATAGTACTAGGAATGGATTGGTTGATAGCCAATCATGCCAGCATTCTATGTGATAAAAAATAATACAAGTAAGTTCACCAAAGGGTGAAAAGATCACAATTAATGGAGATAAACCAACTAGGCCTACAAAATTCATCTATGTGATGAAAACAACGAGTTATGCAAGGAAAGGATCACTAGTGTATATGATTTATATAATCATTAACACTAATGGAAAAGAATTAAAAGATATTCACGTAGTATCTAAATTCTCAGATGTTTTTCCAGAGGAGTTACCTGGATTACCACCTGATAGAGAGGTTGAATTTAGAATTCACCTATTACCAGGGGTATCACAGATTGCCAAAGCACCTTACCGTTTAGCACCAGCAGAGATGCAGGAACCGAAGAAACAGTTGGATGAACTTCTGGAGAAAGGTTTCATACAACCCAGTTCATCGCCATGGGGAGCACCAATCTTGTTTGTCATGTAGAAGGACGGATCAATGCGCATGTGCATTGATTACCGTTAATTGAACAAGGTTACGATTAAGAATCGGTACCCATTACCGAGAATCGATGAACTGTTCGATCAACTGCAAGGAGCTCGATTCTTTTCTAAAATCGATTTACGCTCAGGATATCACCAACTGAAAGTACAGGAAGAGGACATTCCTAAGACTGCTTTCAGGACAAGGTTTGGTCAATATGAATTTATACTCATGCCATTCGGTTTAACCAATGCCCCAGCCGCATTTATGGACATGATGAACAGAATATGTAAACCATATCTGGATAAATTCATAATTGACTTTATCGATGATATTCTTATTTACTCTAAGAGTAAAGAGGAACATGCAGCGCATCTGCATACGCTTTTAAATTTGCTGAGAAAAGAAAAGTTTTACGCTAAATTTTCAAAATGCGAATTTTGGTTACTAGAAGTGCAATTCCTTAGACACCTGGTTAATCATGAAGGAATTCATGTGGATCCCACAAAGATCGAGGCGATTACTAAGTGGAAAGTCCCTAAATCACCGACGGAGGTGAGGAGTTTCCTCGGACTAGCAGGTTATTATAGACGTTTTATTCAAGATTTTTCTAGAATAGCCATTCACTTAACAAAATTGACCTGCAAATCAATTAAGTTTGAATGGGGACCAAAACAGGAGGAAGCTTTTTAAGATTCTAAAGTAAAAGTTAACCAACGCACCGATACTAGCATTACCAGAAGGAACTGAAGACTTGATAGTTGGTGTGCGTTAGGTGTGTTATGATTTTATTGATATTTTAAGCCCATTTTATGCATTAGTCAAGTTTTAAATTTATATAACACGGTATTCTACTAACACTAAACACACACATGGGCAAGTGCGCCCATCGTGAGCGTAGTATAGCGTTGGTAAGATATCGAGGTCGTCCAATGACACAAGAGCTTTAGTACCGGTTTATCCTCAACGTCTAATCAATCTAAATTTTTTGTGAAAAGATTTTAAACATGAAAAATAAAATCTAAAAATGCAGAAATAAAAGAAAAACAGATAGACAAGATGAATCACTTGGATCTGACTCGCCTTTAAGGTATCCTTTGATGATTTCTGCACTTTTGCACTTTTTAAGAGATTATCTTAGTTATAGTAGTAGGCCCCTCTTTTGAAGGTGACGTTACCCTTAACCCAATGGTTTGAGTCATCAAGGAAACAATCCCAAAGGGTCGGAATATTGAAAGATAATTAATTAGGTTATTAATGCGAAAAGTGGTAGGCCCCTCTTTTGAAGGTGACGTTACCCTTGGCTAAGTTGTTTGAGTGAGCAGGGATACAATCCCAAGTAGCCGGTTTAATGTATTAATAGTAGTGTACCTATGAGGGGATCAAGCCATTCGCACCCCCGCCATCCAATAACAGTGGGTATTGAAGGAGGTGCTAGTAAGCTTGACCCAGGTCCTTGCAGGATCTATACACTGAACAAGGCAAGAACCTTACTAAACCATTCCCTTAACCCCCGACCAGGTAGCCAAGATATCTCTATATAGACCGTAGAGATATGAATGGTGTAAATCATTTACTTTATATAGACAGTAAAGTAAAGTAATGCCAAGTCACCACGGACAAATGATAAAGAAGTTTCACCTTCAACATAAGAAACTAGTTATTAAAGTCATTAATACAAAACCAAATAAAAAGTGCGAAAAGATTAAAAATCAAAAGTAATACATTGAAGATTGTCTTGACCAAGTGATGTAAGAGACTTAGCCAAACATGGCCTTTGATTGACAAGAACTCTTACTATCAATCTTGGATCCCGAGACTACTACACACACTCTAAGGTGGATGATGGATGATGGTGGTGGATGTAGGTGGTGGAGTGGTGGCAAAGTGGGAGAGAGGTGGTTTGCCAAGGGGTGCCTTTGAAGTGAACCAATCACCCCTATTTATAGCCTAAACAGAAGCCTGGCCACAGCCCCGTGTCTAGCGGACACGCCCCCATGGCCATCCCTTTTCTCTTCCTTCATTAATTGCATTTGTCAGCATAGGTATCAACACGGCCCGTGTACAGCGGGCACGGCCCCGTGTGCAGATGGGTATCTGTACTACCAAGATTTTGCAAGATTCTGTGAATCTTAGCGTTGACCACGCCGCGTGTTGAGCTGGGCACGCCCCCGTGGTGGGCGTAGAAGCTTCTACAGCTTTGTCCTTTTTGCAGACATCTGACCACGCCCCCGTGTCTAGTGGGCACGGGCCGTGGTCAACCTTCTGTTTCTTGTTTTTACTCTGTGGGATGCTGTTGAGGGGTCGGGCATGTCACGTTTATTCCTTTTCTTTGTATTTATGTTGGTTTTTGTTTTTTATTTTTTCCTTTTGCTCATTTAAGCTCATTTGGTCCTATAAATTCAAAAGGAAGACAAAAGCACACTTTTTCCAACATTAGTACTAAAAAAGTGTTAGTTTTATGCCTCATTTGATGTAAATTATATGTTGCATTTTACACACATCAATAGTCTATTGTGATGCTTCTAAGTTAGGTTATGGATGTGTGTTGATGCAGCGTCAAAAGGTTATAGCCTATGCCTCTAGACAACTTAAGAATCATGAAGAGAATTATACAACCCATGATCTAGAGTTAAGAGCTATAATTTTTGCCCTTAAAATTTAGAGACACTATCTTTATGGTAGTAAATTTACGGTTTTCACCAATCATAAGAGTCTAAGATATGTTTTTGGGCAAAAGGAGTTAAATATGAGACAGAGACGCTGGATGGAGATTCTTAGAGATTATGATTGTAATATCCTGTATCATGCAGGAAAATCTAATGTAGTAGCTGATGCTTTAAGTCGAAAGTATCATGAAAAGCCAAAACGAGTAAGTTCTCTTAAATTAAATCTGCAGATAGATTTAAATGAGCAAATTAAAGAAATACAGGAATTAGCAATCAAGGACGATACTGAAAAATTAAAAGGAATGATTAAGGAACTAGAACAAGGAAGAGATGGAATTTGGAGATTCCATAAGGAAACCTACGCCACCGAATTTTAGAAGAAGCCCATAAGTCTAAGTACACGATACATCCTGGTAGTGATAAAATGTATCAAGACTTAAGAAAGAATTTCTGGTGGATATGAATGAAAAAGGATATAGCAACCTAGGTTGCTAAGTGTCTAACATGTTCACAGGTTAAAGGTGAACATCAGAAACCCTCAGGTTTATTGCAGCAATTAGGAATGACAGTATGGAAATGGGAATTAATAATAATGGACTTTGTTACTAAATTACCCAAGATAAGATAAGAAAAGATAATGATACAATCTGGGTGATTGTAGACAGATTAACCAAGTCTGCTCATTTCTTACCTATGAAAGAAACTTTTAGTATGGAACAATTAGCCAAGTTATATGTAAATGAAATAGTTTCATTACATGGAATACCTTTGCCTATTGTTTCTGATAGAGATAGCCGTTTTACTTCTCATTTTTTGACTAGTTTCCAAAAAGCAATGGGAACCAAGTTAAATCTAAGCACAGCCTATCATCCTCAAACGGACGGATAAAGCGAAAGGACAATCCAGACGATGGAGGATATGCTTAGAGCTTGTGTAATTGATTTCGGAGTAAATTGGGATGATCATTTACCATTAATAGAATTTTTCTACAATAACAGTTATCATATCAACATCCATGCTGCACCGTTTGAAGCACTCTATGGACGAAAGTGCTGAACTCTAGTCTGTTGGGCAGAAATTTGAGAAAAACAACTGTCTAGACCAGAGATAGTTCACGAAATAATGGACAAGATTATTCAAGTCAAGGAAAGAATGAAAACAGCACGCGATCTTCAGAAGAGTTATGCTGATAACAGGCGAAAACCATTGGAACTTCAGGTAGGAGACAAGCTATTGTTAAAAGTATCTCCTTGGAAAGGAGTAGTCAGATTCATCAAGAGGGGAAAGCTAAGCCCCAGGTATGTTGGACCTTTTGAGATTATTAGAAGAATAGGACCAATACTTATCAGCTACAACTGTGAGAGGAAATGGCAGGAATAAATGATGTATTTCATGTATGTAATCTCAAGAAATGCTTAGCAGATGAATCATTAGTGGTACCTCTTAAGGGCATAGAGGTAAATGAGTAACTTAAGTTTGTAGAGAAACCGCTACAGATTGAAGATAGAAAGATCAAGAATCTCAAACCTAAGAGATTAGTTCTGGTCAAAGTGAAATGGGATTCCAAGAGAGGACCAGAATACACTTTGGAGCTCAAGTCGGAGATGCAATGCAAATATCCACACCTGTTCCAGTAGACCTCAAGGACGAGATCTAAAACAAGGTGGGGAGGATATAACAACTCTCCCAAAACCCTTAAAACACTCCTATACGTCCTAAAATACACCCTGTATATGAAAAATGGACCCAATATACCTTTATATTAAGAAAAATCAAATAAAATCAATTTTAGCAGGGTATCGCGGGGCGCGACAAAGTCAAGGCAAGCCTGTCGTGGGCCGCGACAGGGTTGCACTAGACGGCACCACAAGGCGCCACGTGTCGTATACGTGTTGGGCCTATAGTCGTGACCAGCCAAGGCTAGATCCTAGCCTACAGTCCTCGCAGCCTGCGAAGGATTTGGCTAGGATGGTCGAGGGGCGCGAGCCGCCTATCTCTAGCCCTATAAATTGAGGTTTTGACGTTCAGTTGAAATCGTTCAAATCAAAATTCTCTCTCTAAATTTATGAACAGTTGAAATAATTCTCGGGTATTATATCCACTAAAAAGCGAAGCTCTTCCTCGTTGTAAGTATTATAACCCTCGGTTACGTATTAGTTACTCTGTCTGACTGATCTAGAGCTCTGTAACGCATGTCGAGGCTCTGCCTGACTCAGTCATTGGAGTTCTGTCTCAGGGGGAGGGTATAACTAATGTAAAATTGGGTTATCTTACTAACACGTGTAGATTGTTTAAATTAATAGATTATAACCAGGAAGTCACCAGAAAGTCGTAGGGTTATCTAAAACAGCAATGTGGGTCCATTCTCTTTTCTCATAGTTTGTGAGTACATTCACTCTTTGTAAACTGTTTTTTACAAAACCTCAATTGTTTTAAAGTGTAATTTAACAGTGATTGAGTATTTGTAATTCTACAATTACTGTCGGTATGTTGGGGTTTTGTATACATTACTTTTTACTAATACTAAGAGTAGTAACATGACCACATTGACAGTACCGTGGGTGGTAATTTGGTAGATGTAAACAAATGTAATTGCGGATGCCCTCAATACTGTAAAGATATAAAATTGTTTTGATTAAATTGGGATGCACTCACCAGTATTTCCCACTGACAAAATGTTTTAAAACGCGTTTCAGGTAACAAAATGTGAAACCCAAATAGAAGCCAGCTGGAGAGCACTGAAGGTTTGGAAAAGTAGCTATAAAAGTTAGCTAAAACAAGAAAGAAGTTTTATTTCAATAAAATAGGGTTTATCCCTATAAACATATTATAAATGGAAACTTGGGTTTTACCCATGTGTTATTTATTTATAAAAAGAGGTGTTTTACTCTGATAAACTATTTCCTAACTACGATCCTGATGTAATTTCCGCTGCCAAATTAATTAACACCGATACCACTAAATCTGTGAGCTTGCGGCCGCCCGCCTCCCAAGCCAAGGGATCGGGGGTTGCGATAAATTTCCTTCCTGTACAGTTCATAAATCTCTTAACCCTTCTAGATATCATGGTCTTTGCAGTTGTAAGTCCATCTCCTCTAAATCATCAGGATCTATCTGATCATAATCTTTATCAAATGTTGCATGATAAAAAAATTCTACCATAAATGTAATTCTCAAATGACGCAACATAGGATGCCAGCAAACCCAAATGATCTTCAACATCTTTCACACTCAAAGGCATAGCCTTATGGTTCTACTATTTTCATTAAACTATTGTCTTCTGCTTAAACCAGAACCACCAGAAGCAGCAACATAACACACCTCACCTTAAGCATCAGTCATAATCCTACCAGATGCATTCTCATCAGACAAGAATGTCGTTGCACTATCAATTGAAGCATTTTCTGAATATGAAGACGGAACTCCATAATACATCCTTGGATCTTGAACCTGATCAAAACTCGTCTCCTTCTTCTTCATGCTCACCTCATATGCTCTAAGGTTTCCAATAACCACTTCCAATCCATCTCATCATACCTTGATCATACCCTTCACCAGAAATGCATCTAAGAGTTTGTCATTAATTTCACCATTTGTGTATCCATCTATTGCATAGTTCTAAATTTCTGTAAGTAAATCATAGAATCTTGTGATTATCTTCTCTAGTGACTCACTCTTCATGCACTTAAATATAGCAAATTGTTTCTTCAACAAATCTACCTTACTCTTCTTGACATCTGCATTTCCTTCATACCTTTTCTTTACCACATCCCAAATTTCCTTGGAAGTGGTATACCTACAAAACGTGTTCTTTATTTCGTGTAGAAGAGCCATGTTAATGGTAGCTAAGGCTCTATTCTCTGTCTCATACATCTTCTTATTAGCATTAGACATGGCAGCATAAGTAGTCACACGCAGCCTTCCTTCAAATTCATGTGTCGAATTCACAGGACCATCTGTGATGCATATCTACATTCTAGCATCTTGGAACTGAGCAAATGACTCAAACCTATCTTTCCATCCCACATACCATGAGACTTTAAGCAATTTAGGTGATTTGTTCGTAGTTCCAACTTCATGGTCCATTTTTAATAGTTCGTTTAAACTAACTATTAAAGACATTTCTATATATTTTTTTTTAATTTTAATCAGTCCACGGTCCTAAAGTTAATGGTCAATACTCCAACATTCTCTAAAAGGTTATTATTTCCGGAAAAAGGGAAGTAATCTAGAATTGTGAGTATCTGGAACTATGAGTAATCTGGAACAATGAGTAACCCGGAACTATGAGTAATCCGGAACTTTGAGTAAGCTGGAACTATGAGTTTACCGGAACTACGGGTAATCCGGAACTTTGAGTAATCCGGAACAATGAGTTATTCCGGAAAAATGAGGTATTTCAGATAAAAATCACTTAAACTTCTAAAATTTATGCTAATTGATAATTTAGCATAAGTATAATAAACACTTTAATGCTGAAAAATCCATAAACTAAGTAAACCCTAATTCAACTTCCTACCTGCTATGACGGTTGAAATCCCAAAGAATGAATTTTGTAATACAAATATGCCAACAATTAATCCGTTTCAACGTGAAACAGATCTTCAGTACTTGGATTTCTGCAAGATCAATCTCAAACATGGTGATATAGAGTTGAATGCTATAATACCAAATGTAGCTACCACTCACACTGATCGATAACGAGATTGATAATCCACTAAGAGTGCTGACTTCTCTTAATAGATCAAACGAACACAAAAAAATATAATAGATGGCAAAACACGCAAACATAATTAAATCGGTTCTTTATTGATTATCAAACTGAAGTATTACAATCAACCCAATACCTAAACGCAAGAAATCTCAAACTCACGGCTTATCTCTGTGTAATATCTCACACTTCTAACTCTATGTAATCTCTAACTCTAACCCTAATGTATAACATATGTGTTTATATACACACCTATGCAAATTAGGCCAAGCCCATACATAAATTACGTTAAAACCCGAACAGACTAACTATCTATCTCGGACTCCACACAAGCCTAATATGTCCGGACAAAACATAAAACTCGGACCCTAGCAAGCATGTCTTTTCCGGAACCTCTACAATCTGTCTTTCTAGAACCACACTTGGTCAACATTTCCGAAACCATACAGACACTCTTTTCCGGACTCCTTAGAATTTGTTATCCACGAAACCTTGACTTTAGTTAAATCCTGAAACACTTCAGTTACAAGACGTAAGTGCATTATCCGGTGACTGAAGATTATCGATGCTACACAGAACTGACAGCAACAGTTAATGGGGAGTCTCTAAGTGCAGCTATTACCGGGTAAATGTGCTTTATCAGTTCTGGTCAACATAGTCAAAGGTCCAAGTCAAAAGAAGTCAAAGATAATGAAGAAAGAGAGGAGTCTGAATTTACAAGTCGGAAGTTCTGTTTTGTTTCATGTTCGAGTTTGTCATGTTTGGAATATTGTTTAGTTTTTCCGAACTTATGTTTATAGTCGGATAGGTTGTTAGGACACAGAGTAGTCTAAGTTTGTTAGGATGTTTGTAAGTGAGGGTTTGTTATTTCACAGACAATATGTTTTGTCCGTGTTTGGTCCCTGGTATGATATATGTGTTGATAGGTTAGATTAGGGCAACTCTCTAGAGAGAGGGAGACTATGTGTTAATGAGAGAACGCTGGGTTTAGATTTTAGTGATCTAAACCAGCTTGTAGAAGATGATGTATACTCATTTGGTGTGTAAAGTTCATAGGAGACCCGAGTTAACGGGACTTAAAAATAAAACGGGTTTTAACTCCCGGAACCCACTAAGTTAACTAGGTAAAATTAACCTAGTTAGTAATGGGTAATTAAATAATAAACTATGAGTTATAGTTTCATTTATAAATCTCTAAACTTGAGGGACTAAACATGGGCAACTAGAGAAGTGTTTTAATTAAAACACTTATATAAAAAAAAGAAATAAAAACCACACACACATGTGTGTACGTATGCGACCAGGAGAAGCTCCATGGGAGCTCAAACCCTAACTTCAACAAATTGAGGCTCGATTCAAGCCCTAAATCAACGCATGAACACATAAAAATGATCACCTAGCCATGGGGATCACAAGGTATGTTGAATTTTGTTATTTGATGATACTTTGAAATTATGATGAACACCCATAATCAAAATTCTGGAATGGATGATGAATCTATGAGTATTGTTGTGATGAAATCCATGTTTAGGAACAACCCTAGTTAATAATTCGATGAACTAGTGTTGAAAAATAGAAATTTGATGATTATCCATATGTGTGCTATGTGGGTTTAATATTATTGTGATGAACATATGATCATGTATGTTAAATTGTGAGAAAACTGATGTTATGATGTAAGATAGTGATAATGTTCATGAATACTAGACCAAGGGCTTGATTTTAATAATATAAACTTGGTTAAAAGCTAGTAATGAACTAGATAAAAGTGGTATAAAAATCTTGCCCGTAAGGTGTTTGTTAAAATGCCTAAATGAATGTTCATATGTTGAAATTGTGAATAAAACGCATAATTGTCTAATTTGATTAATCCCGTGTGATATGGGATAATACGATTTCTAATTATGAAGTTGATTTAATTTAAATGGTGCATATCATATGAATAACGGCAGTTAACTTTTAGAAAGTTAAACTAACCAATGATGAAGTCGAATAGTAGTTTCGACATAAAATCCGTAAGATGGAATAGTCGTAAGTAATGATGACTAATCTAACCGTCTTATGAACTATGATGATAGTTTGACGCTTGACAAGCTAGGTGGAAGCTTGGAAAGGAGGCGGGTCAAACAAATCAAGTATGAAGAAAGGCGTAGTTTGGATTCAAGGTAAGTTAAGCTTACACCCTCTTTTATTATAATTCACATTGATGTGTGCAAAATGCAACATATAAATTACATCAATTGTGGCATAAAACTAACCATTTTTTAGTACTAATGTTGGAAAAAGTGTGCTTTTGTCTTCCTTTTGTATTTTCAGGATTAAATGAGCTCAAATTAACAAAAGAAGCAAAAAGACATCAAAATCTAACATAAATACAAGAAAAGGAACAAGACGTGACATGCCCGACCCCACGACAGCATCTTCCCAAGCAAAACAAGAGGTCAGAAGACTGAACACGCCCCGTGCTCAGCCAGCACGGGGGCGTGCCCAAGTGTCAGCAGAAAAGACAAAGTGGTAGAAGCTTCTATTGCCCACCACGAGGCCGTGCTCAGAGGACACGGTGCCGTGGTCAACTATAAGATTCGCACAATCCAGGCAAATCTTCATAGTACGAAGATTCTTCTGCACACGGGGTCGTGCTCAGCGGACACGGGGGCGTGGTCAACTAATAAGACAAGCTGCAATAAATGAAGAAGGAGAAGGATGTGGACACGGGGGCGTGCCCGAGCTTCTGTTCAGCCTATAAACAGGAGTGCTTGGCTCAAGCTCAAACCATCCCTTGGCACACCACCTCTCTCACACTTCACCCACCACCACCATAACACCATCATCCACCACCATCATCCACCACCATCATCCATTGTCCATCGTAGAGTGTGTGAGTCGTCTCGGGATCCAAGATTGATCGTAAGAGTTCTTGACAATCAAGGCCATGTTTGCCTAAGTCTCTTACATCACTTGGTGAAGACAAAGTGTCTAGTGTAATACTTTTTATTTTTAATCATTTCGCACTTTTTACTTGGTTTTGTATTAATGACTTTAATAACTAGTTGCTTATGTTAAAGGTGATCTTTCCTTATCGTTTGTCCGTGGTGTCTTGGCATTATTTTACTGTCTATATAAAATAAAAGATTTTCACCATTCATATCTCCACGGTCTATATGGAGGTATGTTGGCTACCTGGTCGGGGGTTAAGGGAACGGTTTGGTAAAGGTCTTGCCATTGTTCAGCGTTTAGAGGTCCTGCAATGGACCTGGGTCAAATTTAGTAGGACCTCCTTCAATACTTAACGATATTGGATGGCGGGGGTCCAAACTCTTTGATCCCCTCATAAGTTAACTACTATTAATACTATAACCCAGCTATTTAGGACTATATGCCTGCTGACTCAGACTACTTAGTCGAGGGTAACGTCACCTCCAAAAGAGGGGTCTACCATAATTTGCATTAATAACTTAATTAATTATCTTCCAATAATCCACCCTTTTAGGATTGTATCCTTGCTGACTCAAACTACTGGGGTGAGGGTAACGTCACCTTCAAAAGAGGGGCCTACTACAATAACTAAGATAATCTCTTAAAATAGTGCAAAATTGAGGAAATAATCAAAGGTTACACTAGATACGAGTCGGAACCAAGTGATTCATCTTGTCTATATGTTTTTCTTTTTATTTTCTTTTTCAGCATTTGTAGTTAGTTTTTATTTTTCTTAGCTTAAAACATTTTTCTAAACTTTTTATTTTGATTAGACGTTGAGGATAAACCGGTACTAAAAGCTCTTGTGTCCTTGGACGACCTCGGTATCTTACCAACACTATACTACGCTCACGATGGGTGCACTTGCCCATATGAGTGTCTAGTGTTAGTAAATATCGTGTTTTATAAATTTAAAACTTGACTAAAAAGTGTCAAAGGGGCTTAAAATATACACCTAATATATATAACACTTGACACCCATCAAGTTTTTGGCGCCGTTGCCGGGGACACAAGGATTTTAAGAAAGTTAGGAATCAACGGCCTAATCTTTTTTCTTATTTTTCATTTTTTTAGGATTTTTTTTAGTTTTTCTGTTTCTGCAGAGCTCAGCACGGGCCGTGCCTGGTCGGACATGGGCCGTGCCCAGCACTATCACTGGCAGTTTTTATTTTCCGAGTTACAGAGGGCTGAGCACGGGGACGTGTCGGTGCAACACCGGGCCGTGTCCAACTCCCAGTAAAAGGGATCCGGAGAACAAATACTGTAAATTTGACCACGGGCCGTGTTCGTTGAGCACGGGGCCGTGGTGAACCTTCTGACCAACATTCTTTTCTGTTTTTATCGCAGGACTTGGAACTTTGGTGCCACATTTAAACTTCCTACGTAGTGCATGAGCTCCAGTTCTAGTAGAGACATAAAAGAACCACTAGAAGAACCCGAACGCTTTCTCAGAAAAAGACTTAAAGCTAAAAATCAAGAGAAAGTTTCGGGGGACCCACTTCCAATGGTAGACCAACGTACCCTCATGGATTACCTACGGCCCACCGTAGGTAATCTCGGCGCTGCTATCAATGCACCGAATGTCGAAGCCAATAACTTCGAACTTCGGCCACATTTGATACAAATGCTTCAAAACTCCACAACCTTCCATGGGCTTGTGGACGAGGATCCCCATCTACATATTACTAAGTTCTTAGAAATATGTGATACCTTTCGGATCAATGGAGCATCAAATGACGCCATCCGCCTTCGAATGTTTCCATTTTCACTAAAAGACCGAGCTAAGGCTTGGCTTAACACCCTCCCAGTTGGCTCGGTAAACACCTGGGATGAACTAGCCCAAAAGTTTCTATATAAGTATTTCCCTACGGCTAAAACGGCTAAATTAATGACTGAAATTAATACATATTCACAAGAGGATGGGGAATCCTTATATGAAACTTGAGAAAGGTTCAAGGAGCTACTAAGAAAGTGTCCTCATCACGGTCTTGCGGTATGGCAACAAGTATCCACTTTCTACAATGGGTTGTTGCCACACACAAGACAAACACTTGATTCTAACTCCGGGGGACTCTTAGGTAATTGTCGCCCAAATGAAATATATAATCAAATTGAAGAAATTTCTCAAACCAATTTTCAATGGCACACTCCCCAAGGTAATAAATCTATTGCCCCGGGCGCCCATAAGGTTGATTAAAGCACCTCTTTACAAGCCCAAATCGAGGCCCTCTCTTCGAAAATCAAAAAGCTAGAAATGACAAAAACGGCCTCAGTTATGGCTTGTGAAGGGTGTGGTGGGCCACATGAAAATTGGAGTTGTATGAAAGAATTAGATGAACAAACAGAAATGGAAAACTACATTGATAACAGACCTAGGCCGTCGGGTCCTCCAACGGAACCTACAAACAAGGATGGCGTAACCACCCAAACCTTGGTTGGAGAGATCCCGGCAATAGTAGTAACCAACAAAACCAACGAACTAACTTTCAGCAACCACAATATTTCTCTCAACAACAAGGTGGAAGAGAAAGGCTTGAAGATACTGTTTCTCGCCTCATCTCCGACACCGAAAAGAAAAACTCGGATCGATTTCAACAATTGGAATCGAATTTTAGAAATCAACAAGCTAGCATTCAAAACATTGAAAAAAAATTAAATCAACTAGCTCAAAATTTCTCCGAGAGACCACAAGGCGCGTTACCTAGTAATACCGAAACCAACCCAAAGGCACAAGTACACCTCATCACATTAAGAAACCGAACCGTGGGTCCCGAGGATGCCCCGCTACCGCCGGTTGAAGGAAGTCAACTCAGCCAAAGCACGACTTCACCCACACCTCAACCAGAAAAGGCTTCTCCACCAAATCAAGAGCCCACCAAGACTCCTCCAATTCCGTACCCCGGTAGGTTAAATCGTCAAAAGACCGATGAGCAATTCGCAAAGTTCGAAAATTCACTAAAACAATTGCATGTTAATATTCCTTTTATTGAGGTCCTAACCCAAATGCCTAAATATATAAAATTCATGAGGGATTTCCTCACTAACAAAAGGAAAATTGAATCATTGCAATTAGTTAACTTAGGCGAAGAATGCTCCGCCTTAGTACTCAACAAACTTCCACAAAAGAAAATCGACCCCGGAAGCTTCACAATTCCTTGCTCGATTGGGGAATCCCCCGTTCGTAATGCATTAGCCGATCTTGGGGCTAGCATTAACCTCATGCCTAGATCGATGTTCAAATGACTCGGCCTAGGAACAACAAGCCCTACAAAGATGAGCATACAACTCGCCGACAGATCCGTCAAATTCCCACAAGGTGTCGCTGAAAATCTATTGGTAAAAGTTGACAACTTCGTTTTCCCAACCGACTTTGTCATCCTAGACATGGAAAAAGACACCGATGTCCCTCTCATCCTCGGGAGGCCATTTCTAGCCACCGCCCAAGCGGTGGTGGATATGAATGATGGAACGTTAACATTGTAGTTTGGGGACAAGGAAGTGAAGTTTGAATGTGGAAAAAGAGTAGAGTGTTGATGCATTTTTAGTGTCTGTAACTAGTCTTGTTTTAACGATGTAATTTGTATGGTCTTTTATTAATTATCGAGTCTGTATGTTATGTTGACCAAGTCAGATATCCTCCTATCTACTTGTGTTCAACTTATTTGTCTCTTTTGGTATGTAATGTATTATGAACAATGCATGTTGCATTAAAGGGTAGTTTTGTCATTACTATGTTTATATGTTGCTGATTGTTGCTGTCTGATAACAGGAACAAACTCAACAGTTGCAGTCCTCGACGAAACAGACTTCTGTTTCGTCGGAACACTTCATGGCGAAACAGGCCAATGATCAGACTTCTGTTTCGTTGAAGGTCATGACGAATCAGACCTTGATTCGTCATGTATTGGGCTGTTCCAGGCCCAATGTTTGGCCCATGTTCAGATTCGTCAAACACTTCTTGTGTTTCGTCGACATCAGTGGCCAGGGACTATATAAGCAACACTTTGTGTTCATTTGAACAGGGAGATGAGAAATAGACTATAGTAACAAAACTCTGCCAAAATTCCGTCTGAACTGTGTTTGTATCAGTTGTAATCGGTTCTCATCCCGTTAATCAATAGATTGTGTTTCATTGATTAATCCGTTGTTATTTATGCTATATATGTTTGATTTGGCATAGTTACGTGGATTCCGCACACGTAACCGTGTTTACTATAAACAAGTGATTTGGTTCGTAATCGATCCTCAGATTTCGGGACCTACAAGTGGTATCAGAGCATTGGCTCTTATCCTTGTTTAAAATCAAACTTGTTCGGTTTTTATCAAGTATTTTGTGTGTGTTTTTCTGAAAACTTGTTCTTGAAAAATTATATTTTCTGGAAAAATATTCATAAATCTGCTGTTTTATTGGTGTTTGCTACTGATTTTTATCAAAAACCTAAGTTAGATTGTTTGTTTATGCTTTAAACCGGGTTTTTAGTGAAAATCTAGTGTATTTTCGTGTTTCGGAAATTTATCGGTGATCGGAAAACTCATCGGAAAACTCATGTTCTTGGTGGTGTTCTTCATATCTTCATAGTTGTTCTTAGATAAACTGAGAATTTGATCTGATAAATTGTTTAAAACAAGTGTTGCACTTATAATATAATAACTTGACTTTTGTGTGTAAAAGTTGATCATTGGTCACAGTTCCTGTTTCGTTGAAAATAAGAAGTTACCAACATACTTGTGTCAGGGTTAAATATCTTTGTGTCTCATCTTATCCTTTGACTGATCAATAGATATTTTAAATATCTAAACCAACTGACTTTTACCCAGTTTTGACGAAACACACAGTCGACGAATCACATCTGTTTCGTCGCAACAACTTTGACGAATCAAACGTCTGTTTCGCCACAACTTCTTTGACGAAACAAATTCTGTTTCGCCACGAATCACAATTATCACAAGTCTGTTTCGTCGTCATTCATTCAGACGAAACAAACCTGTTTCGTGAATTCTGTTTCGTCGAAAACAGATCTGTTTTAAACAGAAGACTTATATCAGCTTGCTTACTGTTTGTTTTCAAGAATTTGTGCAGGTACTATCATACATACATCAAATATGAGTTGTACTAGTCCATGGGATTGGAGTATGGATTCTAGACCACGTGAAGATCCGACGTCCGCAGCAGCGTGGGTGAAGAGTGTTTTTGGTCAACCAACTATAAGTGCCGGACAATGGGCTTTGGCATCCAATCAGAATCAAAACATTCAAAATCTTCTGATTAGCGAGAGCGAAACGGGTAGTAACAATCGCCCGCCAAAGTTGAATCATATGAACGAGTTTCCATCATGGAAAGGTCGATTCATTACATATGTTCAAGGTCAAAGCACGGATATTTGGAGGTGTTTCATTACTCCACGCAATGATGCTCTTGAAGTAGCAGCGTCAACGGCCGAAGGTTTTACTAACATGCAGGAAAATGACAAGAAAGCATATGAATTTGAGAAAAAGTCGTTTGCTGTTCTTACTCAAGCACTTCATAAAGATATCTATCATCAGTTTTCTTATTGTACGGACACGAAATCCTTATGGGATTGTTTGGTGACAAGAGGAGAAGGAAACGCAGCTTCCAGAAAGACACGGCATGATTTATTAAAGAAAGAGTTCGAATCATTCCAGTTCTTGGAAAACGAAAATCTAAATGATATGACCACACGGTTTTATCATTTGATTAGTGAGATGTTTGCCTATGCTGTTACTGCATCTCAAAAGGAAGTTTGTGCACGATTTGCTGATTCTCTACCACCAAAGTGGAGTCCATACATTGAGCTTCTAAAACATACAGGTATTCTAGATGCTGACACTATAACTATCTATGAATTTGTACAGAAGCTGGAACATAAAAATGATGAAGAAATCCGAAAAGCAAAACGCATTGCTGCTCCTCAGAATATTGAAATGTATTGTGGTGGAGGTTTTGACCCGTCAGCTAGTCTGAGGTAACCAAAATTACAAACGGCGTTTGTATCAGATACAAACTCTTCTCCGTTTCCTCAACAAACTCAGACTTATTCTGGAGGAGGTTTTATTCCTTTTATACCTCCAGTTTCTACTCAACCTCAGGCATATTCAGGAGGAGGTTTTAATCCATCCCTACCACAACCACAAGTCCAACCACAACAACAACAGCAAGCTCATTATACCAACAATCCTCCAACTCCAAACCCTAACACAGTCAAAGTTGATACATCAAACCTCTCAAATGTTAGCATTGAAGTAGCAAAGGAACATATGGAACTTATTAATACCATGGTCAGTGCTTACTGCGGTTTGGTCGCCGGTCAAATTGGAAACATCAATTTAACCAACGAAGACTATCTACAAATTAACCGTGATGAAATGGAGTTGATGGATATAAAGTGGGCATTCGCAAGTGCTGTTAGAAGGGCGAAGGACTTTATGGTTCGAACAGGAAGAAGTTCTTTGGAAAGCAAACAAGATACAAAGTACGGTTTTGATAAAGAAGCAGTTACATGCTTCAATTGTGGGGAAAAGGGTCACTTCAAACGTGAGTGCACTCGACCAAGCAGACAAGGCAATCAGAATCCATTCCGTAATCAGACGAGTACTTCAAATGCAAATCAAGACAATCGTGGAAAAGGGATAGTGGCTGTAAACAACACCACTAACCAGAATCAGTCTGGACCATCAAATGAAAGTCGTGCATTAACCGTACAAGCTGATGAAGGGTTTAATTGGTCTTTACAACTTGGGGAAAGTGATCAAGGTAAAGGAGGAACGGCGTGTTATGCTAAGATTATCAATCACATCAAGCACGTTCATAAGGAAGAATTTTCTGATAGTGACGACAGTTCTGGTCATACCGGGAGTTCTGATGAAGAAAGTTCTACTTCGAGTTCTGAATCTGATGTGAGCAAAGAAGCAAGTTCTAATCTTGATGACTTATTGAATGAAGCAGAAGAGTTGAAATGTCAGAAATCAGTTATGATCAAGAAGGCTGAGGTAGTATCTAAAGAAATGGAGAAGTTCTTTTCTGAAGACGGATCTTTCTCTTATCAGACTGCCTTTATGGCAAATGTCTCAGATTCTACAAGTCAGGTAAAATCTGAAATTCTTATCAACTGTAGAGATTGTGAGTATATGAAAAGTGAATTTGATAGAATAAAGCTTCACTGTGATTCGATTCATATTCACAATCAGAGTTTAGTTGTTGAAATGGCTAAATGCAAAGAATCGAATATGGCTTTGATTCGAAACGAAAAAGAATTTAAATCTATGATTGAAATTCAAAAGAAAAATGTTTCCGAAGTGACAAAAACTGTTTATCATAAACAAGTTAGTATAAATGAATACATTAACATTGTTGAGGAAACTAAAAAGGAACTAGCCATTGCCAAATGTGAGCATGATGCAATCAAGCAAAAATTGGAGAGTTACTCTAACTCCCGATTTGTGCTCGATCACATTATTGATGTTCAACAACTAAAGGGAAACAAGAAAGGTGTTGGGTATAAGAAGTGTCCGCCCCCTTTGAGACATGATTATACTTATATGCCTGATGAAGAAGAAATGCCACGGTTTGAATCCAGTGTGCCTCTTGATTATGAGGAAGTAACTACTGGCCTAGGATTCAAATCGGACAATTCTCCAAGTACAAATTCTGAGCAAAAAGAGTCAACATCTACGAAACAAGGTCCTCCAACCATTGAGGACTATGAGTCGTCGGATGATGAATCTGAATCAGATGTGAGTAATCAGGATAAATCACTTGACAAACTTAAAGGAGTAGAAGTTCCAATTGAGAATCATATACTGTGTGATCCGCCTACCCCTGCTGTTAAATCTGTTGTTCAACAAGTGATAAATCCTGTGTCTACTGTTAAAAGTAATATTGTGTTGTACACTTTGGTTGGTGACTCTAAAATCTATTCAGATAATGATTTTCCAATTAAAAATGTCAATCCTTCATTGATTGATAATGTTTTTGAAAATAACACAAGTAAGTTTGTGGGAAAGTCGATTCAGAGAGTTAATGTGACTCAATGTAATCCAATTCCTAAGACTGAAATTAAAAAGAAATTTGGAAATCAGAAATCACCTTCAAAGCAACAACCTATTGCTTCTAAGGGTAAACAATCAGATCAACGAGCTAAATTGTCAAATGTTTCTAAATCAAAATTTGAAACAAAAGGGGCTCGTTATCAGAAGAAAAACAGCAATGTTAAATTTGTGGAATCAAGGGGTACAGATAAAATTGAGACTTTTGCTAACAAGTCAAACACTGATTTTGTACAAGTAAAAATTTTAAAACGTGATAGTCAAAACAATTACACTCAACATTCAAACGGGTGTGATGAAAAAGCTAGTACCTCGGGTTACACAAGTTCGACATCTGATCGTCGATCCAGTTCTCCTAAGTTTGTTAAAAGGAGAACGTGTTTTAAATGTGGAGAGTTTGGGCACATCATCAAAGATTGTGCTAACACTCCGAAAGCGAAATTTGTTGAAAGAGCATCACCTGAATCGATTCACTCTAAATGTCGTCCTGTTTCACCTAAACATGATAAAAGAACTATTAAAGAACAGGAATTGAAACAACGACATCAAAATGTGAAGAAAATAGAAAAGGCTTTAAAACCTAAGGTCAATTCTGTTCCAAGGGAACCAAGTTCACCTATAAAACCAGAAATTTCAAAATTTGTTTACAAAACTCAATCTGGTAAACAAAAACAAACTTGGAAACCTAGGAAGAGTGAAGGTTCAGGGGGAGCTGTTTGTTTGGAAAACCATCAACAAATCGAGATCACTATTCGTGATGCTCAGGGACGACCCAAGACCACTTTGGCTTGGGTCCCCATCCTTAACTAATCATTGGATGATATGTGCAGGATGTTCCAGGAGGAACTATTAATAGTCATTGGATTGTTGATAGTGGGGCATCTAGGCACATGACGGGCGACTTACGACTTCTATATGATGTGAGAAACATTAAAGGAGGCTATGTTGCTTTCGCTGGAGACAAAGGCGGTTACATCACTGGAGAGGGAATGATTTCCAATGGTGTGGTATGTTTCGATAAGATCAATTATGTTCGTCAAATTGATCATAATCTTCTCAGTGTGTCGCAAATCTGCGATAAAAAGTTCACCGTGCATTTCGATGATGCCGGTTGTTATGTGCTTAAACCTGGTTTCACAATTCCTGATGAATGGATTCTCTTATCGGCTCCAAGAATCAATGATCTTTATGTTCTTGATATGAGTCAAGCGATTACGACTTCTGCACAAGTCACATGTTTTGTCTCGAAAGCCACGGAGAAGGACTCTATTTCTTGGCACAGAAGAATGGGACACATTCACTTGAGAAAAATGAACCATTTGGTGAAAAACAATCTTGTGAATGGCGTACCTGTGAGAAGTTTTCATCTACAAGATATCTGTGTTTCGTGCCAGAAAGGGAAACAAACAAAGAAGTCTCACCCTTTGAAGAAAATCAACACTGTTGGCATGCCTCTCGAACGTCTTCATATGGACCTCTTTGGACCTATGAGACACAAAACAACGTTCGGAGATGTGTATTGTTTAGTAGTTACTGATGACTACTCTAGATTTTCTTGGGTAGCTTTTATGGCACACAAGAGTGATACTCCTCAAATCCTCAAGGATCTTCTTACAATGTTGGAAAATCTCTACTCGTTGAAAGTTAAGAGGATCAGAAGCGACAATGGAACTGAATTCAAAAACCGGATTATGGACGAGTTCTGTACTTCTAAAGGCATTCTTCATGAATACAGTTCTCCTTACACTCCACAACAAAATGGTGTCGCGGAGAGGAAGAATCGGACGATAATTGAAACTGCAAGAACAATGCTGGTAGAGTCGGCGTTTCCTGTTCAGTTCTGGGCAGAGGCTGTGTCGACTGCTTGCTACACATTGAACCGAGTTCTTACGGTTAAGAGACATGGCAAGACTTGTTTCGAACTTCTACAGAAAAGGAAACCAGATCTTTCAATTCTAGAACCTTTTGGTGGTCCATGCACTATGATTGATCCGGATGGAAAGTTTGGAGCGAAAGCTATCGAGGGTTTCTTCCTTGGATATGCTACACCAAATTTTCGTGTTTGGAATCTGACTACCAAAAAGATTGAATTATGGAGTGAAGTAAGGGTTCAGAGATATACAGATCCTGTTAAAGCTCCAGGTGATCCTTGGATGCTCGATTATGATGGGCTATTCAATTCCTTTGACCTGCCAACTTTTGATGAAGATTCTGCAGCTGCTAGAATGATATTTGATAGTGACAATGCTGCTGAGTCGTCATTAGTTAGACCTGTTGTTGTTAACTCACAAAGTTCTAATTCGTCTAACAACACGGTTCAAAATGAGGAAGTTGAAAATGCTACTGAATACAATGAGTCATCAGAAGAAGATGAAGAAAATCTGGATGCGACTGAAGGCACTAAATCTCCAGTTGTTCCAGTTCAGGGTATTTCTGTTGATACTCCTCTTGTGCAAGTCGATGATACTGCTGAAGGAAATGCATCCACTTCTACGCATATTCCAGGTGTAGAGTTGGTTGTTGATCTTAATATTAACAATTTGGGTGTTAATGCTCGTGTTCCTGAAAATCCTGAAATGAGGATACACGATACCCATCCACAGCAGAATATCATAGGAGATGTTCAACAAGGTGTGCAGACACGTAATCAGCTGAGAAACAACCCGAGTGCTGGTTTGTATTCAGCTATTAGAGAATCTGGTCTACAAAATGATTGGTCTTTCGCGTGTTACGTTTCACAGGAAGAACCAAAATCTTGGAAGGAAGCTTTAAAAGATAATTCATGGGTTGAAGCCATGCAGGACGAACTGCAGCAATTTCAAAAGCTTGGTGTTTGGAAGCTTGTTGAAAAACCGGAGAATTACAAGAAAATTGGAACACGATGGGTTTATAAATGCAAGAAAGATGATCGTGGAGTTGTTATTCGCAACAAAGCGAGACTGGTTATTCAGGGCTTTCGTCAGATTGAAGGCATTGACTACAATGAAGTTTATGCACCTGTTGCACGTCTGGAAGCTATTCGAATCTTCTTAGCTTATGCTTCTTTCAAAGGATTCAAAGTTTACCAGATGGACGTTAAAAGTGCTTTTCTTCATGGTATTGTTCAAGAAGAGGTGCATGTCGAACAACCTCCAGGTTTTGAAGATCCTATTCACCCCGATCGGGTTTGGTTGCTCAACAAAGCTCTTTATGGTCTACATCAAGCACCTAGGGCTTGGTACGCAACCTTATCAAACTATCTTCTGGAGAATGGATTTAGACGAGGTCTTATTGATTGCACACTCTTTATCAAAGAACAAGATGAAGATCTTCTGCTGGTGCAGGTATATGTTGATGATATAATATTTGGGTCTACTAATAACTCTTTGTGCAGGCAATTCGAACGTGTTATGCAAGAAAAGTTCGAAATGAGTGCTATGGGAGAGATGAATTTCTTTTTGGGCCTTCAAGTTCAACAAACAGAGTCTGGGATATTCATCCATCAGACTAAATATGTTGGTGACATTTTGAGCCGATTCCAAATGTCAGATGCAACGCCCATTGGTACCCCACTTCCGCAGAATCACGGGATTACTCCGGATTTGAAGGGAGAAAGCATCAACTCCTCGTACTATCGTGCCATAATCGGATCTCTCATGTATCTTACCGCTTCGAGGCCTGATATCATGTACCCAACATGCTTACTAGCAAGATATCAAGCAAACCCGAAGGCCTCTCATCTGTCAGCTGTCAAAAGGATTCTACGCTATTTGAAGGGATGCCCAGACCTCGGTCTTTGGTACCCTAGGGATGATAGTTTTGAATTAATTGCATACAGTGATTCTGATTTCGGTGGTTGCAAAATCGATGGCAAATCAACAACAGCAGGATGTCAGTTTCTAGGAAATCGACTCGTCACGTGGCAGTGCAAGAAGCAAACGTGTGTTGCTACATCAACATGTGAAGTAGAATATATTGCTGCCTCGAGTTGTTGCTCCCAAGTTCTTTGGATACAACAACAAATGCGCGACTACGATTTAGAATTCCTATCTACTCGTATTTTTGTTGATAATAATGCTGCCTTGCAAATCACTAGAAATCCTGTGCAACATTCTAAGACTAAACACATCGACATTAAATATCACTTTATCCGTGATTGTTTTGATAAAAGGTTAATCGATGTCGTTCATGTCCCCACTGATCACCAACGTGCCGACCTGTTTACAAAAGCTTTTGATAAATCACGTTTTGATTATCTACTTTTGGTCAATGGCATTAAGGTGATACCCGAGTAAACTTCTTTGGCTGATCGTTTTTGTAAATATTTTCTTTATAAACTTTGAAAATTCAAAAAGATTTTAGTTTTCGTAAACTTTGCGAATTTTAGGGGGAGATATTTCAAGAAAATACAAAAACATTGCAAAAGTTCAAAATCCAAAAAGATGTTTTTACTTTCTGTCGTTTCGTTTGAAAAATTCAAAAATTCAAAAACAATAGAAAAACCAAAAATGAGTTTCTTGGATAAAGGAAAATGATGAAATTCACTGGTGTGGTCGGTCAATGTGCTCAAAATGCAAAATAAAAAAAGAAAAATGATAAGTATCTCTACTAACGATGTATCGGTAGGCTCACAATCAGACTAAAATGTGCAGGATGATACAAACCTAACAGACTTCAAGTCAGGTGGGAACTGCTCATTGGCATATGGTCTTAGTACCGAAATCTCGTTTGAGAGATTGCCGAGATCTGAAATATTCGGTCTTTATGCTGCTTATCATCTGGGTATCATGGTTGTATCAAACCGTAAAAATAACGGAGACGAAGTCTAAGATCTTCCATGATACTATACATACGTGTACATACTGCATTCGACCTCAATAAGTGATCAACAATCACATGTCCAAACAAAATAAGTGATAAATTATCACAGATTCTTTGCGGGAGTCAAGTTCGTCTCTCTGCTGTACGGAAGTACTGACCTGTTCACGGACTTGCTCCTGTGCCCTCATGCATCTGAAAATCAAGTTCCTCATCAATAAGTGATTTTATCACATAGGGCTTGTTTTCAATCAAAATAAGTGAGTCTCTCACATTTTTATACGGTCAAACAGATGATAAACGGTATACTCACCGGTAAGATGAATTCTCGTGCATACCTTGATACGGGAATGTGTCGTGAGTGGATTTACATCGACTTGTAAGTATAATCCTTACCGTTAATCGTATCTCTTAAATTATGATTATGTCTGATCAGTTTGAGCTTATGTGGACCACAATACCGATAATCGAGGTAGTATACTTATCCAGAGCTTTAAACAAAATCAAAATCATGTTGACTAAGACCGTAAGCTGGTATGATTCCTTGTCCTTGAGATTCGCAAAAAGGTTGCACTTGTACAGTTGTTTAGTGTTTTTAACAGTTTTCCGCATTTTCATTTAGTTTTCTATGCTTTAAATTTGCTTTTAGTATATTTGTGTAAAGTTCGTTTCTGATTAAGCCGAAGTTGTTGCTTGGTGTTTTCTACCGGAAGCCTGAAACCTTCTTCATAAAAACGTTCTTGCATTTTGAAAATTCAAACTGAATGGAATTGTGTTCATAATCTGTTTTGACTGCAAAATATTTCCAGCCTGTGTTACTGTTTTTTACTGCAAAATATTTCCGGCCTGTGTTACTGTTTTTGACTGCAAAATATTTCCAGCCTGGGTGTTGCTGTTTTGAAAAATCTGTTAGTGAAACAGACTCGTCGACGAATCACACTTGTCGACGAATCAGACCTTAGTCGGCGAATCAAATCTGATTCGTCATTACAGACGACGAATCACAGGAGCCCAATTCTGTTTCGTCATGGATTAAAGTTTAGGCCCAAGTTCAAGCCCAAAGTTCTGTTTCGCCAGGCCCATTTCTGTTTCGTCGAATCCTCTGATTCGTCGAGACAAGGCAGTATATATATAGGTCCCACTTGTTCACTTTTTCAAATCATCAGTTATCTTCTTCTTCACACAACCAAAACCCAAACCTACGGTTTCTCTGCAAAATCGCTCATATCATCTGTTTTTAATCAAAATTTTACAAACTTCAAAGGTAGAAACATGTACTGATTTACATTCCGAACACTTTGAACCGTTCGGTTTTTCATCCGAAACCCTTTGAAAACTTGTTTTTCTTTGATTATATAGGTGTTGTTGTTGCATGTTCTTATGTTTTCCTTCTGATCTTGATAGATTTATGTTTATCTATGTTTGATTTGCTTTGATTTGTTAGTGGGTTTTTATCACAAAAACAGGGGTTTGTTGTTGATAATGGTATTATCTGTTTTTACAAAGGTTTTTGTTCGGAAAATCATTTATGGTGTTTATAAATGGGTTGGGTATAAACAAAGATGATTGAATGTGTTAATGTTTATATCTGATGTGTGTTTTAACCCAATTCGGCGAAACTGATAAAACCCCCAAATTGACGAATCTGATTTAACCCTAATTCCGGCGAATCAACCATTCGACGAATCAGACGACGAATCAAACATGACGAATCAGAATGGAACGAAATAGACTCGACGAATCAAAAAGTCGACGAATCAAACCAGTCAATGGTCAACCCTCTGTTTCGTCGTTCAAAGTTCTGTTTCGTCGTTGATACTCTGTTTCGTCGTCAATGCCTTAGCAATTTTCTGATGTTGCTGTTTGTTCACAGTAGACATGTTTAAATAGGTTATCTGATATGTGAATACATGAAAGTGTATTCATACATGTCTAAATGCTATGTTATATATATTGTGACTTATTCTGGACATTTTCATGTACAGATGGCTCCTAAAGCACAGCAAGAAAAGGGAAAACGCAAGAAGGCGATCAAGAAAGAAAACAAAACCGAAGAAGAGATTATGTCAGAAAAACGCCATAATCAAGTTGCATATTTGGATCCGGAAGACAAGCTCGTTGAATTTAAAGATATGACGAAGTGGATCAGGGAGTCACGCATCAATTATGCTGTTACATACTCGACACCCGTCTACAAATCTCTCATTAAAGCGTTCTGGGATTCTGCAAACATCGTTCAAATCGATGGAAAGGATATTATCAGAGGGCGTGTGAATGATCTGTATGTCGTTGTTACTCCGGAGATATTGAATCAAGTTCTTCAATTACAAGATCAACCGAATGCACCATATTCAATACCAATCATGTGTTCGCGAGGCTGTTTACTAAGGATGAAATGCAAAGGAGATCTTTTCGTCAAACAAATCAACAAAGGTGATCTTCCATTAAGATACAAGTTTTTATTACATGTTCTTATTCAGAGTCTCAGCAATAGACGATCTGGATATGATATGGCTGGAGATGATCTTGTTGGCTTCATGGTTGCTTTAGTGTTAAACAAACTGTTTAGCATTTCGAAGTATATTTTCAGCAACATGAAAGAGAACATGACAAGGACTGGTAGTAGAACCACAGGGAACAAGTTTTGGATGTATCCACGGTTTCTGCAAATGATAATGAATGTTCAGCATCCAGACCTTCCTAAAGATGAAAATGATCTGTTGAAAATAGAGGCAATGAATTTCAACTCCTTACGACTAATCAAGACGATGGCGGCCAAGAGATACAAAGAAAGTGTTCCTCCAAGGAAGCTTTTTGGCGCTCTAGTGAATCCTGATTATGTTGCTCCTGCAAATGACAAATGGCGTCATGAAGATAGCCAATCAGACAATGAAGAACCTGAGTTGGAAAGGTTAAGGATAGAAAAATTTGGTCCTGACCCAGTTGATTCAGATGAATCTGGTAGTGATGATGATGAAAGTGGTGGAGATAGTGATGCAGGTGATGCAGGTGCTGTTGGTACTGCTGTTAGTACTGTTGTTGGAACATCAAGCAAGGGTGCTGTTTCTGGTACATCAGAAAGTAGTTCATCAGCAAGTGGTGATGATGGAACTGATTCGAGTTCTAGTGATCATTTAGTTGAACCTGGTTATGAAATGTATATTGATATACGTGGAGTAAGAAGGTATAGAAAGATTAGAACAGAGGATGATCCAGAGTATGTTCCAGAAGATCCTGAAGGTGAAAGGAGAACAAAAAGAAGAGCAGAGAAAGCTGTTGAAGTACAAAAGAAGAAACCTAGGAGATATCTGAGTACTTATACTCGGAAATCTGTGCCTCAGGAGTCTTCATCTATTGCTCAGGAGCCTGTTCAATCTATTCCTCAAGAGCCTGTGCAAGAAATTCCTACTGTAGTTACTTCAGCTACAGAAACTCCAGTTGCTCCAGTTGTTACACCAGCTACTGCTACTCCATCTGTTGTTCCTCAGGCCGTTCCTGTAAGATCTATGGCTTCAGCAATCAGGGCAACTACTTCGGAAATCAGTGCTGAACGTCATAGGACTTTTGCTGGATTTTCTCAAGATCAAAAGATCACATACTTGTTTTCTACACTTGAAGCGGCTGCTGATCGTCTTCAAAGGCAATCTCATTTTGGAAATCTCACGAAGCATGACCAACTTAAACAATCTGTGGAACTTAACAAGTTAAAGTCAATGGTTGGTCAACAGCAAACAGTTATAGAGCGACAACAAGGTGAAATTGATGCGCTTAAAGCTGAAAATGCTCGCTTGAAGGCTATTGATGAAGAGAAAGAGAGAAGGCTTGCCATTCTGTGGGACTATCATTGTAAACAACAAGAGGTGTTAAAGAAAAAGGATGATGATACAGAAGATCAAGGAAATCCTGATACCTCTGGTACATCACAGAAACAACCAACCACACTTGCTTCTGAAGTTGTTACAGTTCAACCTACCGTTGTTGAATCATCTCAGGGAACTTCTACTGGAAAAGTACAACAGATAGAAGGTACTTCTTCTATATTTAGCAGTGCTGATATTGCTCTACAAGCTGTTCATCCATTTACAGGAGAGTTGCTTGAAGAAGGGGAGTTAATAGAAGATCTTTCTCCGGAGCAATTAAGTATTTTACAATCTATGAGAGAAGTAGATGATGCTGAGATAGACAAAATGTCTACTGAAACTGATACAACGAATGTTGAAGAGATTGATGAAATTGTGGTTGAAGGTGAAGCTCCAAAATCAACATATGTCAGAGAAGATGGTACTGAATTTGCATCATTTGATGAAAATTGGATGAAAGAAAACATTGATGACATAGATGAGCACTTGAAGAATAGGAATTCATCTGAAAAAGACACAAATGCTTTTGCTGAATGGAGAAAACAGTTTTTATCCAAAGTGTCCAAGCCGTTACCTGAAAAAGCTCAAGTAGACTATCTGCAATTTGAAAAGAAGCCTAGTGGAAGGATCTTATGCTGGATGTTTGTTCAAGATATTCACTGCATTGCTATTAAACGTGAATATGGGATTCTGTATTTCAATTCACTACTGAGCATTCTTTCCTTACCATTCTATGATGTCTCTGCGTTGACAAGGCTTAAGCTTATCAATCGTGAAAAATACGATGGCGCTACTTTATTTGAGCGTCTGGTGAAAGTAAACAAGAAGTCAGGCTGGAAGGATGAATCCTACAAGCCACAATTTCCTGTTTATCAACCGATCAAGTTTACTCTTGATCCGGACACCAACACTTGCAGATATAAACTGGTATATCAGCCTCCGAGGGTAGTAGATAAAATCCCATTGATGCCTATGAAGCAGGATTTTCTTGAAGACATGGCATTGTGGTGCTACGACTCGGATACTCATGAAGCTGTAATTGTGTTTAGAGATGGTCGTGCTAATTACCGGATGTTGGATCCGATGTGGATCGTCAACATGTCTGAAGCTGATATTGGAAGATTATATCGTCATGATATTTTCTATGAAGACCAAGATGCACGTCAAGCGTTAAAGTTTCAGCGAGTAGCTTGTTTTTGCTACTACAGGGGTATTCATTCGGGCAGTTCGTGGTCCGAACAACACTGATGGAAGATTAGAAGACCAAAGACGAGTAACAGACAAGGGGGAGTTTGTTGATGCATTTTTAGTGTCTGTAACTAGTCTTGTTTTAACGATGTAATTTGTATGGTCTTTTATTAATTATCGAGTCTGTATGTTATGTTGACCAAGTCAGATATCCTCCTATCTACTTGTGTTCAACTTATTTGTCTCTTTTGGTATGTAATGTATTATGAACAATGCATGTTGCATTAAAGGGTAGTTTTGTCATTACTATGTTTATATGTTGCTGATTGTTGCTGTCTGATAACAGGAACAAACTCAACAGTTGCAGTCCTCGACGAAACAGACTTCTGTTTCGTCGGAACACTTCATGGCGAAACAGGCCAATGATCAGACTTCTGTTTCGTTGAAGGTCATGACGAATCAGACCATGATTCGTCATGTATTGGGCTGTTCCAGGCCCAATGTTTGGCCCATGTTCAGATTCGTCAAACACTTCTTGTGTTTCGTCGACATCAGTGGCCAGGGACTATATAAGCAACACTTTGTGTTCATTTGAACAGGGAGATGAGAAATAGACTATAGTAACAAAACTCTGCCAAAATTCCGTCTGAACTGTGTTTGTATCAGTTGTAATCGGTTCTCATCCCGTTAATCAATAGATTGTGTTTCATTGATTAATCCGTTGTTATTTATGCTATATATGTTTGATTTGGCATAGTTACGTGGATTCCGCACACGTAACCGTGTTTACTATAAACAAGTGATTTGGTTCGTAATCGATCCTCAGATTTCGGGACCTACATAGAGGACGAAGACCCGGTCAACTACATGAAGGTCATAGACTCATGCTTGAATGACGCTCTCCGACGGTGTAACATGGGATGCAATACATCCCACTTGGGTAACATATGACCAGGCTTTGGGTCTAGCCAAGGACCCTTATAAACGTGGCGCACCACGGAGGCATTCCGCGGAACTATCCTTAGTTTAGTTTAGATTAATTTTCATGTTTTCTAGTTAGTTTTAATTTTCAGGAATAAAACACACTTGAGATGACAAAGGATACAAGGGAAACTTAAGCCAGTACCCCATGCAGGAAAACAGAGCCGTCCGACAAAATTTTTCGTTTACACTAAGCTCGGCACGGGCCGTGTCCGCCCAACACGGCCCCGTGCTGCACAGTCTGCAGAAAAAGACCCAGTTCAGGTAACTGGACATGGGCTGTGTTCACCCAACACGCCCCCGTGTCCAGGCTTCTGTCTCTCTTGATTTAATTTTGTTACTGGCACTTGAACACGGGGCCGGGCCCGGACAACACGGGGTCGTGTTCAGCGCCCAGTAACACAAAATTTTTGCTTTCTACACCTTTTTACACATTCAATCAACCTAAAAACTTATTTTTGGGACACATTGAGGACAATGTGTAATTTAAGTGTGGGGGGGGGGGGGGATGTTAAAACCTTGAATCTTGCAAGTCCTAAATACAAGCCTTACACAAAACTCTATTGGAATCGCTAATCACCCCAATTTTTTTCAAAAATTTTCATTTTTTTTACTTGTCTAGGTTTAACTCGGGAATTTCAAGTTATAAAAAGGTTATATTTTTACGAATTTACAACCGATAGCGTCGTGATAAAAAGAACCAACATAAGAAAATTATGAAAAGGCATGGCAAACTTAGTTAAAATTTGATTATATATACTTGATCACATAAAAAACCCATTCCCACAAAAGTGTGTTTTGAGCCTTTATTGAGCATACAATTACATATCATTAGACTAAATGCTCATTTTTCGTTTCTTGTGTGAATAGCCGCTTGGTTCTTACGACTCTAGAACTTGCCATGACGATACATTCCCAGTCCTTACCAACTTAAACCCGAGTAAGTAAATGATGGAGGCATTAGGACTAACCCTTTTTATTTCTACACCATTATTTTTTTTTCCACTTACCCAAAATCCCCCAAGTTAGCCCCTTTGAGCCTAAACCTTTTCATTTCATAACCCAAACAAGCACCCTTTTTACCCACCAAAACCTTTTTCATTTTTAACCCTTTGTTTTAGTAACTAGCTCAGTTTCTCATATGACTTTAAAAAAAAATGTTGATTATGAAGCAAAAGCAAATAAACAAACAAGTTTATCAAAAATGACTTTGTTTGAAAAATAGCTTCATAAAAATAAAAATGGAAAAATAGAAAGTCTTACGAAAACCGACGCTTTTTACGCTTTTCGCCCTTTTTCTACTAACCACTAACCACCAACCCAACCACCTACATTTAACCCAAGCCTAACCCTTCACCCACAAAGTCCTCTTGATATTTACAAAGGTATATAAGTTAAAAAGGAGGAGGATTGATTGCTTGGCAAGCCTATGGTAGGAGTAAGTTCCATGCCGCTCTCGAGTGATCCACAAAAATACATTTTCGGCCGAGTGTTGAGTGATCCCCGTGAGGTATGCGAACTTGTATATAAATAGAATTTTAAAAAAAGGCATGTTATGCCCCAATAAGTAATTTATCTTATGAAAAGTTTTAAATAAATCATGACGAATTGGATTGTAAATAAATAAAAATAAAACTAAATAAAGAATCTTGGACATCCCGACACTCTATGACAAGCCCAAAAACCTTCTTCTCTACCCATTCCATTTGGGAGTGTAATAGCCACTTATTAAAGAGTTTTGCTTGAGGACAAGCAAAGATTCAAGTGTGGGGGTATTTGATGTGTGCAAAATGCAACATATAAATTACATCAATTGTGGCATAAAACTAACCTTTTTTTAGTACTAATGTTGGAAAAAGTGTGCTTTTGTCTTCCTTTTGTATTTTCAGGATTAAATAAGCTTAAATTAACAAAAGAAGCAAAAAGACATCAAAATCTAACATAAATACAAGAAAAGGAACAAGACGTGACATGCCCGACCCCACGACAGCATCTTCCCAAGCAAAACAAGAGGTCAGAAGACTGAACACGCCCCGTGCTCAGCCAGCACGGGGGCGTGCCCAAGTGTCAGCAGAAAAGACAAAGTGGTAGAAGCTTCTATTGCCCACCACGGGGCCGTGCTCAGAGGACACGGGGCCGTGGTCAACTATAAGATTCGCACAATCCTGGCAAATCTTCATAGTACAAAGATTCTTCTGCACACGGGGTCGTGCTCAGCGGACACAGGGGCGTGGTCAACTAATAAGACAAGCTGCAATAAATGAAGATAGAGAAGGATGTGGACACGGGGCCGTTCCCACTGGACACGGGGCCGTGCCCGAGCTTCTGTTCAGCCTACAAATAGGAGTGCTTGGCTCAAGCTCAAACCATCCCTTGGCACACCACCTCTCTCACACTTCACCCACCACCACCATAACACCATCATCCACCACCATCATCCATTGTCCATCGTAGAGTGTGTGAGTCGTCTCGGGATCCAAGATTGATCGTAAGAGTTCTTGACAATCAAGGCCATGTTTGCCTAAGTCTCTTACATCACTTGGTGAAGACAAAGTGTCTAGTGTAATACTTTTTATTTTTAATCTTTTCGCACTTTTTACTTGGTTTTGTATTAATGAATTTAATAACTAGTTGCTTATGTTGAAGGTGATCTTTCCTTATCGTTTGTCCTTGGTGTCTTGGCATTATTTTACTGTCTATATAAAATAAAAGATTTTCACCATTCATATCTCCACTGTCTATATGGAGGTATGTTGGCTACCTGGTCGGGGGTTAAGGGAACGGTTTGGTAAAGGTCTTGCCATTGTTCAGCGTTTAGAGGTCCTGCAATGGACCTGGGTCAAATTTAGTAGGACCTCCTTCAATACTTAACGGTATTGGATGGCGGGGGTCCAAACTCTTTGATCCCCTCATAAGTTAACTACTATTAATACTATAACCCGGCTATTTAGGACGGTATCCCTGCTGACTCAGACTACTTAGTCGAGGGTAACGTCACCTCCAAAAGAGGGCCCTATCATAATTTGCATTAATAACTTAATTAATTATCTTCCAATAATCCACCATTTTAGGATTGTATCCTTGCTGACTCAAACTACTGGGGTGAGGGTAACGTCACCTTCAAAAGAGGGGCCTACTACAATAACTAAGATAATCTCTTAAAATAGTGCAAAAGTGCGGAAATAATCAAAGGTTACACTAGATACGAGTCGGAACCAAGTGATTCATCTTATCTATCTGTTTTTCTTTTTATTTTCTTTTTCAGCATTTGTAGTTAGTTTTTATTTTTCTTAGCTTAAAACATTTTTCTAAACTTTTTATTTTGATTAGACGTTGAGGATAAACCGGTACTAAAAGCTCTTGTGTCCTTGGACGACCTCGGTATCTTACCAACACTATACTACGCTCACGATGGGTGCACTTGCCCATATGAGTATCTAGTGTTAGTAAATATCGTGTTTTATAAATTTAAAACTTGACTAAAAAGTGTTAAAGGGGCTTAAAATATACACCTAATATATATAACACTTGACACCCATCACACATACATGTGAGTATTGACTTCGAGTTATGCTAAGTAATTGATTATGATATTCCGACATGATACATTGCAAGTCGGAATAAGTAAAAGTGGCAAGAAACCATAAGTTATGGCAAAAGGGTAAAAACGGAAAACTAGTCGGCTAAAGACTAATAAACGAGAAATTTTGGACATCGCGTTAGGTGGTGAACTATAACAGGTAAAAGTGGTCAAATGATAATCCGAACATGAGTTGACAGATAGACAAAAGATTTGAAAAATATGTCTTTTGGTGAAAGTCATAACGGGTCGAACAATTTAAGAAAATGTCTTTTAAGTAATAAGGACTCAAGGTGCAAATCGGGATAGGTTCAAGGGGCGGCATGGTATTAAGATGCCATCATATTTTGGTAAATGGTCATCTTGACTAAACATGTCAAATGGTGTGTTAACACCATTGACAATAATAATTGATGACCTCTAATTGAGCTTTGTGGCCACAGGAAATTTCACGCGGACTTTGTTGCTTTTAACTACAAGGTTTATAAGCAAAAAGGTATTTGAATGGGTCAAAGCTATGACCCGAGCCAGGTATGTAAAAGTAGGTTATGGGTGAAAGGTGTGAATTTGGTTAAACATATCGTTAATGGTCCTTCATCGTGTAAGAGGAGACTAAGGTTGACCAAAATGCCCTTGAACGTTAAACTGGGCAAACGACCCTTACGAGTCGTTTAGAAAAAAAAATATTATGCAAAGGTAACATTAGTCAAGTGTTAAAGTATAGGCAAAAACCTTAATTGGATCAAATGCATTAAAGCGGTTCACTATCGTAAGCTAACAACCGGAAGGGGGTAAATTCGGAATAACTAATTGATACACATAAAAATCCACCACAATAATAGTTGTGGCGTAGTACCACTTGATAGAAATGTGAAATTTTGATAATAGAAATGAATGTGTGAGTATATGCGTAAAAGCGCGTAAATACCCTTAGCGGGTCAAATTAAGCATACAAGTATAAACGGGCTAATGAGGCATAATAACCCGTGATTTGAGGCTAACATGATAGACAATATTTAATTTAAGAGGTTCATGTGAAATAGGGGTCAAACAAACTTGTTTGTTTGTTAAACACATGAACGGGTCAAAATATCGATTTTTAATAATAAGCCGAATGCTTAAAAATTTAAAATTTTATTATTTTGAATGTTGAATTTTAACTCCACAAGATGGAGAATTAAATTACGAGCGCGTAGGAAAAAGAATCGCGTAAAACGGATCAATAACGAAGAAGTTATGGCCGTTTCCGTAAAAATCGGTATTGCTGAAAAATGCAGGACCCAGCTCCAAACCTGCGGGAAACTGGTCTCCCCCCCCCCCCCCCCGCCACGCGAGGGAGCAACATGGCTCCGGCGCGTGGCGCGACGGAGCCCTGTTTTGGAAAAAAAATTGTATTTTAAACGGTTTCGCTTCCCGGACTCGTTTAGACATGTTCCGAACTACGTATGACTGATTAAATTCATGTTTTTATGAATTTGTAGGTATAACCAACTGTACCGGAGGACGATCAAGCTCAACGAAGAACCGAACACGATCAAGTTTCAAGCTTCCGCACATTTTTACGTTGTCGTTTGAACGACGAATTAAATCACATTTTGTTGTATTGTTTTAACACTAGGTAAAGCTTTAATAAACCCGTATTTTTATATGTATGTGTATTGCTAAATACTCATTTAATTGTCGCTATTAGTACAAAAACCCTTTTATTAGAGTAAGGATGTTACAAGTTGGTATCAGAGCTCATGGTTAAAGAGTAAAGTGTGTTCGGTTAAAGTGTGTTCGGTTCGAGGTAAGTACAAGTATGCTAATGGTTTAGAATGATTAAAGTGTTGAGAACAACACATAGGGTTATCGTGTGTTACACGTTACACCAATCAAATCGATAAATGATAGATACAGTTAACGAAATTACGTGCGTTGACACGTACAGTAAAAATCCTTGTATTACATTACGAGCGTTTATTAATGTCGAAATTACTAACTTTTGTAAATGTTTAGTTGAAGGACACTCGCATCTGAAGATGGCGAGAGTTGAACGAATTGTGGATATGACTGTGGAACGGTCCGAGGTATGACAAGCAGAGCATACTCATTAAGGACCTAAATAGCGTGATGATCATGAACAAAGTTAACGGCAAGAGAAGCCCGTTAAGGCAAGCATTACCAGGTGCACGCTTTTAAATTTAATCGCATAAATAGTAAGATTAGTTCATATGAAAATTGGACGGGGGGTAATTATCCAAGTGGAAAACTCTCAGTATAATGCTATTGAGAAAAGTAGCAATCACATTAACGAATGTGATTATATAATAGTTAGATAGAAAAGAAAAACATTTTATATGTACAAAAGTAAAACTAGTAAAACTGATGATTGTTGTTTTGCAAGTAAATAAAGTTTTACTAAATTAAATCAGAGACATGAAATAAATAGGAGCGTTACTTACATGGGGTGTGATGTGAAAACTACAAAAAGGCCATGTGTATTATGTGTTGATCGCTTACTCTGGCCAAGTAAGTAGTGGCACATGGTACCATGAACTTCTTGTAGCGGACACATTTACGTCTGATGCAGTAAGGACGGGGTGAATGGGACGAATTAAAAAGGTACCCAAATAAATCAAACAATTAAGATGTTTGATAGTAAACGTAAACGCAAGTCGAAGGACGGAAGTGTATTACGTTAGGACAACAAGCCCGAGAGAAGGGACAAAGATCAAGGTAAATGAAAATACAAACCGACGGATAGGAATGCTAAGGCATAGGGATAAAAGTTTGACTGTCACAAATGATGAAATTCACACGGACAAGTCAAACGAATTAAATAAAGAATAAGGGACGTGATTGAATAAAAGCGATGGATTTCGCTAAGACGACCAAATAAGTTAAAACGAAGTCTAAAATCATATCAGAATGATTACTTTGAAAATGACTTCGGTAAAGATACCCGATAAATGAGTATGATTTTAAGAATATGCGTAAACCCAGAGACTGGAACGCGGATTAGAAAGTCAAAAGACTCGGATTATGGGTCATAACTAAAAGACGATAAGATTTTGCAAACGGAAATTTTTGATAATTACGTTCAACTATTTTAAAGTGAACGGGTCGAACAAAGAACGAAGTTTGACGTTCATAAGTGATGAAGTTTCACACAAACAAGTTAAACGAGTTAAATAAAGGATGACGCTTGCTAATGTAAGTAAGCACGAACCGAATAAATAAAAGTACAAAATATTAATAAACCTATGCAAAGGGTTATGGGTGTTAAAAACATTAAGATAAAAGAACCCGGGTAATGGGTTGTAAAGAAGTATAAGTATGAACCGGGAAACGGTAAGCGTTGAACAAACTGACGTGTAAATGACGTAATGAGTCATAAATTCGGAAGATTAGTCCGAAAGTAAACGAATGAAGCCTTAGACTACGGTTAAGGTCAACTAAAGTTCAAAAGCGAAAATAAATGATTCCAAACATAACAAGGGGTGCATTAACGCTATATATGGATATATATATACATTTGAATAAAGACACGAATAAAAGATGATCTACGGGATTATCATAACCTACGGAATTAAAAGTAGTGTTAAGGCCTACGGGACCAAGAAGACCCTTGGGTCATAAATAAAAAGAAACGAACTGTTAGGGTCTCCCCTTAAAAAGGTGAAAATCTAAAGAAATAGCACATGAGGCCAAGTGAAAGAACCTACTGGTCAATAGCGTAAAGCGAGGGAACTTGTTACGATTCCCCGTATAAAACAAGAACGGAAAGGAATAAATTATTGGTTGTCAATTTCCTTGATGAGAGTATTTGACATAGGCTAAAGAGAAAAACATAAAACTAAAATTCAGTTTTAGTAAGAACCAACGTTTTAACAAATATGAATATTATGAGACGAACTCGGAAATGGTTAATATTAAAGGATATAGGTTTTAACACCGACAGGTGTAAAACGATACATTCGAAAGAAAGATTTTCGACAATGAAAAGTCGACATAAACTTAAACAATATGTGATGTGATTACGGCCACTAAAAGTGACATAGAATGTAACCACGTTATAACGTGAGTTACGAGACATGAAATCAGAAACACGCAAAAGGCCGGGATGGCAATATGATATACCCGAGTGACGGGGTATAAAGTGACGGTGACAAATCAGTCTAGCCGGTAAAAACCATTCAAAATAAAAATAGTGTTACGACTTATGTAAAGCGTTTGTCAATATAAAATTAGCTAGAAGTAAACATGTTGAATAATAAATACGACCGATTAATCAGATGACAACTCGGTCAAATAAGTGACCAGAATAAGAAATACAAACTGAAAGTAATGGCCTACGAGGCCGTACACGTGAAAGGCGCATATGCCTTAAAACCAAAAACACATTACCATACTTTTTGTTAAGATTATTATATGCCAGTATTGCTCAAGTGATCACCGAAACTAAGATTAAGATGATCTAAACTAATAAAATACGTGAGAAAGGTTTCGGGTAAGGGGGTAGACTTGTAATACCCCAAATACGGGTTTGGTAATTAAACTCCGTTAATACTAAAGAGCGGGTAAAATACCGTTGGTGGTTAAAAAAAATAACCCGGTAAATATTAAGGATTTAAATAAATAACCTAATATTAGATAAAAGAGAATAAGAGCTTTGAGGAAATAAAGTTCATAGGAGACCCGAGTTAACGGGACTTAAAAATAAAACGGGTTTTAACTCCCGGAACCCACTAAGTTAACTAGGTAAACTTAACCTAGTTAGTAATGGGTAATTAAATAATAAACTATGAGTTATAGTTTCATTTATAAATCTCTAAACTTGAGGGACTAAACATGGGCAACTAGAGAAGTGTTTTAATTAAAACACTTATATAAAAAAAAAAGAAATAAAACACACACACATGTGTGTGTATGTATGCGACCAAGAGAAGCTCCATGGGAGCTCAAACCCTAACTTCAATAAATCAACAAATTGAGGCTCGATTCAAGCCCTAAATCAACGCATGAACACATAAAAATGATCACCTAGTCATGGGGATCACAAGGTATGTTGAATTTTGTTATTTGATGATACTTCGAAATTATGATGAACACCCATAATCAAAATTCTGGAATGGATGATGAATCTATGAGTATTGTTGTGATGAAATCCATGTTTAGGAAGAACCCTAGTTAATAATTCGATGAACTAGTGTTGAAAAATAGAAATTTGATGATTATCCATATGTGTGCTATGTGGGTTTAATATTATTGTGATGAACATATGATCATGTATGTTAAATTGTGAGAAAACTGATGTTATGATGTAAGATAGTGATAATGTTCATGAATACTAGCCCAAGGGCTTGATTTTAATAATATAAACTTGGTTAAAAGCTAGTAATGAACTAGATAAAAGTGGTATAAAAATCTTGCCCGTAAGGTGTTTGTTAAAATGCCTAAATGAATGTTCATATGTTGAAATTGTGAATGAAACGCATAATTGTCTAATTTGATTAATCCCGTGTGATATGGGATAATACGAGTTCTAATTATGAAGTTGATTTAATTTAAATGGTGCATATCATATGAATAACGGTAGTTAACTTTTAGAAAGTTAAACTAACCAATGATGAAGTCAAATAGTAGTTTCGACATAAAATCCGTAAGATGGAATGGTCGTAAGTAATGATGACTAATCTAACCGTCTTATGAATTATGATGATAGTTTGACGCTTGACAAGCTAGGTGGAAGCTTGGAAAGGAGGCGGGTCAAACAAATCAAGTATGAAGAAAGGCGTAGTTTGGATGCAAGGTAAGTTAAGCTTACACCTTCTTTTTATTATAATTCACATACATGTGAGTATTGACTTCGAGTTATGCTAAGTAATTTATTATGATATTCCGACATGATACATTGCAAGTCGGAATAAGTAAAAGTGGCAAGAAACCATAAGTTATGGCAAAAATGGTAAAAACAGAAAACTAGTCGGGTAAAGACTAATAAACGAGAAATTTTGGACATCGCGTTATGGGGTGAACTATAACGGGTAAAAGTGGTCAAATGATAATCCGAACATGAGTTGACAGATAGACAAAAGATTTGAAAAATATGTCTTTTGGTGAAAGTCATAACGGGTCGAACAATTTAAGAAAATGTCTTTTAAGTAATAAGGACTCACGGTGCAAATCGGGATAGGTTCAAGGGGCGGCATGGTATTAAGATGCCATCATATTTTGGTAAATGGTCATCTTGACTAAACGGGTCAAATGGTGTGTTAACACCATTGACAATAATAATTGATGACCTCTTGTTGAGCTTTGTGGTCTTAGGAAATATCAAACGGACTTTGTTGCTTTTAACTACAAGGTTTATAAGCAAAAAGGTATTTGAATGGGTCAAAGCTATGACCCGAGCCAGGTATGTACAAGTAGGTTATGGGTGAAAGGTGTGAATTTGGTCAAACATATCGTTAATGGTCCTTCATAGTGTAAGAGGAGACTAAGGTTGACCAAAATGCCCTTGAATGTTAAACTGGGCAAACGACCCTTACGAGTCGTTTAGAAAAAAAAATATTATGCAAAGGTAACATTAGTCAAGTGTTAAAGTATGGGCAAAAACCTTAATTGGATCAAATGCATTAAAGCGGTTCACTATCGTAAGCTAACAACCGGAAGGGGGTAAATTCGGAATAACTAATTGATACACATAAAAATCCACCACAATAATAGTTGTGGCGGAGTACCACTTGATAGAAATGTGAAATTTTGATAATAGAAATGAATGTGTGAGTATATGCGTAAAAGCGCGTAAATACCCATAGCGAGTCAAATTAAGCATATAAGTATAAACGGGCTAATGAGGCGTAATAACCCGTGATTTGAGGCTAACATGATAGACAATATTTAATTTAAGAGGTTCATGTGAAATAGGGGTCAAACAAACTTGTTTGTTTGTTAAACACATGAACGGGTCAAAATATCGATTTTTAATAATAAGCCGAATGCTTAAAAATTTAGAATTTTATTATTTTGAATGTTGAATTTTAACTCCACAAGATGGAGAATTAAATTACGAGCGTGTAGGAAAAAGAATCGCGTAAAACGGATCAATAACGAAGAAGTTATGGCCGTTTCCGTAAACATCGGTATTGCTGAAAAATGCAGGACCCAGCTCCAAACATGCTGGAAACTGGTCTCCCCCGCGCCACGCGAGGGAGCAACATGGCTCCGGCGCGTGGCGCGACGGAGCCCTGTTTTGGAAAAAAATTTGTATTTTAAACGGCTTCGCTTCCCGGACTCGTTTAGACATGTTTCGAACTACGTATGACTGATTAAATTCATGTTTTTATGAATTTGTAGGTATAACCAACTGTACCGGAGGACGATCAAGCTCAACGAAGAACCGAACACGATCAAGTTTCAATCTTCTGCACATTTTTACGTTGTCGTTTGAACGACGAATTAAATCACATTTGTTGTATTGTTTTAACACTAGGTAAAGCTTTAATAAACCCGTATTTTTATATGTATGTGTATTGCTAAATACTCATTTAATTGTCGCTATTAGTACAAAAACCATTTTATTAGAGTAAGGGTGTTACATTTGAACATGGTTCTCCCTTTGTTTTTCAAGATTATTTTCTTACATGCATAAAAGTATCTTGAAAAATTATGTCATTTGGATTCTTGTTTTGTTTTGACAAAAGCCCACTTTTTCGGTTTTTTCATTCTTGACCGTAAAGTAGGTTTTAAAAAGGGAACCATTTTCTTCTTGAATTTTATATATGTGGATATACATTTTGGTGTTCATAACCTAGCCATGACCTTGTGTTTGAATATGTTAAGTGTTTGTGTTTGTGATTTATATTTAATTATTTCTATGGGTTGTAATAATTAATTATCTTTGTTCTTCCATTTGTAAAATATGTAATTTATTTTCATTTGGTATGTAAGTAAATAGATTATTTGCATTTTATTTTACTAGAAAAAATGTATTAGGATAATTTTATGTAAAAGAAGATGTACACAAAAATGCGTATTTGGTATGAGCCAATTTCTGGCCTAAAGGACTTCTTAGTTCTTAACGGGATTTTAGCCCAATAACCAAAACACATTTTGAAGCCTAAAGGAGTTTGGATCTGAATTTAAAATACATTTGGAAGCCAAAAGAAAGTGAAGAAATCACAACAAAAGAAGAAGAAGACTTGAAGCATTTGGATGCGGAATCAAGTGGGAGTTCAACGACACATTATTTGTGTCAATATTCACCCTTTAGGAATGACCTTTTGACACACTTGTTTCGGCTAATAAGTGTGGTCAAAATAGTTGGGTATGGTTATGCACCTATTGATATGTGTGCTGTGCTTGTGTGATTGCTTATTTTGTTGTTTGGATGATATATTGATATGCATGCTTAACAAACTAATAATCAACAACAAGCTTAAAATTGGTTCTTTAAAAATCATTAAAAATGGTTAATAAAAGGTTTTTATTAAAAATTAATGATTTTATAATAAAATGGGTTTTATTAAAAAGAACCTTGAAAATTGGTTTTCACTAAGGTACCATTGATTTGAATACATGCAAATGTATGTTACCTAATATTTTCTAAACTATAATTTTGAAATATTAATAATACCTTTTATAAAACAAGTCAAACACCATCCTTATATACAACACTTGAATCACTTGGGAACTCTTATTGTGGGATAAAAGTCACCTAACAACATTTGAGGGAACTTGTATGTTCGAGGAGAGGTTACCATGTTTATGGGATAAAGGTCACCTAACCACTTATATGTGTAAACTCACATGTGTGTGTAAGTTGGACGACTTGATTTGGAAACGATGTGCTTAGGGTCACCGAAGCATGGCGAATAAAGGTGTTGATGGGATTAAACATGCCAACTAAACATAAAGATGTTTAACCGATCCCGTATGGCTAGAAATTGCAAAGGGTTGCAATTGTCAAACAATGACTACCTTGTTAATTTAAATAATGAGATAAAGGTCACCTAACCGATAATTAAATGTAACGTTGGATTCTAGATTTTAATTATTAATTGTCTATGAGACATAAAAGGGTATTAATGATTAAAATATAATAATATCGAAAATACTAAAATTGAACCTTGTAAAATTTTGTAGATGGCCTCTAACAATTACTCAAACCGTCCGTAACCTATCACTAAAAACAATCCTTGAAAAGGATCGTCTGAACCATAACACTTCATGGATTGGTATCGAAACTTGAGAATCGTTCTCAAGCAAGAGAAGATATCCTATGTGTTGAACGATCTTATTCCCGATGAACATCTTATGGAAGATGTGGATGCCTATAACGATTGGATTAAGTATACTGAGGATAGTATGCAAGCCTCTTGCCTCATGTTGGGAATTTTGATTCCCGAGATTCAAAAGGATTTTGAACATCATGGGCGTACGACATGATTACCCAATTGAAGGAAATGTTCCTACAACAAGCGAGGGTAGAACGCTTCAAAACGGTTCGGGCGCTTCGTACATGTCGAATGGAGGAAACCCAATCGATATCATCTTATGTCTTTAAGATGAAAAGTCACATTGATCGCCTCGAAAGGCTCAATATGGGTAAAAGGGCTTTATCCGTTTTAAAGATCAATGAGGATGGCAACAAGAAAGGGCATCACCCCGACTCCAAGGCAAATGTTGCAAAAGGAAAGGGGCACTTCAAAGAGAAAAAGAAAAAGAAAGGCTAAAGCGCAACCATCGAAACCAAAAGAAAAGAAGGCAAAGGTTGCCACAAACGATCCATACTTTGAATGTGGTAAGATAGGACATTGGAAAAGGGAATTATCCAACCTATCTCAAAGAGTTGAAAAACAAGAGGGATACAGGGCAGACCTCAGGTACAATCTTTATTATACATATTGACCTTAATGTTATTTCTTCTAACACATGGGTATTAGATATCGGATGTGGAACTCACATTTACAATTTATTGCAAGAGTTCAAAAGAAATAAGCATTACAAGAAGGGAGACATTAGTCTCTTCCTGGGCAATGGAGCGAAAGTTCAAGTTAAATCCCGAGGAAACTATACTTTGAAACTTCCAAGTGGTTTGGAAATCGTTTTGAAAAAATGTTTTGTATGCTCCTAGTTTGACTAGGAACATAATTTCATTTTCCATTTTAAGACAATATGGTTTTGAATTAAAGTTTGTAACCAATGACATTTATGTTTCGATGAATGACATTTTTATTTTAAAGTTATGCCTTCAAATGGTATCTATGAATTGGTTCATGATGATACATCATTTGATAGTTCAATGTACCCAGCAATCACCAAGAAACTCAAAATGGATTTGAGTGAGACCTATCTTTGGCATTGTCGACTTGGTCATTTAAAAAGAAATCGCATGCAAACACTACAAAAGAATGGTCTTTTGGAGACAAATGAAGTTGGTTCATTTAATACATGTGAATCTTGTCTACAAGGTAAAATGACTAAGGAACCCTTTAGTGGGAAAGGGCAAAGGATTTATTAGGTATCATATATTTGGATGTATGTGGTCCTTTTAAGCCAATGACTAGGAATGGTGAGAGATACTTTATTACTTTTACCGACAACTATAGTAGTTTGGTTATGTGTACTTGCTGAGACACAAAGTTGAAGCTTTTGAAATGTTCAAAATCTTCAAAAGGTGAAGTAGAAAATCAACTCAATTAAAGTTCTTCATTCTGATAGAGGAAGAATCAAACTATATTGGATATGGTTCGATCTATGATGGCTACGAGCACATTATCTCTATCATTTTGGGGTTACGCTTTGCTCTCCGTGGCCCGTGTACTAAATATAGCCCAAACCAAGAAAGTGGATAAGGCACCTTTTTTGAAATATAGCATGGAAGGGCCCCATCATTATCATGTTTGAAGGTATGAGGTTGTGAAGCTTATGTGAAGTTATACACCCCAAATGAATTGGAAGTACGATCCACTAAGTGTATCTTTGTAGGATATCCTAAAGATGATATAGGATATTATTTCTACGATCCAACAAAGCAAAAGGTATTTGTTGCTAGAAAGGCTGAGTTCTTGGAACCTAAGTTCCTTATGGAAGGAATTAGTAGAACAGTGGAACTTGATGAGGATCGAGAACCATAAGCCGATACACGTTTGGTTGATACTAGCACTCAATAAGAGGTTGTTGAAAATGATCAAGTGGTTGATCATTACACACAAAACATTTGCAGATCTGGTAGAATTAGTAGTCCACCTGAAAGATATGGATTTTTCATAGATGGATGCTACATGGTAGATTCGGGTGAACCTACCACATACCATGATGCAATGTCAAAATCTGACTATGACAAATGGCTTTAAGCCATGAACGTAGAGATGCAATCCATGTAGGACAACCAAGTATGGGAATTGGTTGTAGCACCTCTTAACGCCAAAGTAGTTGGAAGTAAGTGGTTTTTCAAGAAGAAAACCGATATGCATGGTAACTTGGATACTTATAAAGCGAGACTTGTAGCAAAAGGTTTCACTCAAACTCAAGGGGTTGATTATGATGAGACCTTCTCGCCCGTGGCAATGATAAAGTCAATTAGGATATTATTTGCCATACCTGCATAATATGATTACGAGATTTGGCAAATGGATGTCAAAACGGCTTTCCTTAATGGGTATCTTGAGGAAGATGTCTATACGGTTCAGCCTGAAGGTTTTGTCGGTCCAAAACATCATCCTGACAAAGTATGCAAGTTAAAAAGATCAATCTGTGGATTGAAACAAGCATCGAGAAGTTGGAATCACCATTTTGATGAAGAGATTAGGGAATATGGATTCATCAAGAATGCCGATGAAGCTTGTGTATGTATAAGAAAGCTAGTGGGAGCACCGTCACCTTCTTAGTATTGTATGTCGGTGACATTCTACTATTTGGAAATGACATTCCAACCATGAAAAGTGTAAAAACCTGGATTAGAAGTTGTTTTTCCATTAAAGATCTTGGATAAGCCACCTATATTTTGGGAATAAAGATCTATAGGGATAGATCAAGGCGCTTGATAGGTTTAAACCAAAGTTCATACATTGACAAAGTCTTGAAAAGGTTGAAGATGGAGAACTCTAAGAAAGGTTTGGTACCTGTCAAAAGGGGACAATATTGAGTGCGTCTCAATGTCCAAGCTCAAAGGATGAGCAAGAAAAAATGAAAGGAATCCCATATGTTTCTGCTATAGGATCCATTATGTATGAAATGATATGCACTAAACAAGACATGTCATGCGCTTTAAGCATGACGAGAAGATACCAGCGAGTAACGGTCATTGGGTGACTGTTAAAAGTATATTGAAATACCTTAGAAGGACTAAGGATATGTTTCCAATATATGGATTTGGTGAAGACGAACTCGTCGTAAAGGGTTACAAGGATGCGAGTTTCAGAACTCGTTGTAAAGGGTTACACGAACATGAGTTTCCAAACTGATCGAGATGACTCTCAATCACAATCAGGGAAGCATTGTCCACTACAGAATCAGAATGCATCCCCGCTTCATTGATCAAGATGATTCATGTGTATTTTCCAGTTGAATTATTGCCAATCTAGGGGTAGTCCCTACCATTCAGGACCCCTAGAGATCTTTTGTGATAATGATGGTGCGATTGCCAATCAAGGAACCTCGTGCACATCAAAAGACTAGGCACATTGAGCGGAAATTCAACTACATAAGGGATGAAGTTGAAAAAGGGAAAGATATGTATTCGCAAAATTCACACTGATCAAAATACTGCGGATCCACTCACGAAGCTCCTTGAACTAGCAAAGCATGAAGGGTCATACTTGTGCCTTAGGACTTCGATATTCTAGTGATTGGATTTGATCTATTTTGTATTTGGATATTGGAAAAACATTTATTTTAACTCTCTCACATCGTATTTTGAGTTATGTTCCATTTTAGCATGTTTAAGTCCGTGAATAAGTTACGTAGTCGATCATACTTGTGGGAACAAATATGAATGTATGACTATTATGAACTTGGATTGGTGGATATTCATTAGGTATGAATATAGAGCAAAGTGTTGCTGCCAAAGTTCATAGATATTTGTGGGATACAAATATTGGACTGACTCGCTCACAAATGTTACTGCATGGAATCATTTGTGATTGATCATAAGTAAATTTGAGTAAAGGAGAATATCATAGTATCATCTGACCTGAGATACATATTGGGTATTGATATTCACCAAATATTATATCTTGACTTAGTTTTTCGTTGTCTGTAATAAGACAGTGCATAAGCCTAAACTCAGGTGTGGTACAAGGTGATTATGAGAGACGTATGTAGTCAAGAAGGGATTTGTTACTCTTATTCATTGAGAGTAAGATGTCTAAGGCCTGCTAAAGTTAAATCAACAGAGAGTGATCACTCTATGTCTCTGGATTTAACATGACATCTGTAACGAAAGGATAAATGATAGATTCACCTAAATCTTGTTCAAGTAAGGGACTTGAAGGGGATGATGTTATTGAATGACACATATAGTCATACGTATTAGGGGTAGTAAACAATAGTTAGGTGGTCTTTACTACTTGCATCAATCTTCTACGTATCTTTTGCAAGTGGGAGATTGTTGGACTCTGTATGCCCAAGACACATATTAAATTGATATGGCTAGTACGTTATGATCCAAGTCGAGTCATACCCAATAACAAGCTAGACAAACACTTATAATGTTTATTTATGATATGATCAAACAAATAAATATTAACACTTAGAATATTTAGAAATTGGTTTTCTAAATAATTGCACTTGAGAAACTAATAAATTATATGGATAATTTATTTTGAGAGAATATTTTATTTTGTTATTTAATTGGTTAAATAACATTAAAAGCTTTTGAGATATTGTATAAGTCTTATAACATATGATGTTATATTTTTATAAAAGTTATAAAAATAAACAAGACTTAAATTGTTAAAAGAATTTTGATTTTTTTTTATAAAAATCCATGCCCCCTGGTCTTCCCAAGACCATTTTTGGTCCAATAATGTTCCATGCAATTGTCATATCTAGATGGCTTTTGATTGGGTAAAATGGGTGGATATTTCTCTCACAAGTTTTAATAACATTTTGTATGACAAAATGAAAGATTATGAACTTGAAAACTCTAGAGAATGCTCTCTAGAAATTGGCCAAGGGTGTGCCATCTAAGTGGGTTTTCAAGTTTGATTTTCCAAGTGCAAGAAACTCAAGAAAGCTCTCTCTAATTTTTGGCCATGTATGGTTGATCAAGAGGGAATTTTCAAGCGAGTTACAAGTGTAAAATCCTAACTAAACTTAAAGTGTTTGTTGGAAGGCTTAGGGTATACAAGCCTGAGGTCTTCTATACTTGAAGATTTCCATTCAAGAAGCATCATCTTCTTCATATCTTTTATTCCTAGGAAGGTAGTATTCTTGAAACACCTTGTGTTTTATTTTGATAGCATGCATGTTCGTATATGGATTCAGGATATTGGGTTTTGCATATAAAAGGGTTTTATATCTTGTAAAGTAACATGTTTTAAATAACTTTTCCGCTGTGGTTTTATTTTATATGGATGAAATCACTTTGATAAACATGTGAAAAACCCAACAAAAACCACCTCATTTCTACATTTCCAAATGCACCAGCATGTTATTATAATAAGGCCATGAATAACCTTCTTTGATTTCTTCCCCAATTGTGTGAACTCATGTGCTTCCATTAGATATTTGAAGGCAAATAAAAATAGAGGAGGTACGCTGCACCACACACTATATCTCGTCCAAATTCTATTAGACAATATAAAAGCCATAAAAAGATGTTCCACATATTCCTCTTGCTCCTCGCATAAAAAGACACAAATTTGATGGAATATTCACGTATCTTTTCCTTAAGTTCTTCCTCATAGCTAATCTATCAAGATTCATTCTCCAAGCCACAATGTCACATTAAATAGGGATCCACTTGCACCATGAAAAAAAACAGGCAATTGGGTCTCCCCCTATCTTATTCCTTCGTCTTTTTAACCGATCTGACCGAGAAGTTGCCCGTGTCATCTCCCATCTATTTCCAAGAATCATTTTCACCAGTTATAACCAACAACTCAAGAATGCCTACGCACTCCTGCCATTCCTTTATCTCCACCTCCGACTCTGATTCCGCTACTCTACCAATTCCAATTGTCACCAAATTCGTAGAATCCGAGCCGATCCTGTCTGCCTAACGCTGGATGATTTTTCCAACTTTAGTTTGAAAAGACCATCTGATCTTAAATGACTGATTGCCCACCCATGTGTCTACCCAGATCCGGATATCACACCCGTTCCCCACCTTTCCCAAAATAAAATTTTGTAAACCCTTTCCATTTATTTTTAGTTTCCAGTTTTACTTGCAGAATATTTTTCCAACGCCCAGAAAGGGATTCATTAAGAGAGAGAACCCAAATTATTTTTTTTTTTAAATGCCAAGCTTCCACTACCTTCCTCCATTGTAACACCCCGTGTTTCGAAAGTCAAAGTCAAGATTGAAGTCCAAGGAAGACAAGATTGCTAATTGCGATCTGTCACTCCTTGTTCAATTCCTGTTTCGACTTCTTTGACTTGTAGATAGTCTATTTCATGCTTTACGTTAGTTGTATTATGTGGAGTACTTGTTAATAATCGAGGTTTATTTGATATTTATCACATGTTTTATCGCTTATTGCTATCGCAATCGCAACTCGAATTACGCGTTCTGGTTACTGTTCTTATGTGTGTGTGTGCCTTATGTGTTACTTGTGCATGTTTATTCATGTTATGTTGTGGTGATTAATCGAAACGCAGTCAAAACTCAATCGCAAACACTAAACGCAAGATAATTAAGGATGATTGTATATTGATATAGTAGTTGGGATTAAAAGTAATTTGAATAGGAAACTCTATCGCATCGCAACGCTCAACACACGAATCAAAATCGCAAAACTCGTCGCGCGAAACACTCCAATCGAGTGGCCAAACAATCGAGCTTCCATCCGATCGAGTTGCCACTCGATCGAGGTGCCAGTCGATCGAGCGGCCACCCAATCGGGTTGCCACCCGATCGACCAGCCCTCTCCTCCCCTTTCCTTTTATGGACACCCTATAAATACCCCTCATGTCAACATCATTTGATGTTCACAGCTCTCTCTCTGACCTACTCGATCCAGCTCGCTTTTCCTCAGATTTCTCATGATTCTTGTAAGTTTTCTATCTAAATCTTGTACTTTCTTGATCTACACGCACTCCTACACCTTTCTATATTTTGAATCTTAACTTTTAACCATGAAATCACTAGATTTGAGGTGTTCTAGGATGATGTCATCATGGTGTTCTTAGGAACTTCATGTTTTGGCTTCAATCCTTCAAGAACAACTTAGATCTGAACGATTTCCACACAAATAAAGATCTTTCATAGATCTGAACATATTCATGGTAAAAAGGATTGAAAGATGGTTTTCCAACTTTCTTTCAACTCTTTTACACTCAATGCAATCAAACCCGATGGAATTGGAGCTTATTCTAACCTTCTACTCTTTCGTGTTGATGTGTTGGTTCAAAATCTGAATTGTATCCACCAGAATACCGATTTTGGGTTAAACATGAAACACCATCTCGAAAAGTTAAACTGGTCGGACTAGGGTGATTCCTGTCCGATCGGGTCACTAAGTATTGATGAAGTTTCAGTTGTTCAACACATTATCAGATCATCTCGATAAAACGACAATCTATCAAAACGACCAAGAAGGAAGACGACCGGGACAGCTGGGACGGATTGCCGTCCGATCGGATTGCCACCCGACCGGACTGCTACCCGATCGACTCGCACTGTGGGACCCACACTCCACATTTTGAATGTTTGACATTGGAACATCGAACAGACTGCAGTCCGATCGAGTTACCACTCGATCGGATTACCACTCGACCATGTGATGCTCTGACTTCAACATTTAAACACTTTCCAACATGTTCACTCCGAACGGATTGCCATCCGATCGGATAGCCATCCGATCGAGTGACCATCCTGCTGTGAATTCGTTCTCAACCTGAGGAGCCTCACCAATCGGATTGTTGTCCGATCGAACAGTCGTTCGATCGACCGACCTGAAAGGTAGAGATACTTCTCTGTTTTCAAAATACTACAACGAAAACTCCAAAAGATAAGCCATCATACACAAACACAGCCATCCCAAACGAGATGACGATTCAATCGAGTGGCCACCCGATCGGGCGACCACCCGAACGGATTGTCACCCGATCGACTGGCCACCCGATCGGATTGCCACCTGATCGGATTGCTGGTCGATCCACTGACACTTTGTATCATTTTACACACCGTTTATCGTTATGCTATCGTTTTGATCTGGCTAACCTTACTCTCTAGCGCTCCCTTCAATCCATCAATCGCTATGAGTATACTCGAACCCTTTTTGCTTTACGCACTTTTGGGTGTTACATATGTTACTTATTCTAAATCACATCGAACACACTACGCTATACTTTAACGCAAACCGCTACTGCATGTTATACGTGACTTAATGAATGCTTGTTTGTTATGTTTACACATGGAATGCTGTCTACCTGCCTTAGCAACGATACTACTATTTGTTTGGACTCAGCACCCGTTCATTCATGGGTTGTTAAGGACAATTTGTTACATGGCTCACAGCGGTGAGTGTGTATTACGAACTGCCTTGGACAGTCAACCCGCAGTCATTGGTATCGATAGGTTCATGTCGATAACTAACATGCCTCATTTTACACTGTGTACGTGTTGGTTATGCGTAATCGATTTCGAACTCTATTATATCTATTAAACTTGTATGCTCACCTTTACACTATGTGTATTGAATTTTACTTTAACGTATGTGACAGGTGCTTAGGATGTTTATATGCTTGGCTTGCTGTGAAATCGAGGCTAGGAAAGGTCTAGAAAAAAAAAACAATTGTCTGTATTTGAAATCTGAGTTGTCGGAACAGAACAATTTGACTAGATCTTGTCTGTAATAATTGTGTTATCTTTTGTGACATGGTATGGGACATGTTGTTTTAAATAATTGGTAATTATAGTTGTTATGGAAACTTCTCGACAATCTGTCTCGCTCAGCGCCACGCCCCGATGTTTCCGCCATCGGTTGGGGTGTGACAGATTGGTATCAGAGCCATAACTATAGGGAATTAGGCAAGACTCGACCTAGTCCGGGTCAATGTCTTAGAAACGACCTAGTCTATAGTTAGGTACCAACAGACCGACTTGTGCATATCCTGTAGGGATTATGTACGAGCTCATTTGTTATTTCTCGCTATTCTCGCCTACGCTACATTGCACTTCAGTTTTCAAAAATGAATGAGCAATTAGGTTGAGATTAGGTGTGAAAACCGCAAACTCTCGACTGAATTGCTTGCTCAACCCGCAATTTTATCTATAAACAGGAGAATTTACGTTGAATTAGGGGTGAAATCCATACTTTGACGTATAATTCTTCATTTAATTTATCATGGATAGGAACGAAGTCGTTAAGTCAGGGGTGAAACCCAAACCTCGACGACTTGTTCCGATCTCTATTTTGTTTTACAAAATTCTCACCAAGGTCTCGACGAACTCCAACCACTCATGCTGAAACTGGAAGGATGCGTGTCATTCACCCAGATTCGAGGCGAGAACATAGTCTCGAAGGTCAAGTGTGCGTGGACAGTCCTTGTGAATAGTCGAATCACTTTGGTTTGTCGATGTCTAAACAGCCACAGACAATTTATTCTCGATTTTTATTTGTTTCGATTCTGAGCCCGCAAACTGCTGACTCTGATACTCGTCGATTTTATGTGTTCATATGTGTATTTATCTGTTATATGTTTCGATTTTTGGTAATTTCTTCGATTATCGCTATTCATTTGATCGACACACATGACTCGCACTGCACATCTATCTCAAAACACTGACAAATCGCTACTACATGAGGAACCACAGTACGCTATGTTGCTTGCTATGATATTCGCTTATACTATACTACTCGCTACGTTATTCGCAATTGCTAATCTCAAACGCTCGCGGATTTTGAATGATAGGTTTCGGTATTCTGACTGCCTCTTGTGATTATGTGATTTTGTGCTTTTGTGATTCTGTGCCTTACGTGCCTATGTGCTTTTGTGCTTATGTGAATCTGTGTTTATGTGCCTATGTGTTTACATGTCCGTGTTCCTGAGCTTTAGTAGAACTAGGTGTGTGAGGTGAGAATCGATTAAACAGTGATTGAATCCTATGGCGATGCTTGTTGCAGACAATGTCGTCCACTGGATCACTTCACTCTCGCGCTATGAAACGAAAGCAAGCTGACAAGCGACTCGCCTCTCTCGTCGCCATTCAGATCGCTAAAGTAATTCCTCAGATTGTTAGTGAACTAAACGAGAACGCTAGCAAATCATCTGAAGAGTCTCGAACAGATGCACCGAAGACTGCTTTTAGTTTCAAGCAGTTCAAAGCTTGTGGTCCAAAGGAATTTGCTGGCGAAGATGGCCCAAGGGCTATGTTTCAATGGTTTGATTCCATCGAATTCACTCTGTGCCAGAGTGGATGTCCCAAGAATCTCCGTACTCTGAATGCTACCGGCATCTTCCAGTCCCACGCACTAGACTGGTGGACGGCCGAGAGGAACAAACTCGGAAATGATGCAGCCTATGAGCTGACGTGGGAAGAGTTGAAAGCCATTTTGATGGACGAATTATGCCATCCCCATGAAAGCCAAAAGCTGGAGGACGAATTCTGGCATATCAAACAGAAAGATGGAGATAACGCAGCTCTGACTGCCCGCTTTAAGCAGCTTAGTATCATCTGTCCTGACTAAGTGAATACTGCTGACATGACAATCAAGAAGTACACCCGCGCTCTGCCGGATTGTGTTGCAGATTTTGTTATGCTGCCAAGCCAGCAACGATCGAAGAAACCTACTTGCTTACCGCTGAAATCAACGACAAGCGCGTCAAATCTGGTTTGGGGGATAAAGCTTCGAAGAACCTGCACCAAGCTACCACCGCTGCATCTTCTGAAACCGCCACCGCTCAGTCATAGAAGTCCTCACATCGCAAGAAAAAAACAACAGCAGCAACTCCAGCAACAAGAACTGTGCTGTCACTACTACTTCTGCTCCACTCCAAGCAGTACCGGCTCAGCAGCAATCTCAGCACCGAACAACACTGGTTACCTATGCACCGCCTGCAAAGCGTGCATACACTGGTCCCCACCCTGCTTGCCCGACATGTACTTATCATCACCCGGTGGGTATCGCTTGCAGATTTTGCGTGCACTGCAATATGTATGGCCACTTCACCGCCAACTGCCGTACTGGTCCCCGGCAAGCACCAGCTCAAGCTACTGCTCATCAAGCTCTACTTCCAGCTCCTCAAGGCCAACAGGCAGCTCAGGCACCCGCGATCAACGCCAGAGTCTACTTCGTGTGTGGTGATCCCAACCACTTCGCGAACATGTGCCCGAACAGGGTTGTGAAACAAGAACCCCAGCATCAGCATCCTCAGCAACAGCAGCAACAACATCCTCAACAGCAACAACATCAAGCCACCCGCGCCAGAACTTTCAACATCAATGCGCGCCATGCCCAGGCTGACAACAATGTGGTCAATGGTACGTTCCTTATGAATGGTATTTATGTTTCGTGTTTGTTTGATGCGAGAGCCGATAATTGTTTTGTGTCGTTCGAATTCGATAAGCTTCTTCATCGAAAGCGCTCTTATCTCCCCTCGACGTTCGACGTTCGATGTCGAAGTCACCACCGGAAGAACTGTCACCGTTAATTCTGTTGTTCGTGATTGTACACTTGAGCTCAACAATCACATCTTCCCAATCGACCTTATTCCAATGCAACTCGGAAGTTTTGACGTCATAGTAGGCATGGACTTTCTTCGTGAAAACCATGATGAAGTTGTGTGCTTCGATAAGATTATTCGATTCTCGCTCGCAAATGGTGATGTATTATGTGTTTATGGTGAAACTGCTTCAAAAGGTCTCAAGCTCATGTCATGTGTCTAAGCTAGCAAGTATCTCCGCAAGGAATACAGAGCTTTCTTGGCTAACATTGTAATAGCGGAGAAGGAAAAGAAAGGAAGGCCAGGTGTAAATGATGTCCATGTGGTTTGAGAGTTTCCTAATGTGTTTCCTGACGATCTCCCCGGGTTACCGCCAAGTCATGATATCGACTTTCGTATCGACCTCATTCTTGGAGCAAACCCTATTGCTAGAGATCCTTATCGACTTGCTCCGTCCGAAATGCGTGAACTCTCGAGTCAACTCCAGGAACTACTTGATAAAGGCTTCATTCGCCCGAGCACCTCTCCATGGGTCGCACCAGTCCTTTTCGTTAAAAAGAAGTATGGGTCGTTCCGGTTATGCATCGACTACCGGGAATTGAATAAGCTGACGATCAAGAATCGCTATCCCCTGCCTCGAATTGATGATTTGTTTGACCAACTACAAGGTGCTACGTGTTTCTCGAAGATCGATCTACGCTCAGGCTATCACCAACTACGCATTCAGGAGGAGGATATACCCAAAACCGCTTTTTGCACTCGATACGGCCATTATGAGTTCGTTGTTATGCCTTTCGGTCTAACCAACGCACCCGCGGTTTTCATGGATCTGGTGAATCGGGTGTGTAAACCATTCCTTTACCGCTCCATCATCGTGTTCATCGACGATATCCTAATCTATTCCAAGTCGAAAGCCGAACACACACAACATCTACATTTGGTTCTCGAGCTACTCCAAGGGAATCGACTCTATGCCAAGTTCTCCAAGTGCGAATTTTGGCTAGAGGAGGTTCAATTCCTCGGTCACATTGTCAATAGTCAAGGTATTCATGTCGATCCAGCGAAGATTGAAGCAGTTAAGAGTTGGGTTACGCCGAAGAACCCTTCTGAAGTCCATTCTTTTCTCGGATTAGCGGGCTATTATCGACGATTTATCGAAGGATTCTCTAAAATCGTTGTGCCGCTTACCACCCTTACACATAAAGACAAGCCTTTTGTTTGGGGAACCGAACAAGAGTCTGCTTTCCAAACCCTCAAGCATATGCTTTGCAATGCTCCCGTCCTCATGTTACCTGAGGCAAACAACGACTTTATAGTCTATTGCGATGCCTCAAACCTTGGCCTTGGTTGTGTTCTCATGCAACGAGACAAGGTTATCGCTTACGCGTCTCGTCAGCTCAAGATCCAAGAGAAGAACTATACAACCCATGACCTCAAGCTAGGCTCAGTTGTTTTTGCGTTAAAGATATGGTGACACTACCTGTATGGTACCAAGTGTACAATCTTCACCGATCACAGGAGCCTACAACACATCTTTGACCAGAAGGAACTTAATATGCGTCAACGACGATGGGTAGAACTTCTCAACTGTTATGGCTCATTTTCTGAGTATACATATCCTGACTAATATCCCGCTTTTAATTGTTTATCTGTGATCAGGATACTGGACGGGGATATTGCTAACATCCTGGGTGATATCCTGAGGTATATCGAACTAATCACGTGCAGGTTAAAGACTGGGACTTGCCAACGGTCGAATGGACTTCATCTCCTCAACACTCGGGCGTATTTGTTATAGGAGAGACGTTGAACCCGAAAGACCAGGTCTACAACGTTCGACTAAGGAATATTCGTTGGATCCCGGTTATGTAGGATAGTTAGTTACATTTGTTTTACTATAAATAGATGGGGGCGGATCAGATTAAGGCACTCAACTTACACATTTTCAAACACTTTCTCTCTAGCTCATCGCAAACACTACACACAACACTTGTATTCGAATTACATTGTAACACATAGTCGATCCGCACCACATCCTGCACTGTATCCTGATATTTGAAGCAATAGAAGAACAAGGCAGCTGCGATTGTCAGCTCCCGAGGTTTTATGCCGGCGATCTAGATTGATCAAGGGCTTTCCTCGTACATCACGTGTCAACCTTTACTTTTTTGCTCATTGTTTGATCATCGATACAGCTCTATATCCCGAGCCGTATCCTGAAACTGTTTTCATATCTAATTTGGTTTAACACATTTTTCACACATAATTTTAGCACACTACCTCACTTAACTAATTTGATCACTTAATTTCTTAGGTAATTTTTGACCAAAACAATTTGGCGCCCACCGTGGGGCAAGTGGTGCTACTTTTACTAAAAATCTTTGTAAAATCGTTAATCGGTTTTCTATTTTCAAAACTTTTTGCCATATCGTTTACAATGGCCTCAAGATCAAACATGAGCTCTTCTACTATGTCTACTGCAACCTCTGCTACTACCGGTTCGGTGCTTCCACCACCTCCTCCAAGGATGCCATTTTCTTCACAATCTCAAGATGTTATCCCTACTCGGAGTGTTCAGGGATCTGCTCCCGTTTTAGCCTCTAATGATGAAATTCTGACTTTATTTGGAAGTGTGCAGGAACAAATGAGGCAGTAACAGGAGACTAACCAAATGCTGTTAAGAGAAATACAACTCTTAAAAGCTAGCTCGAGCAGACCTGCTGAAGAAACTGTCACTCCTATACAGCCCAGGGCTTTGAACTTCAGATCTGCAGTTTACACCGAGGATAACAGGGGGAATATCGTCCCAAGCCATTCTCAGAATCATAACCCTAAGATACCCTCTTCGGTCAGGATGTCGACTGTGAGGAGTTCAGGATATGCTTTAGGATATGGCCAAAATCCTCAGACCGGTAATGTGTCAAATAATAATATTATTGCTACTAACAACAATGGCTCTTTGCAGGATGCAGGTATGACGTCAACATTTACCCGGGAGCTCCAAAAATTGAAGGACATGATATCCAGTGTACCTGGAGTGGTCCAGCCAATTCCGGAGGTATCCCAAGACAGTCACAGGATATCCCGTTTTGCATATCCTATCTGTGATGCTGAAATACCAAAGAGATTCCAGACTCCCAACATGAAACTGTATGACGGGACTACGGATCCTGAGGAGCATATTGCCCAGTATAGGGAACGGATGGAAATCAATCCTATCCCCCCAGATCTCAAGGAAGCATGCTTATGCAAGGGATTTGGTTCTACCCTGACAGGATCAGCCTTAAAATGGCTGCTGAACGTCCCTCCTCACTCAATTACTTCGTTTGCTCATTTGGTTAATTTATTTAACAGTCAATTTTCTTGTAGTTGGAGTTTTGAGAAACTAACTAGTGATCTTTACAGGATAACTCAAGGGCCTCAGGAATCCTTGAGGGATTATGTGAACAAATTCAGTCGAGAATCCTTGGATATCCCACATCTTAATGTTGCAATAGCTGTGCAAGCTTTTAAGATGGGGTTACAAAAGGATTCTCAGTTTTATCAGGATCTTGTAATGAATCCCTGCAGGAATCTCGACGAAGCTCGTAACAGGGCTTTGAGATATATTCGTTTGGAAGATGACAAGAAGATGCAGGAGAGAATGAATTCTACCTCAACCTATGAATCAACTAACAGTAAATCAGAAACCTCATATAAGCCATATCGCTCCAAGCCATATGGCAGAAATGATAACAAGAAAGTGAATGCTGTTGAAGATGAGGATCCTGAAGAATATCCTGACTTATCTGAATACTGCTTTTCTGTTAATATACCTGAGTTAATGTATGCTATGCAGGGTTTAGGGGACAAAGCTAGGTGGCCTCGAAAGAACCAGCAGAAAGCTGATTGGAAGGATAAATCCAAATGGTGTGCCTTCCACGAAGACTTCGGACATATGACTGAGGATTGCATTGCTTTAAGGAAAGAAATAAGTTACCTGTTAAGCAAAGGGTATCTGAAGGACTTGCTGGGAAAAAAGAAGAATAAAGGTCAGGATCCCGAGAAGGATCCTGAACGAGCAGCATCACCCCCAGCAGATGCCAAGATAATTAACCTTATTTCAGGAGGATCCGATATTTGTGGAACTTCGTATTCGGCGGCCAAGAGACATGCAAAGGAAGCTAAGAGTGAGAGGGGAGACAGACCAGTCAGGATGACTACCCTCACAACTGATAAAGTGATCACTTTCGATGGTGATGACAGGGATACTGTTCAGGATCCTCACCATGATGCTTTGGTAATAACATTATATGTGGCTAACCATTTTGTACGCAGGATACTGGTAGACAACGGTAGTTTTGTCAATATAATTCAGCTGGAAACATTGAAGAGGATGAATGTATCTTCGATGGACATTACTTCGAAGTCCACTGTGCTCGTTGGTTTCAGTGGAGAAGCTAGGAATACCGTAGGGGAGATAAAGTTACCAGTATATGTTGAAGGGGTCAACTCGATACAACGCTTCTGTGTGATGGACTCCTTATCCTGCTATAACATCATACTGGGAAGACCATGGATTCACGATATGAAGGTTGTGCCGTCAACATATCACCAATGCATCAAGATCCCTACCCCTTGGGGAGTGGTCAAAGTTGAAAGTGATCAGCAGGAAGCGAAAGAATGCTACTCGTCCTTAATGAAGTCCTCAACTAAGCCTAGTACAACATAGCAATTAAAGATGCGGGTCCAGGATATCGTGGAGGATTCGGAGCAGGATGTGAAGAAAATTATCCTGGATCAGGATAATCCTGATATCTCGGTGCTCGTAGGAACCAATATCCCTCAGGATATTGAAGAGCAGTTAACTAACTTTTTGAAATGCAGGATGTCGACGTTTGCATGGAAACATGAGGATATGACAGGCATATCCAAAGACATTATCACTCACAAGTTTGGAATTGACAAATCATTCACGTCTGTTCAGCAAAAAAGAAGAAAATTTGCTCCTGAGCGGAATGCGATTATCCAAGAGGAAGTTGAAAGATTGTTGAAGTCCAGGATGATCAGAGAAGTCAAGTTTCCAAGATGGCTAGCAAACGTAGTTGTGGTACAGAAGAAAAACGGGAAATGGAGAGTCTGTGTAGACTACACGGACTTGAACAAGGCTTGTCCTAAAGACCCATTTCCTCTCCCTCATATCGATGCAATGGTGGATGCTACCGCTGGACATGAAATGTTAACGTTCATGGACGCATCCTCAGGATTTCAGCAGATTCAAATGGAGCCTTCGGACCAGGAGGATACTGCTTTCATGACACCAACAGGTATATATTGCTATACTGCCATGCCTTTCGGTTTGAAAAATGCAGGTGCAACATACCAGAGATTAGTGAACATGATGTTCAAAGATAAGCTGGGGGACACCATGGAGGTATATATTAACGATAAGGTGGTGAAATCTAAAAAGGCTGAGGATCACCTCCAGGATATCAAGGAAGCATTTGATATCCTGGATCAATATAACATGAAGCTGAATCCTGCTAAGTGCCATTTCGGAGTGGGGGCAGGAAAGTTTCTTGGATATATGGTGACGAAAAGGGGGATAGAGGCAAGCCTGGAGCAGATTAAAGCTATCCTGGATAGTGGCTTTAAGAATAAGGGGTTTGCTAGAGGTCGAGAAAAGCAAGAACCGGCTAGAGTTGTGGGATCGGAGGCGATAAGCAATAGGCAAATCCTCGATGCAGAGGTCGGGGCAATGAAGGTTTTTGATTTGGTTAAGTACGATTAATACTCTCCAAACCATGGGCATGGTTTGAGAAAAAGAGATGCCGGTGGTTCGGAAGAATTGCATCATGAATTCGGGAAAAGGGTATCGAAGACCTAGCGAGAAAGGATATGCTGGGAAGCAAACCCAATCAGCGGAAGAAACATCCGATCGTATGGACCGATCGAATGGTCTAAAGACCGTGTTATCAGGGAAAGCACTGGAAGCTCTCAAAGCCGCAATGTCTGCGTTGTCAAAAGCACAGACCTCCTTTTCGGGATTTTTGAGGAGATTCTGCTGGGTGAATGTCTCGGCAGCCATTACGAATAAGAAAAATTGACAGAAAGTAACTGAGAAATGGGGAATTACCTGGAGGCTCTGTTGGAGATATCTGCTTTTCAAACAAGAAGAGAGAAGATATAGGGGCATTGTAGATCTCCATGGAGCCAAAAGCGCGTTGGAGGTTATGATGTGATCTTGACCGTCGCTTCGTTTTAAATGCCTTGAATTATGGGATAAGACTTTTAAAATATATCTGTTGGATTGGTATACCAACCGATATATTTGGGGACAATTGTTATGGCTCGTTTTCTGAGTATACATATCCTGACTAATATCCTGCTTTTAATTGTTTATCTGTGATCAGGATACTGGACGGGGATATTGCTAACATCCTGGGTGATATCCTGAGGTATATCGAATTAATCACGTGTAGGTTAAAGACTGGGACTTGCCAACGGTCGAATGGACTTCATCTCCTCAAGACTCGGACGTATTTGTTAAAGGAGAAACGTTGAACCCGAAAGACCAGGTCTACAACGTTCGACTAAGGAATATTCGTTGGATCCCGGTTATGTAGGATAGTTAGTTACATTTGTTTTACTATAAATAGATGGGGGCGGATCAGATTAAGGCACTCAACTTACACATTTTCAAACACTTTCTCTCTAGCTAATCGCAAACACTACACACAACACTTGTATTCGAATTACATTGTAACACATAGTCGATCCGCACCACATCCTGCACTGTATCCTGATATTTGAAGCAATAGAAGAACAAGGAAGCTGCGATTGTCATCTCCCGAGGTTTTATGCCGGCGATCTAGATTGATCAAGGGCTTTCCTCGTACATCACGTGTCAACCTTTACTTTTTTGCTCATTGTTTGATCTTCGATACAGCTCTATATCCCGAGCCGTATCCTGAAACTGTTTTCATATCTAATTTGGTTAACACATTTTTCACACATAATTTTAGCACACTACCTCACTTAACTAATTTGATCACTTAATTGCTTAGGTAATTTTTGACCAAAACATCAACGATTACGACTGTGAGATCCGTTATCACCCAGGCAAAGCGAATGTCGTTGCTGACGCCCTCAGCAGACGGAGCTATCTGCTCAGCATTTGAGATATCCAAGCCCAATACGACCTCGAAACCCTCATCCGTGAAGCCCGGCATGCTTGTTTTAATGAGCGCACTTTGAAAAATGAAAGAATCTATCACGATGGAGCCCAGCTTGTGAATAAGTGATGCGTGTGAAGTGTTATATATATTAGGTGTATATATTAATCCCTTTTTAACACTTAATTTTAGCCAAGTTTTAAATTTATAAAACACGATATTTTACTAACACTAAACACACATATGGGCAAGTGCACCCATCGTGAGCGTAATATAGTGTTGGCAAGATACCGAGGTCGTCGAAGGACACAAGAGCTTTTAGTACCGGTTTATCCTCAACGTCTAATCAAAAATAAAAATTTAGAAAAATGTTTTAAGTTAAGAAAAGTAAAAACTAACTAAATGCTGAAAATAAAAAAAAAAAAAAAAAAACAGATAGACAAGATGAATCACTTGGTTCCGACTCGTATCTAGTGTAACCTTTGATTATTTCCGCACTTTTGCACTATTTTAAAAGATTATCTTAGTTATTGTAGTAGGCCCCTCTTTTGAAGGTGACGTTACCCTCACCCCAGTAGTTTGAGTCAGCAAGGATACAATCCTAAAACGGTGGATTATTGGAAGATAATTAATTAAGTTATTAATGCAAATTATGGTAGGCCCCTCTTTTGGAGGTGACGTTACCCTCGACTAAGTAGTCTGAGTCAGCAGGGATACAGTCCTAAATAGACGGGTTATAGTATTAATAGTAGTTAACTTATGAGGGGATCAAAGAGTTTGGACCCCCGCCATCCAATACCGTTTAGTATTGAAGGAGGTCCTACTAAATTTGACCCAGGTCCATTGCAGGACCTCTAAACGCTGAACAATGGCAAGACCTTTACCAAACCGTTCCCTTAACCCCCGACCAGGTAGCCAACATACCTCCATATAGACCGTGGAGATATGAATGGTGAAAATCTTTTATTTTATATAGACAGTAAAATAATGCCAAGACACCACGGACAAACGATAAGGAAATATCACCTTCAACATAAGCAACTAGTTATTAAAGTCATTAATACAAAACCAAGTAAAAAGTGCGAAAAGATTAGAAATAAAAAGTATTACACTAGACACTTTGTCTTCACCAAGTGATGTAAGAGACTTAGGCAAACATGGCCTTGATTGTCAAGAACTCTTACGATCAATCTTGGATCCCGAGACGACTCACACACTCTATGATGGACAATGGATGATGGTGGTGGATGATGGTGTTATGGTGGTGGTGGGTGGTGGGTGAAGTGTGAAGTGTGAGAGAGGTGGTGTGCCAAGGGATGGTTTGAGCTTGAGCCAAGCACACCTATTTATAGGCTGAACAGAAGCTCGGGCACGGCCCCGTGTCTAGTGGGCACGGCCCCGTGTCCACATCCTCTCTTTCTTCATTTAATGCAGCTTTGTCTTATTAGTTGACCACTCCCCCGTGTCCGCTGAGCACGACCCCGTGTGCAGAAGAATCTTTATACTATGAAGATTTGCCTGGATTGTGCGAATCTTATAGTTGACCACGACCCCGTGTCCGCTGTGCACGGCCCCGTGGTGGGCAATAGAAGCTTCTACCACTTTGTCTTTTCTGCTGACACTTGGGCACGCCCCCGTGCTGGCTGAGCACGGGGCGTGTTCAGTCTTCTGATGTCTTGTTTTGCTTGGGAAGATGCTGTCGTGGGGTCGGGCATGTCACGCCTTGTTCCTTTTCTTGTATTTATGTTAGATTTTGATGTCTTTTTGCTTCTTTTGTTAATTTGAGCTCATTTAATCCTGAAAATACAAAAGGAAGACAAAAGCACACTTTTTCCAACATTAGTACTAAAAAAGGGTTAGTTTTATGCCACAATTGATGAAATTTATATGTTGCATTTTGAACACATCAAATACCCCCACACTTGAATCTTTGCTTGTCCTCAAGCAAAACTCTTTAATATGTGGCTATTACACTCCCAAATGGAATGGGTAGAAAAGAAGGTTTTGGGCTTGTCATAGAGTGTCGGGATTTCCAAGATTCTTTATTTAGTTTTATTTTTATTTATTTACAATCCTATTCGTCATGATTTATTTAAAACTTTTCATAAGACAAATTACTTATTAGGGCATAACATGCCTTTGTAAAATTTTATTTATATACAAGTTCACATACCTCACGGGGATCACTCAACACTCGGCCGAAAATGTATTTTTGTGGATCACTCGAGAGCGGCATGGAACTTACTCCTACCATATGCTTGCCAAGCAATCAATCCTCCTCCTTTTTAACTTTTTTACCTTTATAGATATCAAGAGGACTATGTGGGTGAAGGGCTAGGCTTGGGTTAAAGGTAGGTGGTTGGGTTAGTGGTTAGTAGAAAAAGGGCTAAAAGCGTAACAAGTGTCGGTTTTCGTAAGACTTCTTTTTTTTTAACTATTATTTTGATGAAGCTATTATTCAAACAAAGTTATTTTTGATGAACTTGTTTGTTTATTTTCTTTTGCTTCATCATCAATTCTTTTATTTTTTGAAAAGTCATACGAAAAACCGAACTTGTTACTAAAACAAAGGGTTAAAAATAAAAAGGTTTTGGTGGGTAAAAGGGTGTTTGTTTTGGGTTATGAAATGAAAAGGTTTAGGCTCAAAGGGGTTAACTATGAGGATTTTGGGTAGGTGGTAAAAAAAATAATGGTGTAGAAATAAAAAGGGTTAGTCCGAATGCCTCCATCATTTACTTACTCGGGTTTAAGTTGGTAAGGACCGGGAATGTATTGTCATGGCAAATTCTAGAGTCGTAAGAACCAAGCGGCTATTCACACAAGAAACGAAAATGAGCATTTAGTCAAATGATATGTAAGTGTTTGCTCAATAAAGGCTCAAAACTCACTTTTGTGGGAATTGGTTTTTATGTGATCAAGTATATAATTAAATTTTAACTAAGCTTGTCATGCCTTTTCATAATTTTCTTATGTTGGTTCTTTTTATCACGACGCTATCGGTTGTAAATTCGTAAAAATATAACCTTTTTGAGAACTTGAATTTCCCGAGTTAAACCTAGATAAGTAAAAAAAATTGAAAATTTTTTGAAAAAAAATTTGGGTGATTAGCGGTTCCAATAGAGTTTTGTGTAAGGCTTGTATTTAGGACTTGCAAGATTCAAGGTTTTAGCATCCCCCCACCCCCACACACACTTAAATTACACATTGTCCTCAATGTGTCCCAAAAATAAGTTTTTAGGTTGATTGAATGTGTAAAAATGTGTAAAAAAGCAAAATTTTTGTGTTACTGGGCGCTGAACACGGCCCCGTGTTCAAGTGCCAGTAACAAAATTAAAACAAGAGAAAAAGAAGCCTGGACACGGGGGCGTGTTGGGTGAACACGGCCCGTGTCCAGTTACCTGAACTGGGTCTTTTTCTGCAGACTATGCAGCACGGGGCCGTGTTGGGTGGACACGGCCCGTGCCGAACTTACTGTAAACGAAGAAATTTGTCGGACGGTTCTGTTTTCCTGCATGGGGTTCTGGTTCAAGTTTCCCTTGTATCCTTTGCCATCTCAAGTGTGTTTTATTCCTGAAAATTAAAACTAACTAGAAAACATAAAAATTAATCTAAGCTAAACTAAGGATAGTTCCACGGAATTCCTCCGTGGTGCGCCACGTTTATAAGGGTCCTTGGCTAGACCCAAAGCCTGGTCATATGTTACCCAAGTGGGATGTATTGCATCCCATGTTACACTGTCGGAGAGCTTCATCCAAGCTTGAGTCTATGACCTTCATGTAGTTGACCGGGTCTTCGTCCTCTACTCTTTTTCCACATTCGAACTTCACTTCCTTGTCCCCAAACTTCAATGTTATCGTTCCGTCATTCATATCCACCACCGCTTGGGAGGTGGCTAGAAATGGCCTCCCGAGGATGAGAGGGACATCGGTGTCTTCTTCCATGTCTAGGATGACAAAGTCGGTTGGGAAAACGAAGTTGTCAACTTTTACCAATAGATTTTCAGCGACACCTTGTGGGAATTTGACGGATCTGTCGGCGAGTTGTATGCTCATCTTTGTAGGGCTTGTTGTTCCTAGGCCGAGTCATTTGAACATTAATGTGGGCATGAGGTTAATGCTAGCCCCAAGATCGGCTAATGCATTACGAACGGGGGATTCCCCAATTGAGCAAGGAATTGTGAAGCTTCCGGGGTCGATTTTCTTTTGTGGAAGCTTGTTGAGTACTAAGGCGGAGCATTCTTCGCCTAAGTTAACTAATTGCAATGATTCAATTTTCCTTTTGTTAGTGAGGAAATCCCTCATGAATTTTGTATATTTAGGCATTTGGGTTAGGACCTCAATAAAAGGAATATTAACATGCAATTGTTTTAGTAAATTTTCGAACTTTGCGAATTGCTCATCGGTCTTTTGACGATTTAACCTACCGGGATACGGAATTGGAGGAGTTTTGGTGGGCTCTTGATTTGGTGGAGAAGCCTTTTCTGGTTGAAGTGTGGGTGAAGTCGTGCTTTGGCTTAGTTGACTTCCTTCAACTGGTGGTAGCGGGGCATCTTAGGGACCCACGGTTCGGTTTCTTAATGTGATGAGGTGTACTTGTGCCTTTGGGTTGGTTTCGGTATTACTAGGTAACGCGCCTTGTGGTCTCTCGGAGAAATTTTGAGCTAGTTGATTTAACTGTTTTTCGATGTTTTGAATGCTAGCTTGTTGATTTCTAAAATTCGATTCCAATTGTTGAAATCGATCCGAGTTTTTCTTTTCGGTGTCAGAGATGAGGCGAGATACAGTATCTTCAAGCCTTTCTTATCCACCTTGTTGTTGAGAGAAATTTTGTGGTTGTTGAAAGTTAGTTCGTTGGTTTTGTTGGTTACTACTATTGCCGAGATCTCTTCAACCAAGATTAGGGTGGTTACGCCATCCTTGGTTGTAGGTACCCGTTGGTGGACCTGACGGCCTAGGTCTATTATCATTGTAGTTTACCGTTTCTGTTTGTTCATCTAATTCTTTCATACAACTCCAATTTTCATGTGGCCCACCACACCCTTCACAAGCCATAACCGAGGCCGTTTTTGTCATTTCTAGCTTTTTGATTTTCGAAGAGAGGGCCTCGATTTGGGCTTGTAAAGAGGTGCTTTCATCAACCTTATGGGCGCCCGGGGCAATAGATTTATTACCTCGGGGAGTGTGCCATTGAAAATTGGTTTGAGCAATTTCCTCAATTTGATTATTTATTTCATTTGGGCGACGATTACCTAAAAGTCCCCCGGAGCTAGAATCGAGTGTTTGTCTTGTGTGTGGCAACAACCCATTGTAGAAAGTGGATACTTGTTGCCATACCGCTAGACCGTGATGAGGACACTTTCTTAGTAGCTCCTTGAACCTTTCCCAAGTTTCATATAAGGATTCCCCATCCTCTTGTGAGTATGTATTAATTTCAGTCATTAATTTAGCCGTTTTAGCAGGAGGGAAATACTTATATAGAAACTTTTGGGCTAGTTCATCCCAAGTGTTTACCGAGCCAACTGGGAGGGTGTTAAGCCAAGCCTTAGCTCGGTCTTTTAGTGAAAATGGAAACATTCGAAGGCGGATGGCGTCATTTGATGCTCCATTGATCCGAAAGGTATCACATATTTCTAAGAAATTAGTAATATGTAGATGGGGATCCTCGTCCGCAAGCCCATGGAAGGTTGCGGAGTTTTGAAGCATTTGTATCAAATGTGGCCGAAGTTCGAAGTTATTGGCTTCGACATTCGGTGCAATGATAGCGGCGCCGAGATTACCTACGGTGGCCCGTAGGTAATCCATGAGAGTACGTTGGTCCGCCATTGGAAGTGGGTCCCCCGAAACTTTCTCTTGATTTTTAGCTTTAAGTCTTTTTCTGAGAAAGCGTTCGGTTCTTCTAGAGGTTCTTTTATGTCTCTACTAGAACTGGAGCTCATGCACTACGTAGGAGGTTCAAATGTGGCACCTGGGTTCCAAGTCCTGCAATAAAAACAGAAAAGAACGTTGGTCAGAAGGTTCACCATGGCCCCGTGCTCAGTGAACACGGCCCGTGGTCAGAGGTACGGTAATTGATTCCCGGATCCCTGTTACTAGGAGTTGGACACGACCCCGTGTTGCACCGACACGGCCCCGTGCTCAGCTCTCTGTAACTCGGAAAATAAAAACTGCCAGTAAGGATGCTGGGCACGGCCCGTGCTGAGCTCTGCAGAAACAGAAAAACTAAAAAAAAAATCCTAAAAAAAAATAAGAAAAACGATTAGGCCGCTGATTCCTAACTTTCTTAAAATCCTTGTGTCCCCGGCAACGGCGCCAAAAACTTGATGCGTGTGAAGTGTTATATATATTAGGTGTATATTTTAAGCCCTTTTAACACTTATTTTTTGCCAAGTTTTAAATTTATAAAACACGATATTTTACTAACACTAAACACACATATGGGCAAGTGCACCCATCGTGAGCGTAGTATAGTGTTGGCAAGATACCGAGGTCGTCCAAGGACACAAGAGCTTTTAGTACCGGTTTATCCTCAACGTCTAATCAAAAATAAAAAGTTTAGAAAAATGTTTTAAGTTAAGAAAAGTAAAAACTAACTAAATTGTGAAAATAAAAATAAAAAAACAGATAGACAAGATGAATCACTTGGTTCCGACTCGTATCTAGTGTAACCTTTGATTATTTCCGCACTTTTGCACTATTTTAAGAGATTATCTTAGTTATTGTAGTAGGCCCCTCTTTTGAAGGTGACGTTACCCTCACCCAGTAGTTTGAGTCAGCAAGGATACAATCCTAAAAGGGTGGATTATTGGAAGATAATTAATTAAGTTATTAATGCAAATTATGGTAGGCCCCTCTTTTGGAGGTGACGTTACCCTCGACTAAGTAGTCTGAGTCAGCAGGGATACAGTCCTAAATAGCCGGGTTATAGTATTAATAGTAGTTAACTTATGAGGGGATCAAAGAGTTTGGACCCCCGCCATCCAATACCGTTAAGTATTGAAGGAGGTCCTACTAAATTTGACCCAGGTCCATTGCAGGACCTCTAAACGCTGAACAATGGCAAGACCTTTACCAAACCGTTCCCTTAACCCCCGACCAGGTAGCCAACATACCTCCATATAGACCGTGGAGATATGAATGGTGAAAATCTTTTATTTTATATAGACAGTAAAATAATGTCAAGACACCACGGACAAATGATAAGGAAATATCACCTTCAACATAAGCAACTAGTTATTAAAGTCATTAATACAAAACCAAGTAAAGAGTGCGAAAAGATTAGAAATAAAAAGTATTACACTAGACACTTTGTCTTCACCAAGTGATGTAAGAGACTTAGGCAAACATGGCCTTGATTGTCAAGAACTCTTACGATCAATCTTGGATCCCGACACGACTCACACACTCTATGATGGACAATGGATGATGGTGGTGGATGATGGTGTTATGGTGGTGGTGGGTGGTAGGTGAAGTGTGAGAGAGGTGGTGTGCCAAGGGATGGTTTGAGCTTGAGCCAAGCACTCCTATTTATAGGCTGAACAGAAGCTCGGGCACGGCCCCGTGTCCACATCCTCTCTTTCTTCATTTAACGCAGCTTTGTCTTATTAGTTGACCACGCCCCCGTGTCCGCTGAGCACGACCCCGTGTGCAGAAGAATCTTTATTCTATGAAGATTTTCCTGGATTGTGCGAATCTTATAGTTGACCACGACCCCGTGTCCGCTGGGCACGGCCCCGTGGTGGGCAATAGAAGCTTCTACCACTTTGTCTTTTCTGCTGACACTTGGGCACGCCCCCGTGCTGGCTGAGCACGGGGCGTGTTCAGTCTTCTGATGTCTTGTTTTGCTTGGGAAGATACTGTCGTTGGGTCGGGCATATCACGCCTTGTTCCTTTTCTTGTATTTATGTTAGATTTTGATGTCTTTTTGCTTCTTTTGTTAATTTGGGCTCATTTAATCCTGAAAATACAAAAGGAAGACAAAAGCACACTTTTTCCAACATTAGTACTAAAAAAGGGTTAGTTTTATGCCACAATTGATGAAATTTAGATGTTGCATTTCGAACACATCAATAAGTCGAATGGGATATTCAACTTTCTGGACCGAATTTGGATCCCTAAGCGGACCAATTTGCGACAAATTTTGACGGACGAAGCCCACAAATCTCGGTATTCTATTCATCCCGGTGCCGATAAAATGTACCAGGACCTTCGCTATAAGTACTGGTGGCCGGGCATGAAAAGGGATATCGCTCTCTATGTTGGAAAATGCCTGACTTGCTCGAAAGTCAAGGCTGAACAACAAAGACCCTCTGGCTTACTCGAACAACCCCCGATCCCTATGTGGAAGGGGAGAGTATAGCTATGGACTTCATAACGAAACTTCCGCGCACGCCATCAGGTCACGACAGCATCTGGGTTGTTGTTGACCGTTTTACCAAATCTGCTCATTTTCTTCCAATACGAGAAGACTAGAAGGTAGAACGATTAGCCCGAATCTACACCGATGAGATCATTTGTCGACATGGGACGCCTCACGACATCATCTCTGACCGTGATGCTCGGTTTACCTCGCGTCTATAGGAAACGTTTCAAACGGCTCTCGGTACTACGCTTAATCTAAGTACCGCATTCCACCCTCAAACCGACGGTCAGACTGAGAGAACGATTCGTACTCTTGAAGACATGCTCCGTTCGTGTGTCATAGATTTCGGTGGTAATTGGGACGCTTACCTGCCTCTAGTCGAATTCTCGTACAATAACAGTTATCATTCCAGCATTCAAATGGCACCATTTAAGGATTTATACAGAAGAAGATGTCGATCGCCTATTGTATGGCATGAGATCGGGCACTCGCAATTAACCGGTCCCGAGCTCTTGCAAGAAACGACTGACAAAGTCCTCCAAATTCGAGACAATTTGCTGAAAGCTCGGAGTCGTCAGAAAAGTTACGCCGATACACGACGCAAACCCCTTGAATTTGACGTTGGCGACTACGTACTCCTAAAGGTATCACCTTGGAATGGTGTGGTCAGATTCAGCAAGAAAGGGAAACTAGCGCCTCGATATGTTGGACCTTTTAAGATTCTGGAAAGGATCAGAAAAGTCGCCTACAGACTCGAACTACCGGAGGAACTTAGTAACGTCCACCCGACTTTCCACGTTTCAAACCTCCGAAAGTGCCTGGTTGAGCATGATTTAATTGTACCTCCTGATGATCTTCAAATAAACGAAACACTACACTTCGTGGAGAAGCCTGTTGAAATCATGGATCACCAAACCAAGCAGCTCAGACGCTCGCGCATTCCTATTGTGAAAGTCCGATGGGAAGGCAAATGAGGCGCAGAGTTCACTTGGGAACTCGAAAGCGACATGAAGGCGAAGTACCCACAGTTGTTTGTTACGGCTTCGGCCAAATTTCGGGACGAAATTCCCTCAACTAGGGAAGGCTGTAACACCCCGTGTTTCGAAAGTCAAAGTCAAAGTCAAGATTGAAGTCAAAGGAAGACAAGATTGCTAATTGCGACCTGTCACTCCTTGTTCAATTCCTGTTTCGACTTCTTTGACTTGTAGATAGTCTATTTCATGCTTTACATTAGTTGTATTATGTTGAGTACTTATTAATAATCGAGGTTTATTCGATATTTATCGCATGTATCGCTTATCGCTATCGCAATCACATCTCGAATTACGCGTTCTGGTTACTGTTCTTATGTGTGTGTGTGCCTTATGTGTTACTTGTGCATGTTTATTCATGTTATGTTGTGGTGATTAATCGAAACGTAGTCGAAACTCAGTCGCAATCGAATCGCAAACGCTAAATGCAAGACAATTAAGGATGATTGTATGTTGATATAGTAGTTGGGATTTAAAGTAATTTGAATAGGAAACTCTATCGCATCGCAACGCTCAACACAAGAATTGAAATCGCAAAACTCGTCGCGCGAAACACTCCAATCGAGTGGCCAGCCGATCGAGCTGGCATCCGATCGAGTTGCCACTCGATCGAGGTGTCACTAGATCGAGCTGCCACCCGATCGGGTTGCCACCCGATCTACCAGCCCTCTCCTCCCCTTTCCTTTTATGGAAATCCTATAAATACCCCTCATGTCAACATCATTTGATGTTGACAGCTCTCTCTCTGCCCTACTCGATCCAGCTCACTTTTCCTCAGATTTCTCATGATTCTTGTAAGTTTTCTATCTAAATCTTGTACTTTCTTGATCTACACGCACTCCTACACCTTTCTATCTTTTAAATCTTAACTTTTAACCATGAAATCACTAGATTTGAGGTGTTCTAGGATGATGTCATCATGGTGTTCTTAGGAACTTCATGTTTTGGCTTCAATCCTTCAAGAACAACTTAGATCTGAATGATTTCCACACAAATAAAGATCTTTCATAGATCTAAACATATTCATGGTAAAAAGGATTGAAATATGGTTTTCCAACTTTCTTTTAACTCTTTTACACTCAATGCAATCAAACCCGATGGAATCGGAGCTTATTCTAACCTTCTACTCTTTCGTGTTGATGTGTTGGTTTGAGATCTGAATTCTATCCACGAGAATACCGATTTTGGGTTAAACATGAAACACCGTCTCGAACAGTTAAACTGGTCGTACTAGGGTGATTCCTGTCTGATCGGGTCACTAAGTATTGACGAGGTTTCAGTTGTTCAACACATTATCGGACTAGGGTGATTCCTGTCCGATCGGGTCACTAAGGAGGAAGACGACCGGGACAGCTGGGAAGGATTGTAGTCCGATCGGATTGCCACCCGACCGGACTGCTACCCGATCGACTCGCACTGTGGGACCCACACTACACATTTTGAATGTTTGAAGTTGGAACATTGAACGGACTGTCGTCCGATCGAGTTGCCACTCGATCGGATTGCCACTCGACCATGTGATGCTCTGACTTCAACACTTTAGCAATTTCCAACATGTTCACTCCGAACAGATTGCCACCCGATCGGATAGCCATCCGATCGAGTGACCGTCCTGCTGTGAATTTGTTCTCAACATGAGGAGCCTCGCCAATCGGATTGATGTCCGATCGAACAGCCATTTGATCGACCGACCTGAAAGGTAGAGATACTTCTCTGTTTTCAAATTACTACAATCAAAACTCCAAAAGACAAGCCATCATACATAAACACATCCATCTCAAACGAGATGACAATTCAATCGAGTGGCCACCCGATCGGATTGATGTTCGATCCACTGACACTTTGTATCGATTTACACAACACTTATCGTTATGCTATCGTTCTGATCAGGCTAACCTTACTCTCTAGCGCTCCCTTCAATCCATCAATCGCTGTGAGTATACTAGAACCCTTTTTTCTTTACGCACGTTTGGGTGTTACATACGTTACTTATTCTAAATCACATCGAACACACTACGCAATACTTTAACGCTAACCGCTACTGCATGTTATACGTGACTTAATGAATGCTTGTTTGTTATGTTTACACATGGAATGTTGTCTACCTACCTTAGCAACGATAGTACTATTTGTTTGGACTCAACACCTGTTCATTTAGGGGTTGTTAAGGACAATTTGTTACATGGCTCACAGCGATGAGTGTGTATTACGAACTGCCTTGGGCAGTCAACCCGCAGTCATTGGTATCGATAGGTTCATGTTGATAACTAACATGCCTCATTTTATGTCACGACCCCCGACCCACCCTGGACGGAATCGGGAGCCGCGAACAGCCAAGTGGTACCGGTGATTATTTTGAAAAATATTGCAGCGGAAATTTCATCAGGACCGTGAGTTAGGAAAAATTTTCAGAGTTTAGAAAACACCGGATTTTATTTATTAAATAGATGGGATAAACTCATGTTTTACAAAGTTAGCTTTAATAAGGGATAAACCCAATTACATAAAAACAAAATTTCTTAATTTGATTTAATTAATAAAATAAGCCACTTCTTGAAGCCTTTCAGTGCCGTATCCATCTCTTACTCCAATCTACTATAATTACCTGAAAGGCGTTTTAAAAAGGTTTTGTCAGCAGGAAATACTGGTGAGTTCGTTCATTTTGCTTAAAACGACGCATTTGTTATAATCTACAGTATTAAGAGCGATTACAACGTTTCCATATATCAACCAACTACCCACAGTATTTGTCACTCGAACATCCATCGGTAGCCTCTTAGCCCGATGGTGTCTGTGACTATGGTCATATCACTCATTGGCTAACCCGTTGTCCAATAGTGACGGTTATCAAGTAATGTATACAAAACCCCACATACCGGCTGTAATTTGGTGATTACAAAGACTTAATCCCTGTAATTATAACCTTGAAAATAAACATACTTTTGAAAGTAATTTGATAAAAAGAGAATGACTCACATTATAAGCATGCAGATTTATATGGGCAGAGCTTAGCCTATTGATTAGTCTTGTAACCTAGTGCACACGAACTAGGTAAGTAACTAATACAACATTTACGATAACTCACGAGATTAAAACCCTCAAAACGAATGACAAAGTGCAATACTTAAACATCCATCGAATTAACGACGAATGACAAAGCATAACCCAAGTTTGAGCAGCACTTAAACATTTATCGGATAGTTTAAATCAATCGGACATTGAATCGTAGCAGCGATCGAGTTATTACCCTGTTTTGCGGCAGCGTTTAGTGCTGTGTGTGTTTGGTAGTAATCAGGTGATATCTCGAAGTGTAAAACGAATTTGTTCGTCATTCTAACGCAGAATTCTAAGTCCCACTGCCCTCTATTTATACTGGAAAAACGTCCCTCTCGCGTGGCGCGAGGGCCTGTCGCGTGGCGCGAGGGGACCGGTTCTAGCATAGGGTAGCCTCGTGTCTTACTAGCTCAGCTGAGTCAACGGTTTGTTAAAATTCAATTTCGACAACAAACTGTGTGGATATTACTAACGAGGGAATACCCCCCATGAGTTTTTGGGGCCCTGATCCTGATTCTGATTGTTCTGAAAATTTTAGAGTTTATACAGAATCACTTGGGGTCTTAATTAGGGTTTTCTATTGGGTAAATAAAATAATAGATAGGACCTTTGATGAGAGTTGTTATGGTTTGGGACAAAAAGGGAATAAAATGGTGAGAAAAGAGAATGGACCCACTTTGTAACTTTAGGGTTCAACTAGAAAACCTCTTGGTATAAATCTTGGGTATTACTTTTGAGCTATAAAAATATATAATGCACTCGTCTTAAGTATAATACCCCTAATTGAACCTTGTCCCTATGTCACGAGACAGAACCCCAACGAACTTAGTCAGGCAGAGCCTTGACATGTGTTATGGGGCTCAGAATCAATCGGAAAAGGTAGCGGTGATCAGGAGTTAAAATACTTAAAACGGAGCAGGGCATTATTATTATTATTATTATTATTATTATTATTATTATTATTATTATTATTATTATTATTATTATTATTATTATTATTATTTAAACAAAGAAAAAGAAAGAATATTGAGAGATGAAAGAAGGAAAAAGAAGGCAATTTGTTTGAACTGAAGCATGTCTATTTATACTATAGTTGAGTATACCTGAAGGAAAGACACATTGACAATTACATTAATGCTAGAGTATATTTAATATTATTATATTTTTTTTCTCATCGTTTCAGAGACGTGTTCAAACACAATTCCATTTGAATTTCTAAGTTAAATATTATTATTATTATTTTATTCATAGTTCGTATGAAAGCTTTTAATTTTGTTTATTATTATTAAATTAATTTATATATTATAATTAATTTAACTGCTTTACTTATTTGGCGCTTATAACTTATAAAATATATTGTTTTATAACACAATAAATATGTCATTAGAACGAGAAAATTTGTATCTACATTTGGGTCTAAGTTTCGTTAAAAACGGAGTAGGTTCAAATATCATGTATTTTTATAATTTGATTATTAAACGGTTCATGGATCCGTCTAAATACTTTATATTTCTAACGGTCAACTTACCCGAAATCTACATATCTAATAATATAAGTTTTTATATACTTTTATTTTATTTAGAAATGTCACCTATATACAGGTCAATTAATAAAGTTTCAACCAACTATATAAAATAGTGTTTAAAACTATTTAGGTTGAATATTTATATTAAAAATAAACTAGTTACTAGTTAATAGTGGTTAATAAATTTAATCAAACCTATAATTCTTATATAAAAATAGGAATGTTACATTTTCCCCACCTTGTTTTAAATCTCGTCCTCGATATTTGGGTTACAATATTTCTTTTAGACTTATGTCATATTTTAGTCAATAAAAACAATATTATGGTAGATGACACAGAATTAAAATATCAAATTTTGTGAATACTAGTTGTATAATAAGTAGGATTCAATGGTTCAACTGAATTAGTTTAAGAAATCGATGACAAACGAATGAGATGAAATGATATAATTTCCAAGGTGACTAGGTTCAAGCCAAAAGATATATGATCAATAGATTTTTTTAAATGAATGTGAAGGACTTTTTTTTTATAAATAAATTTTTTTGTCAAAAGAAAGCTTACTTTGATTGGCAACTGAGAAAGACTTAGAATCGACAGATTCAAAATGAAATAAAAGCATGAAAATGATTTGTCAAATATTGAATTATGATATGAGAAAATCAATGTGCTGAGATGAGTGAATTGCAAGGATACACGAAAAGACAATAGAGTTAGTGTATTATTGTCTTGATACATAATTGCATTAAGACGATTTTAATCAAAATGTTCGATCAAAGATAGGTGATATTTTAATTTATTAAATACCTTTTCCTTTTATGTTATCATAAAGTAAAATAATAAATTAATATAGATAGTTTTAAAATATCAAAACCCGTGGTAATTTCGACAAAATAATGATATATGTTTTATTAATATGTTGATCCAAATATCCTAGAACTCACGATTATCGTTTTTAAAATCAAGTATGTTTAACTATAAGATTTTACAATAAGATATTTTAAATCATAAAAGTAAAATAGTAAATGTTTATTTTAATATCAAGCATACTTAAATATTGGCTTGAGTAAATAACATTTGATATTTTAATATATTAAAATACATATATTATAAAATAATATTTCTATAAGTATTTAATAGTTGTGGAATATTAATCAAGATGAACAATTACTTATAAAATGTCTTGTCCATGACTACTTAGACACTTATTTAGATAATTTTATTCGTCCTTCTAATTCATGTATTGTTTTATGAAAATATGTCTTCTCCTTATAGTACAAAGTATATATATTTTTATATATAGTTATAAAAAAATATTTTTACATATAATTAAAATTTACTAAATAAGTATGATGACTTAATTTATATACATTAACTAGTCATTATCATGGTTGGATATTGGTTAGTGCTGCCTTGTTTAAGCATAGGTGATCAGTCCATGCCTAACTAAGGCTAGGCTACCCAATATATGCCCCTGACAATAACCCTAGTACTTTAAATAAACACTACTACTATTAATATATTATTACTAATAATAAAACTAATATTAATTTCCAATAATAAATAACTAAACATAAATTATGAGAGTATACCTCAAACATAATTTTATACATATATAAAAATATAACTTCTTCACCTCAATGGTTTAACAAGATTTTGTTTTTCAAGAAATTCATTGACTCGATATCAAAAGTCATCGTTTTGCAATAATGCGGTTCACAGTGGAAAAAGCAGAATGATATTTGAGTGTGAATAAAACAACAACTTAGAATGAAGTCCTCCATTGGTCTTCATAAATCAAATGAACCACATGCGCAACAAGCAGTGCATGTGTAACGTGTGGATTTTACTAAGAATTGAAATAAATCAATATTCATTATTTATGAAAGAAATCCTCATGGTATGATGACCAGTAAGGGAAGTAGCAATGCAAAAGTCTATTAAAGAGGTCAGAATTTTCACAAAAGAAATTTAAGAATTTTATCTGGGATTTTGTGTAATAACCAGGGAATGTTGAATAAAATGAAATAGGGGAGTTTGCAAAGGTATGTGACTCCTTTTGCAGTGATAATAATTATGACTCTGATTAGACTGTGCATCGATGGTTGTGAAATCTTGTTACAACGTACCTCAGCGAGATTCATGTCGTTTGTAGGATTGCGTGGCAAAGTGCTTCTTTTTTATTAGTAGTTCTTCTATTGACGGAATTAGCATTGGTGTCATTGTGCCCAATTTATATTTTTCCAAAGGTCTTGCTTTGAAAGTTGTGTGTGATATATTTCGACGTCTGTGTATAATTTAATTTTCATGTGTTTTCTTGTGCACTAGCAAAATTTTACATGCTTCTTACTTGCATTAATAGTTTATGATAACGTATTGGAAATTCTTATACTTTTGATGGCGTCCCAACTTAAAGGGTTCTCATTGCACGAGTTACGAGGTAGATAATCAAACGGAATAATGTTTTATATCGATATATGTAAGAGATTCTAGATAAAGGAATCTAGATTTATTATTGACACATATGCTTGTGCTTTATTCCTAATTGACTTTTGTAATTCCTTATAGATATACATATCTATAATAAATCATATATTTCACATGCTGTAATATACATACCCTCTATAAGGTCAATATATTTAACAGATTCATATTTCCAAAAACAAGTCAAATATCAGGTCATGATACTATTTAGGGAAATCTTGTCACTTGTTTGACATATAATATACCTCGTCTTATCCGGTTCTCGCTGGAGAGGTAACCGTTATTATATCCGGACAAGCTGGAGAGTCTGCTACACCATACCCAGTCTTGCCGGAGGAAATTTTATATTTCCCATAAATAGTATTCTTAAAAGTGCCTCTTTTATTAGGCTTTTATCCAGAATTAGGGAAATTTGTATTCCCGTAACATATCTTATTCTAGACCAAGTAATATCAATAAGCAAGAATTAATAGCAATTAAGTGCTATCACCTGCAATGTTCTAATTATCATTCTCAGGGCATACCAAAAACTCATCAGAAGTATTTAGCTTATATCAAAGCTTATACTAAGGCATCTTTTCTTAATTCAAGTCTAAATACTATCCTGAGTGCTAGCATAAAGTATCAAGTTCCTAACTTCTTCGTTTAAACTTAGGTCTTATTATCATAACACCTATAGGCTTAAATCAGTGGCTCTGATACCACCTTATGTCACGACCCCCGACCCACCATGGACGGAATCGGGAGCCGCGAACAGCCAAGTGGTACCGGTGATTATTTTGAAAAATATTGCAGCGGAAATTTCATCAGGACCGTGAGTTAGGAAAAATTTTCAGAGTTTAGAAAACACCGGATTTTATTTGTTAAATAGATGGGATAAACCCATGTTTTACAAAGGTAGCTTTAATAAGGGATAAACCCAATTACATAAAACAATAATTCTTAATTTGATTTAATTAATAAAATAAGCCACTTCTTGAAGCCTTTCAGTGCCGTATCCATCTCTTACTTCAATCTACTGTAATTACCTGAAACGCGTTTTAAAAAGGTTTTGTCAGCAGGAAATACTGGTGAGTTCATTCATTTTGCTTAAAACGACGCATTTGTTATAATCTACAGTATTAAGAGCGATTACAATGTTTCCATATATCAACCAACTACCCACAGTATTTGTCACTCGAACATCCATCGGTAGCCTCTTAGCCCGCTGGTGTCTGTGACTATGGTCATATCACTCATTGGCTAACCCGTTGTCCAATAGTGACGGTTATAAAGTAATGTATACAAAACCCCACATACCGACTGTAATTTGGTGATTACAAAGACTTAATCCCTGTAATTATAACCTTGAAAATAAACATACTTTTGAAAGTAATTTGATAAAAAGAGAATGACTCACATTATAAGCATGCAGATTTATATGGGCAGAGCTTAGCCTATTGATTAGTCTTGTAACCTAGTGCACACGAACTAGGTAAGTAACTAATAAAGCATTCACGATAACTCACGAGATTAAAACCCTCACAACGAATGATAAAGTGCAATACTTAAACATCCATCGAATTAACGACGAATGACAAAGCATAACCCAAGTTTGAGCAGCACTTAAACATTCATCGGATAGTTTAAATCAATCGGACATTGAATCGTAGCAGCGATCGAGTTAATACCCTGTTTTGCGGCAGCGTTTAGTGTTGTGTGTGTTTGGTAGTAATCAGGTGATATCTCGAAGTGTAAAACGAATTTATTCGTCGTTCCAACGCAGAATTCTAAGTCCCACTGCCCTCTATTTATACTGGAAAAACGTCCCCCTCGCGTGGCGCGAGGGCCTGTCGCGTGGCGCGAGGGGACCAGTTCTAGCATAGGGTAGCCTCGTGTCTTACTAGCTCAGCTGAGTCAACGGTTCGTTAAAATTCAATTTCGACAACAAACTGTGTGGATATTACTAACGAGGGAATACCCCCCTGAGTTTTAGGGGCCCTGATCCTGATTCTGATTGTTATGAAAATTTTAGAGTTTATACAGAATCACTTGGGGTTTTAATTAGGGTTTCCTATTGGGTAAATAAAATAATAGATAGGACCTTTGATGAGAGTTGTTATGGTTTGGGAGAAAAAGGGAAGAAAATGGTGAGAAAAGAGAATGGACCAACTTTGTAACTTTAGGGTTCAACTAGAAAACCTCCTGGTATAAATCTTGGGTATAACTTTTGAGCTATAAAAATATATAATGCACTCGTGTTAAGTATAATACCCCTAATTGAACCTTGTCCCTATGTCACGAGACAGAACCCCAACGAACTTAGTCAGGCAGAGCCTTGACATGTGTTATGGGGCTCAGAATCAATCAGAAAGGGTGGCGGTGATCGGGAGTTAAAATACTTAAAACGGAGCAGGGCATTATTATTATTATTGTTATTATTATTATTATTATTATTATTATTATTATTATTATTATTATTATTATTATTATTATTATTATTATTTAAACAAAGAAAAAGAAAGAATATTGAGAGATGAAAGAAGGAAAAAGAAGGCAATTTGTTTGAACTGAAGCATGTCTATTTATACTATAGTTGAGTATACCTGAAGGAAAGACACATTCACAATTACATTAATGCTAGAGTATATTTAATATTATTATATTTTTGTTCTCATCGTTTCAGAGACGTGTTCAAACACTATTCCATTTGTATTTCTAAGTTAAATATTATTATTATTATTATTATTATTATTATTATTATTATTATTATTATTATTATTTTATTCATAGTTCGTATGAAAGCTTTTAATTTTGTTTATTATTATTAAATTAATTTATATATTATAATTAATTTAACTGCTTTACTTATTTGGCGCTTATAACTTATAAAATTTACTTTTTATAACACAATAAATATGTCATTAGAACGAGAATATTTGTATCTACATTTGGGTCTAAGTTTCATTAAAACAGAGTAGGTTCAAATATCATGTATTTTTATAATTTGATTATTAAACGGTTCATGGGTCCGTCTAAATACTTTATATTTCTAACGGTCAACTTACCCGAAATCTACCTATCTAATAATATAAGCTTTTATATATTTTTATTTTATTTAGAAAGGTCACCTATATACAGGCCAATTAATAAAGTTTCAACCAACTATATAAAATAGTGTTTAAAACTATTTAGGTTGAATATTTATATTAAAAATAAACTAGTTACTAGTTACTAGTGGTTAATAAATTTAATCAAACCTATAATTCTTATATAAAAATAGGAATGTTACATTTTACACTGTGTACGTGCTGGTTATGCGTAATCGATTTCGAACTCTATTATATCTATTAAACTTGTATGCTCACCTTTACACTATGTGTATTGACTTTTACTTTAACGTATGTGACAGGTGCTTGGGATGTTTATGTGCTTGGCTTGCTGTGAAATCGAGGCTAGGAAAGGTTTAGAAACAAACAAACAATTGTCTGTATTTGAAATCTGAGTTGTCGGAACAGAACAATTTGACTAGATCTTGTCTGTAATAATTGTGTTATCTTTTATGACATGGTATGGGACATGTTGTTTTAAATAATTGGTAATTATAGTTGTTATGGAAACTTCTGGACAATCTGTTTCGCTCAGTGTCACGCCCCGATGTTTCCGCCATCGGTTGGGGTGTGACATCCATAAACTATGTTTTCTACTTTAAACCTTCAAACCCATTTAGCTAAAAGAGCTTCATTAACCACTTTAAGTTTGTTTATCCCCAAACCCACTTTCTTTTTCGAATATGTTACCCAATCCCAAGCAACCCGGTGGATTTTATTTGCCTCACTCGACCCTAGAGGTGTACAAAAAAACCGTTTTTAGAAACGAAACCGGGAAAAAAACCGAAACCGGTTTTAGAACCGAACCGAACCGCCGGTTGTCGACCGATTAGGGATATTTATCTTCGAACCCAGTTTTAAAACCGAAACCGGTTATAAAAAAACCGGTTTGAACTAGTTAAAAACAGACCCTAACTGGTTGGACTGGTTATTGTTTTGAGTAAAAAAAAACCGGTTAGTAACAGAAACCGGTTATAAAAAACCGGTTTTTGTTTCTGTTGAAAAAAACCGGTTCGGTTAATAACTGGAACCGGTTTTTGAAAAAAACCGATTTATACCTCTACTCGACTCGGCCCAGAGAGAAACTTTATCATTTTCGCTTCAAGAATTTCGGACATACCATTCTGAACATTATATAGAGAGAGAAAATAAACCAGAAGACTTTTCAAAACCGCTTTATTTAAAATGAGCCTTCCCCCAATTGAAAGAGTTTTAGCTTTCCAAACTGATAACTGATTATCAAAAACCTCAATAATCCATGTTTGCCCCCATGGTGATCCCCAGGTATGTTAGAGGAACATCATCTTTGTTACAACCTAAAACCTTCGTCATGGATGTGACCTCAATAGGGTCCGCCCCAATACTGTATATGTTCGACTTATGAAGATTAATTTTGAGCCTCGAACAGAAGTAAAAAACCCTCAGCAATCTCGAGAGGTTTACCACATTGTCTTAGACCACTCACCAAGGATTAGAGCATCGTCTGAGTATAAAATATGCGAAAGAACCGGACCATTGTTTGGCATTTGAATGCCTTTAAAAAGCCCGACATCTCCCGCTTTGTAGATGTTTCAGCGCTCCAGCTCCTTAACTAGAGATGTAGGTATGAAACACAGCGTTTACATTTTTTTTCTTTTCCAGTTTAAATGCAGTGGTGAATTTATTGTAGATAACCATTAGTTGCAAATACCATATTATAAATTAGGAAGATATTTGTGCTTTGTGGAATGTACTCCAAGCTTAGGGAGTATTTCAAAAAAAATTCTTGATTTTTCACTTCTAACTTAAAGGTTTTTATTTTTTTGCATTTTAACCTTTTTGACTTTTTTTATTGTTGGTTTGTACTTTATGCTTTAAGTGTGTTTTTGGTTTTTTTGTTATATTGTTTGTTTTGGTGGTTGTACATGTTAAAGACACATACGCAGACACGCGTCATAATCCCCCGTCAGATGAAAACCCTAAACCATCTTCATCACGCAAAAACCAACCCATCATACAAGTTCTCATGCTCTGTTTATCACAATCGGAAGAATCCTGAATGAAATCTTTGACTGAAAATCGATAAATTCAGAACAACTCTTGATAGATCAAAAAGAACGAACCCGCGGAAATCGAACAGACCCTACATCGATCGTTTAAGGTTAGATGGCGGTGTCGATGATGATTTGAAGTTCTAGAGGGCAGATGATTGCCGTGTTTAGACCCAATCACCAGTCGAACTTCATGGCTTTTCGTTCTTATCTTTTGCAGTGTTTCAAATCAGTATAACCCTAACCTGCCCCCAAACTGATTATAACCTTAATTCAATTAGCAAAACCTTCAAATCAGCCGCCCCCAAATTGAGTTGTTTGGCCTACAGCTCCAGTTCTTCATTTGTATAGCCTTCTTCATTAGTAACACAGGTTTGTCTTTTTTTAGATTAATTAAATTATTTTATGCAAATATTAGTAGTAATCGAAAGTTAAGCAAAAAAAGAGATTTTGATTTTGATGATGTAAAGTTGAACTCTGCATATTACAGTTTTCTTCGATCGTGGAGTTTGGGTTTAGGTAGGTATATGCATTTAGCATCTGTGATCAGGTGCTGCTGGTGAAGAGAGTAACCAGAGCTTTCTAAGAGGTATATGTTTTCTTCTTTATGTCTCTACTTTCAGAGGTTTAAATTATTTATTATTATAGATATATATATATATATATATATATATATATATATATATATAGGATCAAGATCATTTCAGAACCAAAAAAAATTACAGAACCTGCAGAACTCTTTACAACCACTCATTTTATTTCATGTTATTTTTAAATTATTTTATATATGAGGGGCCTTAAAGTAAATTGGGAAAATTTAAAAAGTCATTTCCTAATTTTTCTCCATCTTTTGCTCTCCTCAACCATTAATTACGATTTATAAAAAATGAAAAATAGGGTTTATGAACTTACCTGTTGATTCATTGACGATTCAACTAAAACAGATTACTGATCATTGAAGGTATCTAAATTCTATCTTTATGGATCCAAAATGCAAGTGTACGATATTTTAATTTTCATTTCATTTCCATTTTTCATAAGTGAATTGTAGTGTTCAAATTAAAAAAGGATATTTATCTAAACGAAATGAATAGAATGTTTGTTTTATTGATTCGGATCTGCGTTTTTATTTTTATAAGTCAATTCATTTCATGCATCTAAAATATTCTCAATCTACAATAAAAAACGAAGATCGATTTAACCAATTATTGTTACGGACAGAAAATAACTGGGTGGATCTAGTGGATAGAGATTCGGTGAGTTATAAAATTTAATTTTCAAGCTTCATTTAGAATTCTATTCCAGCTAAGTATGAGGAAATAATTACATATATGTTATAGTTCGGTTACATATATGTAAAATCGAGCTTACGAATATATGTAAATCAACTATCACTTTGAAAAGTGGAGGATTATTATGAAGTCTTACGTTGTATGTAAATAGATGATCAACTTGAAAAAATGATGATCAGTATATGGATTTACATATATGCAAATAGACATTAGTATAAGAAATTGATGCTCAATGTGAAGTTTTACATATATGTAAATAGTATGGTTACACATGTAAAACGTTTACATACATGTAAATGGATGATTTTAAAGAAATGAAAAATAATATTGAAGTTTAGTTTGATTTTAATATATACATAAAACAAAAAAGTTAAGAAATGATGAAAGAGAAAAAAAAGAGAGAGAAAATTAGTTAGTTAGTTCGTTATTTTTTTAATTAATAAGAAAGAGGAGGTAAACTAATTAGTAAATTACTATTATAACCTTTTCATTTATTATTAAATATTTGAAACTAAGAAAAAATAGGTGGTCCATATTAGTTCTGAAAGTTCTCCCTAAATATTAAGTTCTGAAAAGAACTCAACCCTATATATATATATAACAAGTAAACAAGTTGTTCAAAGATTAATACATAGAGATTGACGTTCTGTAATTACTTTAAGTGCACTATTTTTAACATCATCAGCATGAAGCATGAAGCATGAAGCATGAAGCATAAAGCTATATGTTTTATTCAAGTTATCCAAACCTTGATGTGTCTTATTTTTGTTTTGTTCCCTAAACCAATAAAAAGAGGCTTTATATGTTTTTATATTATACTCTTAAACGGTTTTTACATTGAGAGAACCTGTTAAGGTCAAGCGTCAACCCTCTGGCCCTTAACCCAACTACTGACCTAAAGATGAATACCAATGACCCAATATGGAAGCCGAACACAAGAATGCGAAAGCCAGACCCCGGCTAGCAAATGGGGTGACTTTATTGGATTTGTTTTTATTTTCTTTTTAGATTGTTGATGTTAATGTAGTATGTCCCACTTAATGGTCCATTAACAGCTAATGACCAACCTTGGTGCATTACCTTGACAAGTTTTGAACTAAATATGGCAGCCCATTTGCTGTATTTTTATTTTTTTTATTTAAAGGGTTTATATATATTCATTTTCTTTAGCAGTTCTTAAAGTCAGTGTGCTGTTTATTTAATTAATTGAATCTCACCAAAGGACTTGTAGCCTAGCGGTTCAAGATGTGTAGTAATAGCGTTTCTTTACAAGTGATAGAGTTAAGTCTAAATAGATAGACATTGCCGTTTAAAAAAGAAAACTAATTGAATCTCATTTGACATTACTTGTAATAATAGTTCACCTTATAATGAATTTGAATAGACATTAGACACTATTTTACCCTTGTCTAATGTTTGTCGGTCACCCACAAGTTTATTAGAGTACTCAAATTGTCGTCTCATTCAATTATTTATGTTTTGTGAATGTTCGCTGCTTTCGATATTAAAAATACATGCATATACAAATATTGGGGAGATGTGACAAACATTACTTACAACTCAAGAGACAAATGGACCGTTTTATTGAGACCTTCTAGCTCCACTATTTTTTTTTATATTTTTGGAAGTTGCTATGTTTAAACTAAATAGACGTGTAGGAAGATACATATGAGGAAAATAGTCTAAGAAACATGTATCGTTTTGATCCTAATGCTCTTGGGGGTGCCGTTAACTTGAAGTAAACACTAGGTTACCCTTTCAACACTCAGTTTTACAAATAAATTCCATGTTACATTGCTCTGTTTTACGTATATTACAAATATGTAATAATGTAACTAATGAGAGGTGTTATTTTCATGTGATGTTTTGTAGTTGTAAGATCAAAAGGCGAATTGGAGGACAAGGACAAGAAGCATAAAAGGCACAAAGACACAGAGAAGAAGAAAAATGAAGAACATAAAAACACAAAACATTATCATCAGGATAATAAAAACAAGAATGATAAAATCAGTCATCGTGGCTCTGGTTTTGAGCATTTGAAGAAACCCCATGAAAAGGTTAGATTCTTCTGTCGTATTTTACTGCTTTTATTTTGATAAGTATTAAGAAAATTGAGTAATATATTAATTCGCACACATGTTTAAACCACACAATTAATTTTATTTCTTTCAATGGGGCCAGAAAAAGATGGTTGATGAAGATTAGGACCTCAGTGCCATTCACAAGCACCCGAATACAATGGTAAATTTGATCAACTTTTTTTCCAACTTAAAGTGTTATACGCTTTTAGTTACCTATTTGCATTTATAGTACCAGTGTTGCTGAGGTGTTTTCGAGAATTGATCACAAGTTTGATTTGATGTATGCGAAGAGGGCGTTTGTACATTGGTATGTCGGTGAGGGTATGGAGGAAGGGGAGTTCTCGAAGGCGAGAGAAGATTTGGCTCCTTTTGAGAAGGAATATGAAAAGGTCGGGCTCGATTATACTAATAACGAGAAAGACGATGGTGAAGAGTAATAGTTTGATTAGCATTAAGTCTGGTTTTTATGTTTCCTAAGTATAAAATCCAATGTGTTTAAAAGAAGGTATAGGCAGGTACTACTCTTATTTTGAAGAGATTTCATGTGGAATAACATGAAACAGTAAAGGCTACAAATCTGATCAAATGCACATCCGTGATGTTTCTTTTCTACTTTCTTGCCCGCGCTGCAACGCGCGCGCGGGTCAACCATCTAGTTAGTTGCAAAAACAAAGTTCTATATTCTTATATAGGATTACTTGATAAGTTTTATGAAAGCATTTTAATATTGATTTTTTTTCATTTCTAAGTTTATGTTTATAATTTTTTTTCTACTCGCATAGGACCCTTAAATTATGCCGAATTCTCAGGGAAGCCATAGTATTGAAGATGATGAATGATGTTATCAAAGTGGAGAGTAATGAAGATCATATTATATATTAGTAATGGCGTGGTGGTCCATTGGCAAAGACAAAGCCTATAAACACCTTTGGAGAGAGAGGTCTTGGGTTCAAGTCTCAAACGACAAGAACAAAAGAAATTTTCCTATAAAAAAATATAAAAAACTATAAAGAAAAAGAGGACAACGAAGATAATGGCATAGATTGTCTTCATTTGTGGAGCGTATTGAAAATATAACATGATAATGAATAAAAAAATGGTGTCGGCAAAGGAATTTTATGGAAACGAAGAAGCTAGACATTTTGTGAACCAGAACTTTCTACTCTAGAACTTTTTTTTTTTTTTTGAACGGCTTCTACACTAAGAACTTGATTATGAGTTTATCTTGAACATGTTCCTGATATTGACTGAGTAACAAATTCTTAGTCGTAACCAACTAATGCAATGTAATAGTTCTTGTATTTAATTCTTAATTATTCCATTTAATTTCTTAGTTGACAGGGTCGTATTATTGGCACACCTTGTCTGATTAAATCGACACCCTCAATACGCATCGTATAGGGCTATACGATGCGTATTGAGGTTGGTAATTAATTCTGTGTCAGTCAACAACTGACATTGTCTCACGGGGGTTAATGTTATACGCATCGTATAGGCCTATACGATGCGTATTACTTTTTTAGAAAGTACGATCAGCTTTCTGTCACTGTTGAGTGATGTAAAGTGATTGACGTATGCCCTATACGCATCGTATAGGGCTATACGACTCGTATTATTTTCTGAATTTGAATACTTCTACCCCTATTTAAGCGACTAAGAAGACGATATATATATCGTCTTCGTTATATATTCACATTCACTAACAAACATGTCTTGGTACAAGTATGTTTTCGGTGAGCCGTCTGAGGCGGACACGAGCACGTTTATTCCGGATAGCAGTGTGGTATATCATTTTTTTAACTTATTCTGTTTTTTTTATGAAATACTTAGCACACCGTTTGTATTAGGCGGGGTCTGATGTCCCTGATTCTTACGATTTGGGTGGAAATGATGATCACGCGCACGAGGTCAAGTCGGGCTATCGTCCCCGTCATAATGAATCGTCGTTGCCATACCTCAACGGACAGGAAGAATATGGCAATAACGTTTTCGTTAGTGGTCCATCGGGAGTACAAGGAGACCTTAGTCACCCTTCTTACGTGCAAGAGTCATTGGGTGACGATCCAGCCGTGCAAGAGTCATTGGGTGACGAGTCACCCGTGCTAGAGTCATTGGGTGACGAGACACCCGTTTACCCTGAAGTTTCGTACAAAACTGATCAGGTACGAACGATTTATATTTTTTGTTATATGTTATATTTTTTCTGTTAAATTATTATACAATTGTTAATACAAAATACATTAAAATTGTTATATTTTTCAAACAGGATAAAAATTAATTAATAAATGTAATATGAAATATTTTTATAAAATTAATTAAACCTGTTATATTTTTTAAATATTATAAAAAAATACATTAAAATATTTTTTTAAATATTAATCAAATATTTTTTAAGAATATTTAAAAAAGTACATTCAAATTATATTTTTTTTAAATTACTTGTTATGTTTTTAGGATTTTTTATCCCGCAAAGATTTGGAAAGTTGGGTAAAACGAAGGGGTTTAGCCAACGGATACATAATTGTTACCAGACGGTCTAAGGATAACCGGGTGTGGCTCCAATGTTGTCGTAGCGGCGAGCATGAGAGTAAGGCCACGGTTAGGAAAACCGGCAGCAAAAAATGAGCGTGCCCTTTTATGGTGATAGGTTTTCTCGGCCGGGGCTGTATGTCTTGGCGGATAGATTATCTGAACAAAAATTTTAACGAGGCGCACAACCACGGCCCTGCTGAACATCTGGAGGGTTACGCGTATGCCAGGAGGCTTACTTCTAATGAGTATAGGCTGGTACAAGAGCTGACAGATCAAGACATACAGCCCCATACAATCTGGAAGGCCGTAACCGAACAGAACCCTGAGAACGTATGTGTTCCGAAAGACATACACTACGCTCGCCAAAAGATTAGGGCCGCGAAGTTCGAAGAAAAACCGTCTCCCATGCAGCGACTAGAACAAATCCTCCAGGAAAAAAAAAGATGACCTATTACATACAGGCGGAACCTTCCACCAACGTCGTTCAGCATATATTTTTCTGTCACGATAAGTCGTATGAAATGTGGAGGGCATTCCCGCATGTGCTTATGATCGACGCCACCTACAAGACTAACATGTACAATCTTCCATTTTTGCAAGTGGTGGGTATGTCGTCGACAAACCACACCTTCTGTGTTGCGCATGCATTTCTTTCAAACGAGCATGAGGCAACGTACATCTGGGTATTGGAGAGGGCTAGGTCTATGCTGCACGAGTGCATGGAGCCGCGTGTAATTCTAACGGACAGGGACCAGGCACTGATAAACGTGTGTAGAAAAATATTCCCTGGCGCACACAGATATCTCTGCAGGTTCCACATCTTACAAAATATTGTGAAGCACTGCAAGGGTTTGTTTAATTCGCAAGATTGGGAAGCCTTTAAAAATCAGTGGAAAACAGTGTGTAATTCCGCTACCGAAGAGTTATACAAATATAACCTCCTCAACCTTCAGAGACACCTTGTCAATCAACAACTTACATGTATGTTCTCTCTAAGTAAATACATTCATACAAATTGATATAAAATTTGAATATGTTTTATTTTTCTCAGATGTTTTTAATTACCTATGGAATAACTGGTTAAGCACCTCCAGACAATTGTTCGTATCTGCATGGACCAATCAAACCCTGACATTCTTGCAAAGTACAACAAACAGAGCTGAAGGCGCACATGTTGCATTAAAGAAACAGCTTACTACACCGAGATGCAGTATGGAATTGCTGGTGAAAAAGGTGGACACCTTGGTACTAAAGCAATATACGCAAATAAAGAAATCCTTGGAAGAAAGCCGCACCAAGCGAATGAACAGCCACCTTCAGATTCCTATGTTTTCCAACCTACTTCTTAAAGTTTCCATCCAAGCTCTTAACCTATTGGAACACGAGCTAACACGGAGAATAGACACGTTGCGGTCATTCGGATCAACATGTGGCTGCCAGCTGTACTCGGGTGCCGGATTGTTATGTGCATGTCGCCTGGAGAGATTGCAGAATACAGGTACTTATAGACTTATAAAAAATGTTTTGTTGTCTTGATTTAATATGATTGTCTAATGCTGTTTTTTTTTTTTTTGCAGACTGCGTCATTCAGCTCGAAGAAATAGACATTTTCGGAGAAAACTTGACCTGAACGCATCAAATTTTGATGAGGAAGATGTTGATGTAGACAAACAATTAGAATATGTGAAACAAAAATTGTCTACCCAACCCCCGCAAGTGAGGAAAAGCGTCTTATCGAAGATCATGGCGGTGGTAAACCCATATATGAGCGACAAAAAACCGCCTGTCGTACAACAAAACACTCGTGGGCGGCCAACTTCCAAGGTCCAACAACAAAGAAAAGAGCAAGCTGCTAGAGATAGCTCAGTTGGGCCTCCCAGACAACAAAGTAGGTGTGACCCTCCTCGACATAGCTCTTATGTACCATCGCAAGATTCCATAATACCGTCTACGTCGACAATGTCTCTTAAGTCTCAAAGGTCGTTAAATCGACGCGGTCGTTCAACATCGTCACGTGAAGAAGAGCCTGGCAAGGGCAATGCCTTTTCGTTAATCACTGATGAGAGAATGCTTGAATATGCACACAGATACAAAAACGAAATTCCAAAAGTGTTCCACCGCTACATTTCAAGAATAAAAGATGTCAGGCCGGATGGACATTGTGGGTTTCGGGCGGCGGCTGTGGGTTTAGGGTTTGAACAAGATTACTTTGGGCATATTCGAAACCAACTACTTGAGGAGCTGACGGGTCCGAACAAAGAAATGTGGGAGTACGTCTTCGATAGTGAACTACCAGGGGACTACGACGAACAAGTACAGAGAATAAATTTTACCGGGGTTGGAATGGCACCCAGGGAACATTGGATGGAGATGCCTCAAGCAGCACTCCTTCTTGCCAATAGGTTTGGTGTGATTGTTCACATATTAGACATCCAAGGTTGTTCTACTGTATTTCCCTTATATGATCCAAAGTACGCACGTGACCCCCACCAGTTCGTTTCATTGTTATTTGTTAATCGTTGTCATTTCATCCATGTCAGACTTAGGGGACTATCCAATGCCGCCACCGAACCTTACATGGAGTAGATGCGCACGCCAAGAAGCTTTACGTTAGACAGAAAACTATATGGAACGGATAGCGTGGTATGATATGCTAATGAAGCCTAACATTGACCCTACATTGCTTGTTATTGATTGATTTGTAATACGTCCTAAAACGACAAAATATGCGAAATTTCATCAAAAAACGAACGTCACCGAAACGACGTATGTTGAAGTCATACGTCCTAAAACGACAAAATATGCGAAATTTCATCAAAAAACGACTCGTATACGCGTTGAACCGAGGAAAACACGAAAAACCAACTTTTCAAACTGTGGCATATACGATCGTATAGGCCAAAGTTGTATCGTATTGCACTATAAAACGCATCGTATAGTCCTATACGATGCGTATTAACCCCTGGATTCATTTGAAAACCAGGGGTATATTGGTAATTTACAAACCATCGTATAGATCTATACGATTCGTATAGAATAAGAAAACGATATAACCCCTTAAAACACAGGGAGTTTATACGATCCAAAAACAAACAAAACACCCAAATACACACACATATGGTGGTATACATACGGTCGACATACGCTCGAGATTTGAAGATCGAAGACTAGTACGGTATTCATCTCCACACCCTCATCATTTTAACGTGTAAGATTTTGCATTTTAGCCGTAGGTTTGTTGTGAATTTTGGGTTGAAAACCGGGGTTTTTTTTTGGGGGGGGGGGGGTTTGAAGAACTTTTGAGTCGATACGATGCGTATCGGCCTATACGCATAGTATCGTTTCAAAATTTAAAAAATTTTCAAGAACAGATGGGTCGATACGATACGTATCGACCTATACGATGTGTATCGTTTCAAAATTTCAATTTTTTTTCAAGATCAGATGGGTCGATACGATGCGTATCGACCTATACGATGGGTGTCGTTTCAAAATTTCAATTTTTTTTCAAGAACAGATATGGAAGTCGCTATGGGTAGAGGGAGAGGCCGGGGAGGTGGCGGTCGAGGTGGCGGTCGAGGTGGCGGTCGCGGTGGAGGTGGACGTGGACGTGGCCGCGCACATGGAGCGGTGGGGGCGTTGATCGGGGTGGCGGCTCCTGGTGGGCGTGGACGCGGCCGTGGGCGCGGCCGTGGCGCTGGACGTGGGCGTGGCGCTGACCCTGGAGAGGATCCCCTATTGGAGAATGATTATCTGAGGTTCGAGGAGGGGAGCGAGGCTTATCACAGATGTGAAAAGTTTCGTCGTATGGAGATCAGCGGCCACTGTGCCCTCGATTGGGTTGCTCTAGAAGAGGTCGCGGAGGCGGCGAGAGCCCGAGGGCTCATCGGAGACGATACTCCATGGTCGAGGTATACTATTTGTTACTGTTTTTCTTTGTTTTGTATACGACATGCATACTAACCACACTGTGTGACAGGTTGTTCGACATGGCATACACGCCGTCTTACAGGGTCATGGCGTGCGAGTTTTTGTCGAGTTTCGACTACGCTCCCAGGCCTGCAGACCGTCCAGAGGAGGATGACGATGAGGACGACCCGTGGATAGAGGTTAGCTTTCGTCTAGCGGGGCAGTGGCATTTGATGTCACTCAGACAGTTTGCCGAGCACTCCGCCCTTTACAGGGTTGAGGAGTTAGACACCCACATCTACACCGACGGCATATGGATGGCCCCCCGTAAGACTCTGATGCGGTTCTGGCAGGTGATCAGCGTGCATCACTTAGGCACGGAGTCGAAGCAGAGGGCTTCCTATATCACCGATCCCCTCTACCGCTACCTGCACAAACTTATTGCCACATCTATAGCACCACGCCAGAAGAGTCGCGAGTGGTGCACTCACGGGGATCTCTTTTACCTGTACTGCCTTATATGGGGGGAGAGGTGCGCCCTCCATCGCTGCCTAGCCCAGTGGTTCGCGACGACGTTCCACAGGCAGGACAGGTCTGTGTTGTACGGGGGGGCGTACATCACACGTATTGCCGTCTCCTTGGGCCTTGTTCCCCAGCAGGACCAGTTATTCTCGGATGGGGGCGTGGTGGAGCCGAGCTTGTTGACCCGTACTGCCCTGATCGGCATGCACATGACGCATGACTTCCCGGGGCTCGGTCTGCGACTTATAGGAGGGAACGGGCAGGTCTTCGAGCCCGTCGCTCTCCCAGACGAGCTACCGGAGTTGCTTCCGGAGCCGGCACAGGGTGAGGGTCAGCCGGCGGATGGTGATGCCGCAGAGGGCGACGACGGCGATGACGACGATGGTGACCACGTTCAGCCACCACCACCTCCACCGCCGCCTCCATTTCCGTTAGGTGCTCCGGCACAGCAGGCGCAGCCACATGGGGTATCTCAGTACCCCCAGCACGTATTCAACGACGAGCTCGATCCAGCTGTGGCACGTGCATTGGCTGAGTTGGAGGACCGGATGCAGGCGCGGATGGAGGCCGCTCACGGCCGTATGGAGCGTCTTCTCATGGAGGCGATCCAGGCACTGCGGGAGGCGGGGACCTCAGGCACTGAGGGGCGGGCCCCTCTGGCACCACTCAGGATCCATAGCTTTAGGATCGTTGTACCTTTGTTGTATTTTGACGGTTTATGTATTTTGAACAATTGTCTATGTATGTACAAACTTATTATGTAATTAAATTTGCAGTTTCAGTTTATTTGTATTTGTGATTGTTTATTTTAACTGTTTAGATTGATATGCTTGGTTACGTACAATCGATAATACGATATTAAGTTAAAAATGTGATACGGTACGATATAAAAATAATACGATACTTAACGATATAAAATTAATAAAGATTTTAAAACTTATTAAAATAAAAATAACTAATAATAAACACCAATAACAAACCCAAAACACCAAAATCCCAACACAACACACAAAAAATAAGCTTCAAAAATTCAGGGTGTCAATGCGCATCGTATAGGCCTATACGATGCGTATGATTCCAGCCGCCAGACAACATCTGAACCTGTCAGTCTGCGGTGTTTTTTAACTTTTTCTATACGGATCGTATACCTCTATACGATGCGTATTCAAAGTCAAAGGTGTGCAAATAGATAGCAAGGTGTGGGAATAGAATTCCCCGTTGACAATTTGATGACAAATGTTAGAATTTTCCATATAAAAGGAAACTCGATGCAATGGTTTACACATATATACTATTTTTTCTGTTAAAAGCATTGTTGTAAAAATCCGGACTAGTTTCCGATTAATCGTCGATTAATCACTAATCGGAGGTTCACCAATTAGTGGCCGATTAATCGCTAGGCAGTCAATAGCGGTCCTATTCTGGGCAAATTTTGGCCAGACGTCGGCCAAATTTCGACCAAACCATATAAATTTCTTCCAATTACTTAAAAAATGGGTTAACGAGGGGTTAAAATATATCTACTTTAAAAAACTACATATAAAAATGTGTGTGTGTATATACAGCTAAAATTACATATAAAAAACTCAATCCAATTAATTCCGAATAATCCCTATTAATACCGATTAATCGCTAGTCAGTACCCCACCGCCTGACTAGCGACTAACGATTCTTACAACACTAGTTAAAAGAGTAACTCTTTAATTTTTATTTTCACTTCCGCCTAATCCACAACAGATTGCAATTTCGTCTTGTGTAAGAAGAGATGTAGATCTACTAAAGGTAGTAATTCACTTGAGATATGATTCATTGGGTTGCCTAACCTTGAGAGAGTGTAACCACAAGTCATGTAACTAAAATTCAAGTTTGTTCGCTTAATTTGTAGACTAAATTGCACAAATCAACCTTTATGTTATACCTAAACTGCACTTCATACCTTTCACTATGATCGGCAAAATTCAACCTTTATGTTCATGTTTTGCTACGAGTATAACCTTTAACACAAACGACGTTTGTTTTCTTGGTTAAGTTACCTCACATGCTTTGCATGTGAGGGTATTATGGTCATTTCAGTTAATCTTTTAATATATATTAAAAGAAAGAAATATTATCACTTACCCCTTCTCTCTCTCAAACCTGCAACAACCACCTTCTCTCTTATCTGGATTTGATTTAAATGTTCTTCTCGACAGAGTGAAGGTTGAAATATTAAATTAATTTACTTTATGCTTGGTTTAATTAATATTAGAACTTGAAAATTAGAAAACTTGGTTTAATTAATTAAACAATAACCGGTGATATTGCAGGCTTATTTAATTAATGAAACTGAAATTCCGATGAGTGGTAAGTATAGAGTGCCATTAGTATGCACCGTCGATAACTGATGATAACCGGTGAATGTTGGTGGTTGGAGGTGGTTTACATTTGATGATAACCATCTGCAATTCCGACGAGTGCTAACTGAAATTCCAATGATTGAAAATGAAATTCCGAACACCACTATTCCCATCAACCATCACCATAACCGATTGATCAAAATAGAGATCGAGGAAGTAAGGTTGTGGTTGTTTTATTTAAGTTTCAGGTTTGTGCGTAACACATTCTCACCGTATTTCTTATTTAATATTGAAACCGTTCTTAAATAGGATACCAATGACCTCATAGCTAAAGTTTTTGATCTCTTCATATCTGATGACTGCAAAAAGGTTTCCATCTTTGTCTCTCTTTTTTGCCAAATATGCATCCACCAACTTCCCAAAAACTCTAAATTCCGACCAGATCATCCACCAGCTACACTTCTTGGGCAGGATTGTGACGTAGAAGGTAGTGGCGTTCTTAAACTCCCGAAATCCATGACGTCTTTAAATGGGTTTCTGTTTCCTTTTTCTTCTGTTTACTGTTTCCCAGCTCTCGTCATTAATCTCCCCAGGTTCCAGCTCTTCATTTCCGGTGTCTCTTCGCCGGATTTCTCTCCAGACTTTCTTCATTGTCATATACAATCATTAAAAAGTGAAAGACTGGAATTGGGAATCACATTTGAAACTTCAGGTTTTAGTTGAGGTTTGACTGATCTAGAAAAAATAATAAAAAATAAAAAGGTTTTTAAAATGACCAAAAAGCCCTCACATGCTTTGCATGTGAAGGCAGTTAACCAAGAAAATAAACGTCATTAGTGTTAAAGGTTGACCCTTGTAGCAAAACATGAGCATAAAGGTTGTGTTTGGCCGATTTCATAGTGAAATGTATGAAGTGCAGTTTAGGTATAACATAAAGGTTGTTTTGTGCAATTTTGTCTAATTTGTATGGGTATGCAAACGAAAAGAGATAAATATGCAGATATTAAATTAAATAGCTTAATTAGTATTTAAATTGTTTTGATTTATCTAGTTTGTTTTTAGATGATTTATTTAATTAACTGAGTTTATGTTAGAATAGCTGTAGCTGATCGAAAAAAAAACTGATAGGGTAGGTTTTGTTTAGTTTGAATAAAGCTTTGTCAACCCATTAAGACATGTCGAGTTTACTGTTTAACAGAAACAGATGTCTCGCAAAGCCGATGTTCTTTTTGTTTGTTAATTATTAACCACTTGGGCCAATAACAGGTTGTCTTGAATATTGCACCAATGTTAATTATGAATCATTGTAACATCTTAGGCAAATCTCATATCTCCTTGGCCCGAAAAATAACATGAAACTTTGTTTTTATACTTGAAATAGGCTCAAATTTAAACAGGTTTTGGTTTAATTGTCTTTTAAGCAAATTAGCCATATAAGAGATCAGATAAAACAAGTTTGACATTTATATCTTTGTTCATATGGCATTATTAACGATTAACAAATCCTTTAAATGGTTTACTGATTAAATTCACTATATTGAGATACACTCGATTCCCAACAGGGGAAAACCCTCACCTAGGGCCGAAGCCCGTGAACACTCGCCCTAAGGCATGATAGTGCGGTGAGGTAAACCCGTTTAATTCAAGGATCGAACTAGTGATCGCCGCCAACTCGCCTAGTCTCTCAGCATCACCAGATGCCGCTAAAACTAAATGGTAGGGCGAAAATCGAACTTGGGTCATTTAAAACACCAGTTTTCCCCCTTATCAGAGCACTACAAGAAATGGGAGCAATAGGGGCGACAACATTAGCGACGACTTCCAAAACGTCGCTGCTAAAAGTGTTATCCATGTCTAGATTAAATGAAAGCACCGACAGCTATTGATGAAAGATGAGATCGGATGGCTAGGGTTTTAAAGGGCATCTGGACTATAAGCGGGAGAATTTCCCACCTTCACCCCAGTAGTTTTCTCCCCCAAATCTAGTTGGCTCTCTCTTTCCAGCCCTAAATCTCCCCCTCCAGAGTTCCGGTGTGAAGGTTTCTGGCGTGAATGTGTTTTCTGGCGTGAAGCTTTTTCCACCATATAGGTGGTTTGCGGCTTCTTTACAACATGTAAGTAACCGAATCCTTGTTCTTGCATCCTTTCTTTTTAGCGATTTGTTTAAACCCTAATTTACACCCCCCCTCCCCCGCCGCACCAGACCGCAAACTGCCAGAGCACCACCATCTGCATCCGCCTCAAACTCCGACGCGACTCCAAAACCAGTATGTACATTCCAAATTTCTTTGTAATTTCAGTGGATTTGTTTGTAACTTTTGTAGATAGGTGTCGTTTGACCATTTGAGGTAGACCTGGCAAACGGGTCTGGCTGGGTCGGGTCATGGGTCAAAACGGGTTCGGGTCAAAACGGGTCAACTATAAAAAGGGTTGTTTTGGTTCGGGTCGAAAGGGGTCCGGGTCGGAACAGGTTCGGGTCAGAACGGGTCTGGGTCAGAACGGGTTTCGGGTCGGGTCAACTTCTTTTTTTTTCTTTTTTTATGATGATGACGAATATGCGTTAATTTTGTTGTTTCTTGATCATTGTTGCCCCTAACAAATATTAATCTACATACTTTGCGGTTATCTAAACAAAATCAAAGCCAAAACTAAGTAAGATATCGTCAAAGTCTTTAAATCTGGATTTCATTTAGATTTACAGCTAGATTACCTCCAATCAAATGATGGTTCTGGTTTTCACTTAGTATTGTCATCATCTTCGTCATCACTAATCCATCCATAGCAAGGCTTGCGTGTACGAGGGTTGACATTCAAAGGTGCATGAACCGCATCACATACACGTAGTGAAAGAGAAGTGTTTTCAGAACTTTGGAGGTTAATTTCATTTTCCGAATGATCATCACGATGAAGAAAAGCAACTCCTTTAGCAGCTCCGAGAGCAACCGTTAACCGGAGACTCCACGATAACGGTTGGATGATAACTTTGTATTGTTTATTAGTAAATCCAGAAATATAACAACTCACTCCTAAATAAGTGATTTTCCAAGCTCCCACGAGTCATGAATTCATACACTAAAAGTCGTTGCTCGTCCTCCAAACAATATCCAATCAATTGTACGAGATTCGGGTGTGAAAATTGCCCGAGATAATTCACTTCTGCCTGCAATGAACTAATTTCTTTTTAAGGAGTTAAATGCCATTTTAGTCCCTGTGGTTTGAGCCATTTTGCCAGTTTAGTCCAAAGGTTTCATTTTTAACCTGTGGGTCCAAAAAGGTTTCACAGTTGCCATTTTAGTCCACTGGGTTAACTTCATCCATTTTTTCTGTTAACGAGAAGGCCAATTCGGTCATTTTATATGGCCGAATTGCCCTTTTAGTTAACATAATTATATACAAAATGACCAAATTGGCCTTCTCGTTAACAGAAAAAATGGATGAAGTTATCCAAGTGGACTAAAATGGCAACTGTGAAACCTTTTTGGACACACAGGTTAAAAATGAAACCTTTGGACTAAACTGGCAAAATGGCCCAAACCACAGGGACTAAAATGGCATTTAACTCCTTTTTAAGTGATAAAAAGCATTCGACTCGCTTCTTTATAAGTGATAAAGTGTTCAACCAGTTTCTTTTTAAGCGAAAGGCATTCGAATCGTTTGTTTCTAAGCGAAAAAGCATTCCGTTCCTTTTTATGCAAAAAAGAATTCGACCCGTTTTTTTTTAAGCGAAAAAGCATTTGATCCGCTTCTTTCTATACGATAAAGCATTCAACCCGTTTCTTTTAAGCTATATACATGTCTTTATGTTCGATCTTAATAACTAAGCATCAATATTTAACCTTCAACAATTTCAACTTCTTGATCCTCCCTAACCTCTGCTGTAGTCAAATTCCCAAATCTCTGTACCAAAAGAAACAAACAATTTCTATTTAGTAAGTATTATTATTCCAATTCTAACGAGTTTGCATACATAAGTATATTTTGGTTTCTGGAAGATGAAGATAGATACCGTGAATAACTGAATATGACTATGGAATAAAAAGATACTTGGGGTTTATAGAGATGATTTGCGGCGGCGGAGACGGCGGCGGCGATGACAGAGACAGCGGCGGTGACGACAAAGACGGCGGCGACGGTGGAAATTGGGGCGTCGACGATGAAGAATGGAAGATGATGTCCAGTTCAGTGAATCAAGGTGAAGTGAAGACCCGTTGTTTCCTTTAAGTTAGAACCCTAATGACCCGTACCGCGTGGTCTCCTAGTAGCGGATGATGACAGCGGCTGATTTGTTTACTTTGGTCTAGAATTGTTTATGCTAGTTGGTGCATTGGTTGTCTAGTTTAGCGAGTTGCTTTTTTTTATTTGTTTCACTCTTGCTTTTTTTAAGTATGGCCTGTCATACTTAAAAACTGGGGGATTTTCTGTCCTTCGCTGGGGTAACCCTTTACCCCAAAAAAAACCCCTAATGACTCGTAACCCGCTTTTCTAATTTAATTGACCCTAAAGGACCCGTAGATAAGTTTTCTTTTATTTTTGATTGACCCACTTTGACCCTCATGTTTAAAATCCTTAACCCAAAACAACCCTTTGTCTAAATTCCTTTACCCAAATTGACCCATATAACAAGTTTTGGGTCAGGATTGCCCCCTCTAATTTGAGGTTTTGATTTCATGATGTATGACTATTTTTAGTCAAAGACAAGTGTGATTAGGTTGCGGGTTAGGTTTTTTTCAGATTGTGCCAATAAAACACTAGGGTTGGGTTGCTTATGCAGATATGAAGTAGGTGATAAGTTGGTTTAGCTTTCATGTGTTAACTTTATTTGTTTAGACATGAGAGTGTGAATGGTTCATTTGGAATAATGTTTAATTGTGATGAAGAATTATTGTTTGATTTACTATCATTTTGCATCCTATTAGATAGGGGTGTTCCTGCGTGTATTTATTTATTATGGTTCTTCTATTACAAACTGTTAACCTTTCACACAAACTTTTTATTCTAAGATAAGAGCTTGTGTCGAAGCTAAGTGCTATGAATAAAAACACATATGAAGTTCATCTCTAAAGCCATGATCTTTCCATAGTTGACGACAATTGTGAGAAGTTACTCCGCCATTTGACCACACTTTGGTAATTCATCTTTTCAGAAACCTAACTCGAATTTTTTGACACATTTATGGGTTACTCAGCAACACCTTTGTTGATTTGGTTGTAATGTATGATTTAGTTGCGATAATTATTGGTACACCATCACCTGGCGACTCCTTTTTCAGCTAAAAGAGAGAAATTAATCAACCACATAAGGCTCATGACTTTGTAGAAGAATTCAAAAGGCTAAACTTTGGCGACATTCGCTCTAATTTTCACCCAAATTTAGTGTTCTTGTAAGTGGCTTAATCTCTTGAATTTGTACAATTGTTTGCTGTAAGTGTAACGACCTTAGAGCATTATAAAATGACATGTTTCTTGACTGTTTTAGATTTTATACCGGGTAGTACTTTATGCTTTATGATATGTAGATTGGATTCGCAGGTCAGTGGTGAACTGGTGACTAAGTCAAAGGTTGTTACATCAAATGGTAAAAAAGAGTGCCATTCAAGCTGTCATGTTATTATAGTCTATCACATCTAATGTTGACTAAGTCAAAGGTTGTTACATAAAATGGTAAAAACCTAAGTTCTTGAATATAATGGTTGTGTGTTCTAGAGGTACCTGATTCAACAGTTTGATGTTTTCATTAAGGTATGAGTGTTAATATTTGTGTTTTGACTACCTTATTAGTTAATAATTAGGGATTTTTTCTAACTGAAGAAATAAAGCTCTAACATAGAATACATAAGTTAATCAATACATATTTTGAAAAATCACCAGCATATACTTAGAGACTTGAAATAACTAATACTGCAATAGCTAATTTGAGTCCATGTGTATTATGTTTTTTGTCAAACCCGGATCTGTTTCAGGTCTAGTATTTTTAAGTGGCTTCGGATCTGTTTCTGGTCGGGTATTTTGGTTTCCGGGTACATAACTATGTAAATTTCTTGAGTTACACAACATAGTTGGGTGTTTTGCTATCAAAATTTCTTGAGTTACTCTTTATACAAGGCTATGATGCGATATATGTTAGAAATTTTTACAGAAAGCTAGTGTGTATCTTTGATGTTGAGCATCTTATATTTTCATTGTTAATTTTTAATGGCAGCTTCTACTTGAGCTGTTGCGAACGCGGGGAAGCGATGTCTCACTAGTTTCATGTTTGAGGTTTGTACACTGACTTCTAATGTCTAAATGTCTACTGTATCGAATCAAACACTAGATTTTAGAATTGAAATCCCTAGTCTATGTTAGTCGTTGCCTGTATATTGGTTAGACAATGCAAGACGAGCGTGTTGGTTGATGGGGTCAAGATAGTGTCAAGGTGAATACGGTAATTTTCTATTATCGGTTTGATTGGGTTGGCTCCTGCAAATTTATTTTCTTCTTCAGCTTTCATATGCATGGTGAATGTTAATTATGGTTACAAAATATTATTAGTTCAACAATAATCTAAATCTTGATAGAGTAGTTTAGGCTGTTGAATGTATTGAAATTTTGATTGTGAGCGCTTTTAGTCTGCTACATATTTGACTCGTCTCTCTTTTAGCTTTTTTTTAGTTAATCTATTTGACACTTTTAACTTGTACCACGTTCTTCTAACCTACAAACATTTCTATGCAACTAATAATTGGCTAGTTTTCTTTGTTCTTAGTTTTATTTATGCCCAAATCAGAGTTATTTGAAAGACAAAGTGGTTGATATCTTGTTTCATCTCACTACGGGAAATACCCGCAATAGCGGCCACTAAGTTTGGAAACGAAGATGCTGATGAAGTGGATAATGATACAGATATGATGTAGAATTATGACATTTTATATGTTAAAGTAGTTTTATGACGTGTTGTGAATAAAAATGAACCCGGATGGTGACGTTTGTGACGTTTATATATGCTTATGTAGATTGTGTTTATTTAGTTTTTGTATGTCGTGAACCCGAAATTGGCAAGTTTAAATATGAAAAAAAACTGGAAAATAAAAAAATGAAGAAATAACACTTTTAGGGGCGACAAAAGTCATCGCTATTGAGGTAGACCATTAACGACAATATATTAGCAACGACATCTCTCGCCGCTATTGAGTCAACCCTTTAGCGGCGACATGTGGGACAATACCGGCCAACCTTTAGCGGCGACATAAGGGGCCTTTAGCAGCGACATCTGTAGCCCCTATTGCCCCGTTTTCTTGTAGTGTCTGCAAACGAACCGAACGAACCTGAACAAGACCTTGTTCGTGTTCGTTTGTTAAGAAATATATGAGTTCGCGAACCGTTTACGTCAAACGAGATTTTATGTTCGTGTTCGTTTGTTAAGGAAATGAACTTGTTCGTGTTCGTTTATGTTTTTTTGTTTGTTAATTTTAGGCAACGAACATTGACGAACACAAATGAGCACAAACTAATGTTCATGAACACAAATGGAAACAAACGAACACAAACAATCGTTCATGAACATAATATATAATACACTTACACTTATTAGATATTTAATTTGTCGAAATTTTGAAGTATTTAAATATATATAAAAACTAAAAACACAAAGGAACTATCGTACATAAACGAACACGTTAGCGAACGTTCACAAACATAAATGAACGAAAACGATCTTTGTTCATGTTTGTTCATTTAACTAAACGAACGAAATTTCTTGTTCATGTTCGTTTGTTTAATAAACGAACGAACACAAATGAACTTCCCGCCAAACAGTTCACGAACTGTTCGCTGAAAAATTCGCCGAACGTTTGGTTCGTTTGCAGCCCCAACCACATGTAACATTCCGTATTTTTTTCAAACATATTTATAAACACTTCGAATTATTTTCACATTTCATTTACAAAAAATGTGTTGAATAAACTAATAATTTTTTTCAAAAAAAAAAGTTTAAAAGATTTAAACAGAAAAAAATAACTTATGAAAGTTTTATAAAATGTTTTAAATTAAAGGTTTTAACTCTTGCTAAAAAAAGGGGGTCAAATTTGTCATTTTAGAAAGTTATCTAAGAGGTAGAACAAGTATAAAAGATGTTTTAAATAGGGGAAATGAACTTTATCACCCTTAACTATGCAAAATTGGCCAATAGCACGCCCAACTTTCAACTTGGCTCCCACCACCCTCTACTCGACAACTTGGTGTCACTGTCACCCCTTCGTTAACTAAACACTAACTCAGTTAGTTTTTTTATCCTACGTGGCTAAATTTTGATGATGTGGCTTGTTTTTTATGACGTGTCATGCTGAGGTGGCCAATTATTTTTAAAGAAATCTATATTTTAATTATAATTAATATATAAATCTCATTTTAAAAGATCCAAGGCAGCTCTTCTTCTTCCCAAAGACGCACAAACCTTCAAACCCTAATTCCTCTTAAAACTCCAAATCCCCCAACCAATTCCTCTTCAATCTCTGCAATTTTGACCAAAGAACAACAGTCAAACCCACCGATGCTACTGACGAGAGCAATAGAGAGAAACAGACCGAGCATGATCGATTACGATACCTCAACGTCTCCATCTTCATCGTTTGATGATCAATCAGCTCACAGATATGCCATCACTTGATATTTCGACGTTATCGGACCGAATGAACTTCTGAATTGAAGGAACTGAAGGTGAATTTGACACGATTTGCAGGTTGTTGCAGCGGCTCGAGGTGGGAGTGGTTGCCGGAGGTTGTTGCAGAGCAAAATCAATCGGAGATTTGAATTGATTGAAATCTGAGTATTTTGTTCATGATGTTTGAGTTCAGATCTGAACTTGATTCTTGTTTGATTGAATTACAAATTATTTGAGCATGATGTTTGAGTTCAGATCTGAACTTGATTCTTGTTTGATTGAGAGAACAGATGGCGAAAAGAAAAGATTTTGAAGTGTTCATAGATTGTTTGATTTAGTTCAGATCTGATTCTTGTTTGATTGAGTCCAGATCTGAACTGATTATTGTCTGATTCTTGTTTGTTTGAGTAGTATGACAAAAATGAGCAGTGCACAAATGTAAATGCAAATGCAAATGCAAATGGTAAATTGTAGTTTGGTTAGAATATTGTGAGTGGAATTTGTGCGTTTGAAAAGAGATGAAGAATGTGAGTGTTGTTGAGAGAAGAAAACCAAGAAAATATGCATTCCCCAGCTTTCATGGTTGGGCTTTTTCTTCTTCATTTTTCTTTGATTCTTTGTGCAGTAGCAGCACTTTGGTTTACGTGTGTAAAAAGGGTATTTTACATGTCTTTGAACTGATTCTTGTCTGATTCTTGTTTGTTTGAGTTCAGATCTGAACTGATTCTTGTTTGATAATCTGTTTTGGTTTAGCAATCAAAAGAAAAGATTTTGAAGTGTTGATTATCATAAACAGAACATCCATATGTGTATCAGTTTGTATTGAGTTAGGTTTTTATATTATGTTTATAGAGATGTTAAATGGTGAGTCCACGTAGGCTGTCCACCTCATCATCCCCATGACACGTAGGATAAAAAAACTAACTGAGTTAGTGTTTAGTTAACGAAGGGGTGACAGTGACACCAAGTTGTCGAGTAGAGGGTGGTGGGAGCCAAGTTGAAAGTTGGGCGTGCTATTGGCCAATTTTGCATAGTTTAGGGTGATACAGTCCATTTCCCCTTTTAAATAACCCTCAAACTATAAGGACCATTGTGTAAAATCATCAAATCATTAAAAAACAAAGAGGAATTGGCCTGTAATAATCTCATCTAAACCTTATTGGCTATTAATAATCCCACCTCAGAATAATCCCCCCACCAGTCCCACCTTTCACATATTTTTCCTACAATGGTCTCCCGTTAAAAAAACTTAACCGAGTTAACCTTTTTTCCAAATTAGAAACATATATTTAGGCTTTTGATCAGAACGATGATACGAGTTCATTGATGTAAACTTACTTTGAAATGGTGCTCAAGGTGACTTGATTTTGGTTAATTGGAAATTTAAACACCTGAATTGAAGCACCGTTTTCATTGTTTGGAGCACCGTTTCGAGACAAGTTTTACATCAATGGACTCGTATTGTCGTTCTAATCAAAAGCCCTAAAAAATCTGTTTGTAATTTGGAAAAAAGCTTAACTCCGTTAACGTTTTTTAGCGACGGACCATTGTAGGAAAAATATGTGAAAGGTGGGACTGGTGGGGAAAATATTCTGAGGTGGGATTATTATTGGCCAATAAGATCTAGGTGGGATTATTACAGACCGATTTCCCAAAAACAAAATAACATCACCATAACGGAAGTTCCGTCCGAACTTTCCGGCCAGATTTCCGGCGAAACGGAATCGTTTTTCTATGCGAATTCGAACCGTTTTTCTTGTTTTAATTCTTATCTCCATCATAGATTTATCTCAAAATATGTGGATTTCGTTGCTTATCTGTTACTGCAAATACCCTTACGCTTCTGAACCATATACCGACTCCAATGGTATAAATACATGTCTTTTGAACCCACCCCAACTCGCTACACGAACGATTTTTCACTCGACTCCTTCTTTATTCTCTCGCCGCATCTCACCGGAAATCCAAACTCCGGCCGACTTCCGATATCGTTTAACTGAGTTTTCACCAGGGCAAGCGAACGGTGAAAAAAAGGTCAACCAGTCGTCGTCTCCAGTAAACTTTCCACCATCATCTTTCTTGTCAACCTTGTTCTTTTCTTTTTTTCGTATTTTTCAAATTTCAATTTCGACATATACAATTAGAGCATTCACATCCAATCCACTAAAAATATACATACATTTCACTAAAAAATAACTCCTATATCAATATATTTCCACTAAAAACAAATATTTTTTCTCTCTCTTTTTCAATTTATATTACATTTTTCTCTCTCTTTCACTCACAACCACTTTCAATATATATTAAAAATTATAGTGGGTAAACAGTGTCCCCCCAAATATACAGATAAACAGTAATATTTTCTCTCTCCTCCACTCACAACCACTTTTTATACTCTTTACATTTTAAAAACCCCACACACTACATATGATGGACTAGATGGGAATGCTCTTAGAGCTTTAATACTGTATTATGAAAAAAACAAAACTAAGACTGCGGGGTATGAGGGGCTTGGGTTGGGGCATATGTTGACACGTGGAATGGGAAAAAACCCACCACCAAAGTCCAAAACCCACGCCCATGGGGTATGATGGGGCTTGGGTTGGGGGGCATGAATTTGGTTTGGCCATTTAGAGCATGCCATGTCACTTACTAGCCCGCCCCACGCCCGGGCTGAATCCCACGCCCAAATCCATGCCCACCCGGGGTGGTGGCTTTGGCGTTTTCAGCCAACCCACGCCCAAACCCCCGCTCAATACCCCGCATTCTAAGATTTGAAAAAGTTGATTCGTTATCAATTTTACAACGAGTGATTGCAAAGAAACACAAAAGTCATGATGTACCTAACTAGTCTAGAGTTGACAACTTGATAATGAGTTTTTTTTTATTTTTATTTTAAAATATAAATGTAGTTTATAAAAGTTGTATAAATAATATTTATAAATTAAACTTCCACTTTTATTTAATTAAACTATTAGATTTATTTAATTAATTAAATTAGATAAATTTGTAAAAACATTACTTGATTTCCAAAACATCCTCCCAAATTTCTTACTAGCCCTATAAACTTTATAGGTAATCCAAGTCCATCTATTAAATTATAGTTCTTAAATCTTTAGATCAAGTTCATGAAATTTTCCAACTTGTTTGCGTTAACGTATATTTTTTTGGTGTTTTGTTAAGCTATAGCCCTTTTTCATTTAAACTTTTGGGTGAAACATGTTACTTAAACTTATCAATTATTTATGTTAACTTTTTTTTTATCTCTACACTTCTTGCCATAAGCATAATTTTAGGACCTTATAACTTAGTACAATCATTAACTTCGGCCAAACCCACTATAGTAGATTATAGCGCTATAGTTCTGACAAACTCATCCCCGTATGGATCTAGGGATGATTGAAACAACAACATATACAAAGGTTAACTTTTCGTAGTTCCTTCAATCAAAATGTTTGATTGTACGCCCCAATTGTTCCTAAGTCTTGTTTTCACACGATACTTCTAGATAAAACTTGACATGCTACTAACTTATTTTCGTAAACCTATGTATGCTCGCCAGCTTAACCCTTTATTTTCCACATGTTTCAGGAAACAATGCATGAGGATTACCAGGATATCACATCTAGGTTGCTTTGGGACTTAAAAAAATTTGTTTGAACAATTGTTCCTAACTTTATCTAGTTATTTTCTTTGAACAATTTGTTTTTCTTGCATGGATGCTCTTTAAATTGATTAATGAAATATTTAAATTTTTAGTCGATCATGAGCTATTAAGCAATCTATTCACGTGACGCCCTGACGTTTTCGTCGACTTCGGTTGAGGTGTTACACCACAGACAGAGTCTCATTCGCATCACCATACTAATGTAGAAAAAGAAAGATAACATTTTCCCTTACAAAATAAATTCAATTTGTCCTTTAATTACATCAAGTTGTTTATTTTTTGGTTTATACGACAATGCTACGTGCTTGTCAGCCAGAACAAGCAGAGAAATTTTTGTAATCATTTATATCAATTTGGTTGCCTTCAACAACAGATAACATTTACACAAGTTGTCGTTTGTGAGGAAGTGGGGATTGTGATTTTCAGAAGAGATATGTATATATTTATTTTTTATATTTATACCAAGTTGTCTTCACGCGTGGATATTTTCACATCCACAAATCATTTGAAAATCCCTCTCCACATATCATATGTAAATTATACCTTTATCAATTTTAAATTATTACAAACTAGTTAGATTACCCCGCGCTTTGCGGCGGGGATTCACGGGAATTCTGTCGTTATATGTTTGTTTCGTTACATTACTGGTACTTCTAGGGCTGTAAACGAACCGCACGTTCAGCGAACAGTTCGTGATCGTTCGGCGGAAAGTTCGTTTATGTTCGTTTGTTTAATAAACGAACGAAGATGAACAAAAAATTTCGTTCGATTAGTTAAATGAACGAACATGAACAGATTCTCGTTCGTTCGATTGTGTTCGTGAACGTTCGGTAAGGTGTTCGTGAACATTCGTTGATTTGCGTTCGTTTATGTTTGTATGTTTGTGTTGTAATTGAAGATATTTGTACTTTCTTATATTGTATTTGTACTTTTTATATTACTAACTTTTTATTTATTTTATTGCCATAACAATTAAATTAGGAAACGCACTTTTACCTTGTTTATGCTTCATTTCCCTTTCATTTCTCATTATTTACATCGGCGAAGACGATCGACCTCCGTTCCACAATAAGGGATTCAAGTTCGAGTGCTACTCTCTGGCCATCTATCTTTATCCTTCATCGCGTTCGCTAAATTTATATGTGTTCGTTTGTGTTCGTGAACCATTCGCGAACACGCTCATTTCCTTAATGAACGAACACGAACATAAAATCTCGTTCGGTAAGTGTTCATGAACCGTTCGTGAACACATTTATTTCCTTAACGAACGAACACGAACAAGGCCTTGTTCGTGTTCGTTCGGTTCGTTTACAGCCCTAGGTACTCCCCAATAGCCTATGGTAATCAGATGAGAAAACCTTATATCGATCGAAAACAATAAAAATGGATATCGATACTGGTCCTTCAATAAAAACGAATATCGATACCGGTACTGATGTTGTTCGGTAATATTGGTTCAGTTGGTTTGCGTTCTACGTTTATTTTTTTCGACATTGCGACATAAATTTTATTGATAATGAATATTGTGTCGTGTGCTATCATACCAAACTAAACCGAAACCGACCGAACAACATCTGTATCGGTTTTTATTGTTTTCTTTCAATAAATTGACATCGTATCACTACCATACCGTACCGAACAACTTCGTTTTCGGTACATGAATTTGATTATATTGTTTTTTTCTTTTGATAAACTAACATCTTAGTGGTACCATACCATACCGAACATGAAGATTGATACTGGTACCTACAATCATTTTTATGGCATTTGTTTTCGAAAAATTTTCATTTATGCATCTCTATCTTTGATGAAAAACGAATAACGTTACCAGTACTGTGACACTCTGAACCGGTCGTGGCCGTACGAACATGTGTTATGTAAAACATGTGTTGATTTCAATACCAAGTGCATGTATCATACCGGTATTGTAAAGAACCGAGCTGATACCGATCTAATGCGCGCAATAACGTATCATCACAACACGCAAGCGAATAACTTGGAATGTTAAAAAATTAACAAATATAGATGCGGATTTTATAAAAAAGTTAACACTAAAAACTCATATTAAATAATCAATAAAAGTAAACACTAAAAAATCTTATGGGTTAGTATTTATTACTAAAAATAACAAATAAATACTTAAAATATGTGATTTCCTATTCATCATAAATTTGAGTTAATATGTATAATATAATATAATACTTTTTATGGTTACGATTTTATAAGTAAAAACATGCTTAATACAAAATAAAACATCTAAAAGTAACTTTTAGAAATAAAATAAACAAATTATAACCCAAGTTGCCGTTTGAAAAAAAAAAAAAAAAAACGTTACATATTTACTCCTTATCTTTTTTTTGAAGGGTGACTTCCTATGTACGTGACTCAGTGTCACCGGGTTCTTGTCAAAGACAATCCCCCGTCAGCTCCGCCCTCCGGACGCGATGTTCGATTGGGCCCCGGCCGTCTCGTAAGCTGACCTTCGCCCGGAAACCATACTGCCCCCACACGGGTAAAACCGCTGGGTAACAGCTGGGTGAAAACCGGGTTGCCCTCCGGATCGAACCATGCCTCGGTAGGAACGATCCATCATTGGGACGTCCTCCCCCCTAATTGCCGCAGCCGGGTTTCGAACCTGTGACCTCCCAAAGGTAGACACAAGCCCAACCACATGGTACGCCCAGTTGGGTATCCCCACTTGGGTTAAGTTGGGCCGGCTTCCTCCTTGGAGGTCGCCTGTTCGACTCCCGGCTGCGGCATACGGGGGTTGGGAGTCCCAATGATGGATCGTATCCTACCGAGGCATGGTGCGGTCCTGAGGGCAACCCGGTTTTACCCAGCTGTTACCCCAGCGAGTCTCTCGTGTGGGGGCAGTATGGTTTCCGGGCGGAAGTCAGCTTGCGCAACGGCCGGGGCCTGATCGAACATCGCGTCCGGAAGTGCGGGGCTGACGGGGGAATGTCTTTGACATGACCCCGGAGACCAATTCGATCTTGTACAGTGAAAGTCTCCTTCCAAAAAAAATTTACTCCTTATCTTCATTGGGTAGTAGTTGAGATGCTTAAATATGTTTATCAACCTTACAAATTTACTCCTTATCTTCATTGCAGTCAACACATGACATTTAGAGTAAATTGCGATTTTTATCTCTGTGGTTTATAACACACTAAGGTTTCAATTTATTGCAATTTAAGTACATCCACATTGATTTTAAATCAAACTCACATGAAAGGCTCCTTCGTAATTAACCATCTCAATGTATCACGACTGAAAAGGGACAGATAAAAAATATTTAAGTGAGTAATTTTCTTTCAATTGAGATGTTGAAAGAAAATGCAAAATAATTAAATTAAGGTAATACTTATGCATTTCCCTTCTATGAGATGTTCAAAGAAAATGTAAAATAATTAAATCAGGTGATACTTATGCATTTCCCTTCCATGATGTTCTTAGAAATTTGACAACTTCATAAAAGCTTCACATTTTGTTGTATGGGTTTTTATATTTCAATGTTTCATTATATGAATCCTTCTCATTTAGAGTTAGTTTTTGGTGGGCAGTCTTGAATCTGGTGATCAAACGCAATACTGTGACAATTATGACTTAGACTAGCGGGTGTTGGGCGTTGGTGTAACACCCCGAAAACGGGTTTGGTAATCAAACCCTGTTAATACTAAAAGACGGGTAAAATACCGTTAGTGGTAAAAAGTAACCTGGTAAATATTAGGATTTAAATAAATAAGCCTAATATTAAATAAAATGTGAATAAACGCTTTTAAGGAAATAAGTTTGTAAGAGGTCCGAGTTAACGGGACTTAAAATAAACCCAGTCATAAATTCCCCGAACCCACTAAATTAACTAGGAATATTTAACCTAGTTAATTAGTGGGAATATTGTTAAAAATAATTAGGTTGTGACCTAATTAATAAATAACCAAACATGAGGGACCAAAATAGGGTAACTTGAAAACGATTTTATAAAACTAAATAAAACAACACAACACACACACAAGAGTTTGTGTGGTGCGTGTTCTGGAATCGACCAGGAAGGGCTCCAAGGAGCCAAAACCCTAACTCAACCAAATTCAACAAATTGAAGGTCGATTCTAGGCTCAAATCAATGCATGAACGCGAATTAACAATCACCCAAGCTAGGGGATCGTAAGGTATGTCAAATTTTGTAATTTGGTGATGTTTTGAAATTATGATAATCAAAATTCGGGGATGAATGTTGAATGTTTGAGTGATATATGTGTTGAATTCATGTTTAGAAACAAACCCTAGTTGAAAACTTGGGGAATTGATGTTCACAACTAGGGATTTGATAATTACCCTATTATGTGCTAAGTGGGTTTTGATTATGTAGTGAAGATGATGATATACACATGTTTAAAATCATCATAGTTGATAGTAGAAACAAGATATTTGAACAATTTGCAAGTTTGAGTGTTGATCATACATGACTTGAAATGGGTTTTTATAATATGATGATGTTAGTGCCTAATTTGTGATTAGAATCATCATATTAGATAGTAAAAAAATATAGTACTTGGACAATTTAGGTGTTTGGGTACATGAATCATAATTACCATGAATTGGGTTTGGAATGAAAAGAAGGAATTATGAAAGAAACGCGTAATTAGCTAACTTGACTAATTACATAAGATATGGGATAAAACGGTTTCTAATCATAATAATGATTTGCCTTGATTGTGCATATTATATGATTAAAGGTAGTTGATTTTAGAAAGTCAAACTAACCAATGATGAAGTAGAATAGAAGTTTCGACATAAAATCCGTAAGATGAAATAGTCATAATCCTGGTGACTAATCTAACCGTCTTACGAATTATGATGATAGTTTGACTCTTGACAAGCTAGATGGAGGCTTGGGAGAGAAGCGGGTCAAACGGATCGTGTACGCGAAAAGAACAATGACCGGATGCAAGGTAAGTGAAACTTACACCGTTATGTAGAATACTTATTTATTCTATAAGTTTTAAACTCGATAAAAACAATATTGGGAAATATGGATTTCCGACGCAATTGATACGAGTCGGAACATACACAAAATTGATAAAAACCATGATGCATGGTAAATATGGGTAAATGGTAATATAACCGTAAATGACAAGCATACAATGAATCTTGAGATGTTACCGTATGGGGTAACTCATAATAAGGATAGGGATAAAATGGTAATTTAGTCGTGTGTCGGTAAATATAAGTAAAAGTTATAAGACACCCTACGGCGTAAGCCGAAATGGGTTAAATAACGAGATGGTATATATATATATATATATATATATATATATATATATATATATATATATATATATATAGGGGAGGTTCATTTGAGAAGAAAATTAAATTGAGAAGAAAAAGAATAAATGGTACAATTTTAAAACATTAAATAGTTTTTCTTTCATTTCATTTATTATCATCTTTGACTAATTAATTAGCCATAAAGGCTATCAACCTCCACACTAAAAATTTTGCCTACACACTTCATAATTTATCCTAAACGTTTTGAATTTTATCCTACACATGTTGAAATTTATCCTACACAGCTCGTAATTCATCCTACACGTGTCGTAATTCATCCTACACTTTAATTTATTATTTTTTTTCTTCTTTGAAAAAATATAGTTTTTTTTTTGAAAAAGTACACTCTAAATTAACTAATTTGAAAAAATAAGTTACAAATTTAATGTAGTTAGATATTAAAAAGAAAGACTACTAATTAATGATTTATCTAACTTTACCAATATACCCTTACACCAATATTAAACACAAAAAATTAAATGAAGTTAAATGAAGCATTCTTATTGGTTGAAATTTCTTCTTTTTTATTCTTACAAAAAAAAATTCTTCTCATTTGAACCATCTACTATATATATATATATATATATATATATATATACCATTCTAAATTCAAATGTAAAATGTTTGGTTGTTTAGACCAAACGGGTCAAAGGGTGACTTTTATTGCCATTTGACAAATGACGACTAATAAGTACGTGTCAAGTCTTATGCTTACAGGATAATAATGGTTTATGGATTAAAATGCTACAAGTTAGCTTATTATAGAGGCAAGGTATCGAATGGGACAATAAGTTGACCCGAGCCAGGTACGTGTAAATATGGTTGTGGATAACATACTTCATGGCCAAATTTGTAGTGAAAGCCCTTCGTAGTAAGTGAGGGGCTAACGTTGACTAAAACGCCCTTGTATGCGTAATTAAGCAAACGACCCTTAGAAGTCACTTGAAAACGAGTTTTATAATCAAGTCAATACTTAGAATAAGTATAAAAGCGAAAGATGTAAAGTCTTGGTTAAAAGACTCTATATGAGTCTTTGCCGTAAAATGATAATCCGAGGGTTAAAACTCGGATTATATAAATCGCCACATTAAACCCATCACAAATATAGTTGTGATGGAAGATCAATTAAATAATAATGTGGAAATAAGATGTTAGAAATAAATGAGTGTGAATTATGCGTAAAAGTGCTTAAATTCCCTTAACGGGTCAATTAAACATCTAAGTAAAAACGGGTTTAAGAATGTATATAAACCCGTGATTTGAATCTAATATGATAAGCAATTTGGAAATGATAAGAAATTAGAATCGAACAACATGTTTGTTTGATAAAATCATGAACGGGACAAAATTGGTAAAAAGGGTAATAAGCCGAAGACTTAAAAGTCTTAAATTTTGTTAATCTGGAAGTTGGATTTTAACTCCATATGATGAAGGATCAAATTACAATCACGTAGGAAGAAACAGTAGGTCGATCGGACAAGCGGATCAAAAGTTATGAAGGTTTTCGTTTTAGAAAACGCCAAACTTGTAAAATCCTGCAGAGGCCAGCGTAAGTTACGGTAGCCACCGTAACATACGGTAGCCTTAAAAGCTTTACGCCAGACACACACTGCTTTACGGTGGAAAGATCAACATTCAGGGGCTACCGTAAATTAGGGTAGCCACCGTAATTTACGGTAGATCCTGTAACAAAATATATTTTAATCAGTTTCGCTTCCCGGACTCGTTTAGACATGTTTTAAACTCTGTATGACTAAAGCATTTCATGTTTATGAAATGTAGGTACATTTTGGGATGCCGGAAGACGATCAAGCTGAACGAAGAACCGAACACGATAAAGATTCATGCTTCCGCACGTTGCCTCGTCGTAAATTTAAATGACGAATCCGATCACGTTATGTCGAATAACTAATGATTTGTAAAAGATTTAATAAACCCGTATTTTTATAGTATGTGTAGTCTTAACTATACATCTTATTTTTGGTATTTACATGTAAAACTGTTAAATAGTAACTAGGGTGTTACAAGTTGTATGAGAGCCTTGGTTTAAGAGATTCAAGTATGGTGGGAAAACTATGCTTGGACTTAAACCTTATGCTCTTGATGAATATTGGTGTTCGGTTCGAGGCTTGATCGCAAATCCGGTAAGTGCATGTATGCTAATGGTTTAGCGTATTAAAGTGTTGTAAACAACACATAGGGTTACCGTGTAATACACGTTACCCCAATTTAATGATAGATATAGCTAACAAAATTTCGTGCATTGACACATATAGTAGAAAAACCTTGTATTACGATACGGGTGTTTAGTAAAGTTGACATGGCTAACTTTTGTGAATGCCTTAATTGAAGGACACTTGTACTTAAAGATGACAAGGGTTAAACAAATTACAGATATGATAGAGGAACGGTCCGATGTTTGACAAGAGGAGCATGCTCACCAAGGACTAAATCGCGTAACGACCGCGAACAAGGTTAATGGCAAGAAACGCCCGTCGGGGCAAGCATTACCAGGTGCGCGCTTTTAAATATAATCGCACAAATAGCAATATGCAACAAACATGTAGAGAACGATTGTTGCATATGTAAATTAGAAACTCGGAAAACCTGAATAGAATACCTATCCAGGATATTATTTCCAAGAAAACTAAATAGAGGTGTTACTTACGTAAGGCGGGGTGTGAAAACTATAAAAAGGTCGTGTGTGTCATGTGTTAATCGCTTACTCTGGCCAAGTAAGTAGTGGCATATGATACCATGAGCTTCTTATAGTGGACACATTTACATCTGATGTAGGAAGGACTGGTGAATGGGACAAATTAAATGTACCCAAACGAATCAAATGAGCAAAATACTTGATAATAATGTAAACGCACAGCCGGGTGATGGAAGCGTATTACATTATGATAATGAGCCCGAGTGAAGGGACAAAGATTAATGTAAAATGATTAAGATATGCAACGGGAGGGAGTGTACTTACACTCGAACCTGGAAAAAATCCAAACATGTAAAATAAGTAAGATATGCATTGGGAGGTAGTGTACTTACACTCGAACCCGGAGAATGCAAATATGACTCTTAACGGGCCGTTTTTGTAAAACGCCAAACCTGAGGACAAAGTCGGAATATAAAAGTGAAACGAAGTCTTAATGCATACCGGAAGGGTTGCAATAATAACGACTTCGGTAAAACACCCGATTGATGGGTAAGGAGTTAAACACATGAGTAGACCGAGAAACGGGAATTCGCATGGAAAGTCAAAAGACTCGGGTTTTGAGTCATGACTAAAAGACGACAAGATGAAGTAAATAGAAATTTTGATAAATTTGCGTTCAACTATTTTAAAGTTGAACGGGTCGAACAAAGAATGAAGTTTGACATTCATAAGTAATGAATTTTCACGCGACAAGTCAAACAAATTTAACAAAGGACAACGCTTGCTAAAATAAGTAAGCGCGAACTGAGTAAATAAAAGTGAGAAATATTAATAAACCTTGGCGAAGGATTATAGGCGTTAAAAACATTGAGATAAAAGAACCTGATTAATCGGTTGTAAAGAAGTATAATTAGGAACCGGGAAACGGGGAGCGTAAAACAAACCGATGTGTAAATAATGTAAGGAGTCATAAAGTCGGAAGATTTGTCCGAAAGTAAACGAATGAAGCCTTTGACCACAGTCAAGGTCAACTAAAGCTCAAAAGCGAAAATAAATTATTCCAAATATAACAAGAGATGCTTTGAAGCTATATATGTATATATACATTTGAATATAGACATGAATAAAAGATGATCTACGGGATCATCATAACCTACGGGATTAAACATAGTTTAAGGTCTACGGGACCAAGAAGACTCTTGGGTCATAAATAGAAAGAAACAAACTGTTGAGGATCTCACCTTAAAAAGGTGAAAAATCTAAAGAAATGGCCTATGGGGCTAAGTGAAAGAACCTACGGGTCAATAGTATAAAGCGAGGGAACTGGTTACAACTCCCCGTGTAAAATGAGAACGGAAAAGAATAGATTATGGATTGTCAATTTCCTTAGTATGAGTAATTGACGTGGTTAAAAAGGGAAAAATATTAAACTAAAATTCAGTTTTTGTAAGAAATAACGTTTTAACAAATATGAATATTATGAGACGAAATCAGAAAACACGCAAAGGGCTGGGTTGGCAATAAGATATACCCGAATGATGGGATATGAGGTGATATCGACTAATAAGTCTAGCCGGTAAAACCCTTCAAAGTAAGAATAGTGTTACAATTTATACGAAGCACTTGTCGATATAAGATTAGCTTCAAGTAAACATGTATAAAATAAATACAACCGAGTGATCAAATGACAACTCGGTCAAATAAGTGACCATAATAAGAAACGCAAGATGAATGTATCGGCCTACGAGGCCATGCGTGTAAAAGGTGTATACGCTTTGAAACTAGAAACATGTTACCATACTTTTCTGGTAAGATTGTTATATACGAGCAAAGCTCAAGCGGTCACCAAAAACTAAGGTTTAGATGATCTAAACCAATAGGGTACGTAAGAAAGGTTTCGAGGACGAAACCTCTTTAAGGGGGGGGGGGGGGGGTAGACTTGTAACACCCCGAAAACGGGTTTGGTAATCAAACCCCGTTAGTACTAAAAGACGGGTAAAATACCGTTAGTGGTAAAAAGTAACTGGTAAATATTAGGATTTAAATAAATAAGCCTAATATTAAATAAAATGTGAATAAACGCTTTTAAGGAAATAAGTTTATAAGAGGTCCGAGTTAACGGGACTTAAAATAAACCCGGTCATAAATTCCCCGAACCAACTAAATTAACTAGGAATATTTAACCTAGTTAATTAGTGGGAATATTGTTAAAACTAATTAGGTTGTGACCTAATTAATAAATAACCAAACATGAGGGACCAAAATAGGGTAACTTGAAAACGATTTTATAAAACTAAATAAAACAACACAACACACACACAAGAGTGTGTGTGGTGCGTGTTCTGGAATCGACCAGGATGGGCTCCAAGGAGCCAAAACCCAAACTCAACCAAATTCAACAAATTGAAGGTCGATTCTAGCCTCAAATCAATGCATGAACGCGAATTAACAATCACCCAAGCCAGGGGATCGTAAGGTATGTCAAATTTTGTAATTTGGTGATGTTTTGAAATTATGATGAACACTCATAATCAAAATTCGGGGATGAATGTTGAATGTATGAGTGATATATGTGTTGAATTCATGTTTAGAAACAAACACTAGTTGAAAACTTGGGGAATTGATGTTAGCAACTACGGATTTGATAATTACCCTATTATGTGCTAAGTGGGTTTTGATTATGTAGTGAAGATGATGATATACACATGTTTAAAATCATCATAGTTAATAGTAGAAACAAGATATTTGAACAATTTGCAAGTTTGAGTGTTGATCATACATGACTTGAAATGGGTTTTTATAATATGATGATGTTAGTGCCTAATTTGTGATTAGAATCATCATATTAGATAGTAAAAAAATATAGTACTTGGACAATTTAGGTGTTTGGGTACATGAATTGGGTTTGGAATGAAAAGAAGGAATTATGAAAGAAACGCGTAATTAGCTAACTTGACTAATTACATTAGATATGGGATAAAACGGTTTCTAATCATAATAATGATTTGCCTTGATTGTGCATATTATATGATTAAAGGTAGTTGATTTTAGAAAGTCAAACTAACCAATGATGAAGTAGAATAGAAGTTTCGACATAAAATCCGTAAGATGAAATAGTCATAATCCTAATGACTAATCTGACCTTCTTACGAATTATGATGATAGTTTGACTCTTCACAAGCTAGATGGAGGCTTGGGAGAGAAGCGGGTCAAACGGATCGTGTACGCGAAAAGAACAATGACCGGATGCAAGGTAAGTGTAACTTACACCGTTATGTAGAATACTTATTTATTCTATAAGTTTTAAACTTGGTAAAAACAATATTGGGAAATAAGGATTTCCAACGCAATTGATACGAGTCGGAACATACACAAAATTGATAAAAACCATGATGCATGGTAAATATGGGTAAATGGTAATATAACCGTAAATGACAAGCATACAATGAATCTTGAGATGTTACCGTATGGGGTAACTCATAATAAGGATATGGATAAAATGGTAATTTAGTCGTGTGTAGGTAAATATAAGTAAAAGTTATAAGACACCCTACGGCGTAAGCCGAAATGGGTTAAATAACGAGATGGTATATATATATATATATATGTATGCACGTATACCATTCTAAATTCAAATGTAAAATGTTTGGTTCTTTAGACCAAACGGGTCAAAGGGTGACTTTTATTTCCATTTGACAAATGACGACTAATAAGTACGTGTCAAGTCTTATGCTTACAGGATAATAATGGTTTATGGATTAAAATGCTACGAGTTAGCTTATTATAGAGGCAAGGTATCGAATGGGACAATAAGTTGACCCGAGCCAGGCACGTGTAAATATGGTTGTGGATAACATACTTCATGGCCAAATTTGTAGCGAAAGCCCTTCGTAGCAAGTGAGGGGCTAACGTTGACTAAAACGGCCTTGTATGCGTAATTAAGCAAACGACCCTTAGAAGTCACTTGAAAACGAGTTTTATAATCAAGTGAATACTTAGAATAAGTATAAAAGCGAAAGATGTAAAGTCTTGGTTAAACGACTCTATATGAGTGTTTGCCGTAAAATGATAATCCGAGGGTTAAAACTCGGATTATATAGATCGCCACATTAAACCCATCACAAATATAGTTATGATGGAAGATCAATTAAATAATAATGTGGAAATAAGATGCTAGAAATAAATGAGTGTGAATTATGCGTAAAAGTGCTTAAATTCCCTTAACGGGTCAATTAAACATCTAAGTAAAAACGGGTTTAAGAATGTATATAAACCCGTGATTTGAATCTAATATGATAAGCAATTTGGAAATGATAAGAAATTAGAATCGAACAACATGTTTGTTTGATAAAATCACGAACGGGTCAAAATTGGTAAAAAGGGTAATAAGCCGAAGACTTAAAAGTCTTAAATTTTGTTAATCTGGAAGTTGGATTTTAACTCCATATGATGAAGGATCAAATTACAATCACGTAGGAAGAAACGGTAGGTCGATCGGACAAGCGGATCAAAAGTTATGAAGGTTTTCGTTTTAGAAAACGGCAAACTTGTAAAATCCTGCAGAGGCCAGCGTAAGTTACGGTAGCCACCGTAACTTACGGTAGCCTTAAAAGCTTTACGCCAGACACCCACTGCTTTACGGTGGAAAGATCAACATTCAGGGGCTACCGTAAATTACGGTAGCCACCGTAATTTACGGTAGACCCTGTAACAAAATGTATTTTAATCAGTTTCGCTTCCCGGACTCGTTTAGACATGTTTTAAACTCTGTATGACTAAAGCATTTCATGTTTATGAAATGTAGGTACATTTTGGGATGCCGGAAGATGATCAAGCTCAACGAAGAACCGAACATGATAAAGATTCATGCTTCCGCACATTGCCTCGTCGTAAATTTAAACGACGAATCCGATCACGTTATGTCGAATAACTTATGATTTGTAAAAGTTTTAATTAACCCGTATTTTTATAGTATGTGTAGTCTTAACTATACATCTTATTTTTGGTATTTACATGTAAAACTGTTAAATAGTAACTAGGGTGTTACAAGTTGGTATCAGAGCCTTGGTTTAAGAGATTCAAGTATGGTGGGAAAACTATGCTTCGACTTAAACCTTATGCTCTTGATGAATATTGGTGTTCGGTTCGAGGCTTGATCGCAAATCCGGTAAGTGCATGTATGCTAATGGTTTAGCATATTAAAGTGTTGTAAACAACACATAGGGTTACCGTGTAATACACGTTACCCCAATTAAATGATAGATATAGCTAACAAAATTTCGTGCATTGACACATATAGTAGAAAAGCCTTGTATTACGATACGGGTGTTTAGTAAAGTTGACATGGCTAACTTTTGTGAGTGCCTTAATTGAAGGACACTTGTATTTAAATATGACAAGGGTTAAACAAATTACAGATATGATTGAGGAACGGTCCGAAGTATGACAAGAGGAGCATGCTCACCAAGGACTAAATCGCGTAACGACCACGAACAAGGTTAATGGAAAGGAACGCCCGTCGGGGCAAACATTACCTGTTGCGCGCTTTTAAATATAATCGCACAAATAGCAATATGCAACAAACATGTAGAGAACGATTGTTGCATATGTAAATTAGAAACTCGGAAAACCTGAATAGAATACCTATCCAGGATATTATTTCCAAGAAAACTAAATAGAGGTGTTACTTACATAGGGCGGGGTGTGAAAACTATAAAAAGGTCCTGTGTATCATGTGTTAATCGCTTACTCTGGCCAAGTAAGTAGTGGCATATGATACCATGAGCTTCTTATAGCGGACACATTTACATTTGATGTAGTAAGGACTGGTGAATGGGACAAATTAAAAGTACCCAAACGAATCAAATGAGCAAAATACTTGATAATAATGTAAACGCACAGCCGGGTGATGGAAGCGTATTACATTATGATAATGAGCCCGAGTGAAGGGACAAAGATTAATGCAAAATGATTAAGATATGCAACGGGAGGGAGTGTACTTACACTCGAACCTGGAAAAAATCCAAACATGTAAAATAACTAAGATATGCATTGGGAGGTAGTGTACTTACACTCGAACCCGGAGAATGCAAATATGACTCTTAACGGGCCGTTTTTGTAAAACGCCAAACCTGAGGACAAAGTCGGAATATAAAAGTGAAACGAAGTCTAAATGCATACCGGAAGGGTTGCAATAATAACGACTTCGGTAAAACACCCAGTTGATGGGTAAGGAGTTAAACACATGAGTAGACCGAGAAACGGGAATTCGCATGGAAAGTCAAAAGACTCGGGTTTTGAGTCATGACTAAAAGACAACAAGATGAAGTAAATAGAAATTTTGATAAATTTGCGTTCAACTATTTTAAAGTTGAACAGGTCGAACAAAGAATGAAGTTTGACATTCATAAGTAATGAATTTTCACGCGACAAGTCAAACAAATTTAATAAAGGACAACGCTTGCTAAAATAAGTAAGCGCGAACTGAGTAAATAAAAGTGAGAAATATTAATAAACCTAGGCAAAGGATTACAGGCGTTAAAAACATTGAGATAAAAGAACCCGATTAATCGGTTGTAAAGAAGTATAATTAGGAACCGGGAAACGGGGAGCGTAAAACAAACCGATGTGTAAATAATGTAAGGAGTCATAAAGTTGAAAGATTTGTCCGAAAGTAAACGAATGAAGCCTTTGACCACGGTCAAGGTCAACTAAAGCTCAAAAGCGAAAATAAATGATTCCAAATATAACAAGAGATGCTTTGAAGCTATATATGTATATATACATTTGAATATAGACATAAATAAAAGATGATCTACGGGATCATCATAACCTACGGGATTAAACACAGTGTTAAGGTCTACGGGACCAAGAAGACTCTTGGGTCATAAATAGAAAGAAACAAACTGTTGAGGATCTCACCTTAAAAAGGTGAAAAATCTAAAGAAATGGCCTATGGGGCTAAGTGAAATAACCTACGGGTCAATAGTATAATGCGAGGGAACTGGTTACAACTCCCCGTGTAAAATGAGAACGGAAAAGAATAGATTATGGATTGTCAATTTCCTTAGTATGAGTAATTGACGTGGTTAAAAAGGGAAAAATATTAAACTAAAATTCAGTTTTTGTAAGAAATAACGTTTTAACAAATATGAATATTATGAGACGAAATCAGAAAACACGCAAAGGGCTGGGTTGGCAATAAGATATACCCGAATGATGGGATATGAGGTGACATCGACTAATAAGTCTAGCTGGTAAAACCCTTCAAAGTAAGAATAGTGTTACAATTTATACGAAGCACTTGTCGATATAAGATTAGCTTCAAGTAAACATGTATAAAATAAATACAACCGAGTGATCAAATGACAACTCGGTCAAATAAGTGACCATAATAAGAAACGCAAGATGAATGTATCGGCCTACGAGGCCATGCGTGTAAAAGGTGTATACGCTTTGAAACCAGAAACATGTTACCATACTTTTCTGGTAAGATTTTTATATACGAGCAATGCTCAAGCGGTCACCAAAAACTAAGGTTTAGATTATCTAAACCAATAGGGTACGTAAGAAAGGTTTCGAAGACGAAACCTCTTTATGGGGGGTAGACTTGTAACACCACGAAAACGGGTTTGGTAATCAAACCCCGTTAATACTAAAAGACGGGTAAAATAAAGTTAGTGGTAAAAAGTAACGTGGTAAATGTTAGGATTTAAATAAATAAGCCTAATATTAAATAAAATGTGAATAAACGCTTTTAAGGAAATAAGTTTATAAGATGCCCGAGTTAACGGGACTTAAAATAAACACAGTCATAAATTCCCCGAACCCACTAAATTAACTAGGAATATTTAACCTAGTTAATTAGTGGGAATATTGTTAAAAATAATTAGGTTGTGACCTAATTAATAAATAACCAAACATGAGGGACCAAAATAGGGTAACTTGAAAACGATTTTATAAAACTAAATAAAACAACACAACACACACACAAGAGTGTGTGTGGTGCGTGTTCTGGAATCGACCAGGAAGGGCTCCAAGGAGCCAAAACCCTAACTCAACTAAATTCAACAAATTGAAGGTCGATTCTAGCCTCAAATCAATGCATGAACGCGAATTAACAATCACCCAAGCTAGGGGATCGTAAGGTATGTCAAATTTTGTAATTTGGTGATGTTTTGAAATTATGATGAACACTCATAATCAAAATTCGGGGATGAATGTTGAATGTATGAGTGATATATGTGTTGAATTCATGTTTAGAAACAAACCCTAGTTGAAAACTTGGGAAATTGATGTTAGCAACTAGGGATTTGATAATTACCCTATTATGTGCTAAGTGGGTTTTGATTATGTAGTGAAGATGATGATATACACATGTTTAAAATCATCATAGTTGATAGTAGAAACAAGATATTTGAACAATTTGCCAGTTTGAGTGTTGATCATACATGACTTGAAATGGGTTTTTATAATATGATGATGTTAGTGCCTAATTTGTGATTAGAATCATCATATTAGATAGTAAAAAAATATAGTACTTGGACAATTTAGGTGTTTGGGTACATGAATCATAATTACCATGAATTGGGTTTGGAATGAAAAGAAGGAATTATGAAAGAAACGCGTAATTAGCTAACTTGACTAATTACATAAGATATGGGATAAAACGGTTTCTAATCATAATAATGATTTGCCTTGATTGTGCATATTATATGATTAAAGGTAGTTGATTTTAGAAAGTCAAACTAACCAATGATGAAGTAGAATAGAAGTTTCAACATAAAATCCGTAAGATGAAATAGTCATAATCCTGATGACTAATCTAACCGTCTTACGAATTATGATGATAGTTTGACTCTTGACAAGCTAGATGGAGGTTTGGGAGAGAAGCGGGTCAAACGGATCGTGTACGCGAAAAGAACAATGACCGGATGCAAGGTAAGTGTGTTGGACCGTTTTGCGACCCCGAAAAGTCAGTTGAGAACGTTCATCTTCATGTATAAAGGCGGAATCAGTATACACGAAGTTACACAGCTTATCCTTTCAATTTTCTTCACTTTTATTGCTTTTTGAATACAATTTTGACAGAGTTCCGACACCTAAGCAATGACCTAATTCCGCTCCAACTGTTACAAATGCTATCAACACTCACCTATTTATAGTAGATCTGATTCTACCCCAAACGACATGTTGATTAGGAGTGGAATCTGATTCCACCCCAACTGACATGTTCATTACGAGTGGAATCACCTAGGAGCGGAATCACAGGAGCGGAATCAACAAATTACCTCAGGAGCGGAATCAACTTCTTAGACCTCTAGGAGCGGAATTAACATTTTTACATAAAATCCTGATTCCACTCCAAATGACACATTTGGGGCGGAATTACATTCTAATATACACTTTTCATTTCCGAGCTCCAATCTAACCTATCTAGACCTAAGACTCAACTAAGACGTAGTAAACAGACATTCCGTGCACCAACAGACTCCCCCTTGGATGTTGACGAAGTCTTTGGCCTTGAGTCTTCAGTCTTGGTCTTTTCTCCAACTCTCTGTCTTCATCATAAACACTCTATCTTCATAGGTTCACAGGTTCAGATTCACTTCCTAACTTCATCTCCAGCATTCCCTTTGATCATTGATCCAGACTCTCCCCCTTTCACAGACTCCCCCTCTCAATATGCTAGAATCTGAGTTCTTGATCTGGTTCAAGTTTTGACATTTAACTTCCATGGGAATGATGAAGTCCAAAACCTGTTACCCTGCACATCCTCTACCTCACCATAAGTTTCACAAATTTATAACATTTGAATTTAATAAACTTACTGGTAGACATCATTAATACAATCACTCATACTAGTTACATCAAGTTCAAATAAATGACCTTGATAAACTAACCACACAGTCTTTCAAAACATTTGTATATGACATTCAAAGTTTTCAACAAACTCTCCCAACCCAATTCATCATGTTTAGCACTTGGAATTTTGAAAATCCGCTTTCCAACATCAGTTGTCGAAAATCTTTTTGTATTTTTCAAAACTTTATGCTAAAACATACTAAAATCTTTTTGGATTTTGAGTTAAAAAAAATGCAGTAAAGAAATATATACAAACAATATTTTTGTGAGTTTGTGTAAGAGGATCATATCAGTTTATGAGACCAATCACTAGCACCGTTAAGCTTTAATCATTTTAAGTTCTAAACGATTCACCTTGATTGTTAGTATACTGGTCCATCTAAATTTTCACACAAAGTTCAACTGCTTCGAGATACGAGTTTAATGTCTTAGATACTTAAACTTAATCGCGTATCCCACCTCAGAATATACTCCCGTATCCAGATCACAATATTCAGTCTTACAGGAAATTATAACACAAATGATATCTGTAAGGGGTTAATAATTTATGAAGAATCATGAGAGCTCAGGTCAGAACCATCGTTCAGCAGAGAGATCATGACTCAACTTGTGGGTGTGTCCCCTTTAGAGGATCTTTTTTACAACAGCATTGCTAAGCAATTTTATTGTCTTATCATTGATGCTGAGGGTGATGCTATGTTTCAAGCATTTGCGGAAAGTATTATTCGAGGACTAGGTCAGAACTACCGTACAGCAGAAGTCCCGGAATAATACCCCAGATATCACTGAGTATAAAGACCTAGTATATCAGAAAAAGGAACCTTTCAAACAAGATTTCGGGGGTTACCCATATATCCGATAGATGTTACCCACGATATAAGCAAGTTTGAATTTAGGTTTATATCTCGTCACAATCTACCAAATGTGCAAAAACCTACTGGCATATCATCAGTGAGACCGTTTATCACTTTTGACATTTCATATATTTAGCATGCTATGATAGTTCACTGATTTACTATCATTTCCTCTTTTTTACAACAAAACTCATTTTTACTTTTTCAATATTTTTGGCATTTTCAAATTTTCTATTTTTTTTAATTTTTCTCCCCCTAAAATCAAAATATGTTTCAATTTTGATTTTCTTGGAAAATTTGAAACAAACTGTACAAGAAACGTGACAAACTGATATAAAATCGCTTCAATTCGCCATTCACCTGGCCTAAACAATCAGAACTCCCCCTGTCAACAAACTATTTTCCCATTATGATTTCAAAACACTTAAGTTTGTTTTAATCAAATGGTTTTTCCGGAAAATTAGTTTTGTTGAATTAACAAACCACTTGTTGGTTAGGGGATTACTTCATCATTTTGTTCTCCTTTAACCATTTTGAAAGATTTAACAGTTCAAGATTCTATCAACTCAAACACTTGTAGAAAATCAAGTACAACTTAATGTCCCTGATTTACCACATGTAAGACGAAAAATCACCAGAGTGAAATTTCTCAAGAAATGTGCCGATTCATGTTCCACGCTTACCAACCTGAGAACTCCGGCAAGTCAGGTTTTTCTATTTGAAAAGATTCACCCAAGCCTGACCAGCCTTGGGTGATTTTGAATTTTTGTTCAACAATGGTGGATAATTTGCATCATCCCTTGTTAAACCCAAACTCTCCTTTTTTACCTCAACACTAGGCTTCTCTGGCTTTGATGAACCATAATCATTGCCTGCACATGGCTTGTCTGACTTTGACCTGTCAGATTCATTGCCTGATGGTGGCTTGTCTGACTTTGACACATCAGATTCATCGCCAACCATTTTCTTCTTCTCCTTTTTCTCTTTTGTCCTCAGATTTGCATCTGAAGAATTCAATTTACTTGGCTTTGCAGTCGAGTGAGTTGATTCATCAGAACTTTTATTTAATCTGTCCGGTGAACCTGAAGACAAAATTTTCTCGAGATACTCTCTCGCCTTCTTCCTTTTCTTTCGCAGTCTGTCTTTCTGCCCCTGTGAAAGTTTAACTTTCTTTTCTTGAACTTTAGGTTCTTGAACCTTCTGTTCTTTGGGCTTGACGTTGACTAGTTTCTTTGCCATTCTTTGAGATTCAACCCTTGATCTTCCCATTGACCTCCTTGGGCAATCTCTTGCAATATGTCCTCTGATGTGGCATTCATAGCACCTTCTTGTTTCGAATCTCTGACTTTGGCAGTTAACAGCAATGTGTCCTTGAAATCCACAAGTGTAACACACTCTGTTATCATATCTCTCACTACTGTCATACCACATACTGTCTTCATACCACACACTTAGATCAAAGCATTGATTTTCCTTGTGGTAATCACCATTTCTTTGTTTTCTAACATTGTAATGATTTGCCCTTGAAGAATCTTCATCCCATCTTCTCCTATAAGCTGGATTTGGCTTTTGAGAACTGTGGTCAAACCTGCACCACTTATTACCAACATTTTGTAAGTTTTCATTTTTAGATTTTTGTGATTTTCTATAATGATTGGATGACTTAACTGATGAGCTTTTATTTTCACTTTTAGGATTTTTCAAATTTTTATCTTTTTGTTTCTGTTCTGCATTCTTCTTAACAGGTTTTTGCTTAGAGCATTCACCTATTTCAGTAGACTGCAAAACAGTATTTTGAAATTTTTCTTGTAATTCTAAAAATATTTTTCTTTTCTTTTCTTTTTCTATTTCATCATCCGCTTTGTCATCACAATCTTCAATTTTGACTTTGTCAAAATTTGTGACATTGTCACTTATTGGAACAGAATTGATAGGTTTTGGACAAACATGTGATGTAGAATTCACAAAACCTTTCAATTTATTCTCAAGCTCGTTAATTTTATTTCGAGCAATTTCAGCTTCATTTTCAAGCCGAATGATTTTCTAAAGATGAGAATTTATTTCAATCTGTTTTTCAAGATTATTTTTAAAAATGACAGATTTTTCATCTTCTAAAACCTTTATTTGACTTTGAAAATCTTTTTCAAATTTTAATTTTTCATATTCAAAATTTTCAACTTTTTCTTTTAAAATTTTGTTTTCTGCTGTCAAACTGTTCACATCACTAAGCAGTTTGACATTTTCAGACTTCAATCTCTCATAAATTTCTCGCATTTCAAGAATCTGTTTATTATCAGATTCTTTCTCATCCTTCAAGATTTTGATTTTCAATGTTAAACTCTCCACATCCTTTAAGAGTTTCACATTGTCTGCTTCTGATTTTTCGCATTTCGAACACACAATTTTAGAACTTGAAGATCCATTCTTCTTGGATTCTTCTTTCTCGGAAATTACTTCTTCAAGAACATGCTGTTTTTCCGTAATAGCTTCTTTCATAACTTCACATTTTGTTTGACTTGAAATCTGCTCCTCCCCAGTATCTGAATCACCATGATCAAATATTGGCATGTTCTTAGTTTCTTGATCATCATTCACTGCCAACTGATTACCAGTAGCAACTTCATCATTATGATCACCAGCATTACTAGAATTTGCTTCATTGTCGTTTAAAGTTTCATCTTTTTCTTTTTCTTTTTCACCTCCCCACCATTTTCTCTGTAAAGCTTCTTCTTCTTCAGCAAAACATTTAACTAGAGCTTCCTCACTAAGAGTTTTATCATCAATAGCAATGTTTCCATCTTCATCAAGATAACACTCTATGTCCGGATCCCATCTATTCGCTCTCCTTGCTTCCAGATTGATACGAGAAATACGCATCATCTTCCAGTGAGCTCTCTGTTTTCTGTATGCTAATTTTTTTTCTTCTGTTCTTGTATCTTTGAAAGGTTTTATTTCATCCATCTTGTACGTTCCTGAAAAAAATCAGCAATCACTTAGAAAATTTTTCAAAGTTTTGAAACACAATAAGTTCGAGTGAAATCAGCTTTAGAGTGGAATCACAAATTTGCACTTTGGAGTGGAATCACAAATTTGCAATTAGGAGTGGAATCACAAATTTGCAATTAGGAGTGAAATCACAAATTTGCAATTAGGAGTGGAATCACAAATTTGCAATTTGGAGTGGAATCACAAATTTGCAATTTGGAGTGGAATCACAAAAATGTCTTTAGGGGTGGAATCAGAAAAATGTCTTTAGGGGTGGAATCAGAAAAATATTACGAGCGGAATCAGACTTTTATGTTTCTAGGAGCGGAATCAACAATTAATTTTCGACTGGAATTAACTTTTAGGGCGAAATCAGCAAGATTGTTACGAGCGGAATCAGGTTTTTAGGTTGTTTTTACCATTTTTACTCCGAATTTTAACCTGATTCTTTATAGGGTTTATTAACACTATGTTTTACATACAATACTCGAAAATCAATCCATTCCGACCGTTGGAACTTGTTCAAATCAGAAAAGTATAAGACGAAGTGAGTAGAAGTGAGAAATTCTGGTAGAATCAAGCTGCTATGGTATGAACTCCTCGTCCTGAGCTCTGATACCACTTGTTGGACCGTTTTGAGACCCCGAAAAGTCAGTTGAGAACGTTCATCTTCATGTATAAAGGCAGAATCAGTATACACGAAGTTACACAGCTTATCCTTTCAATTTTCTTCACTTTTATTGCTTTTTGAATACAATTTTGAAAGAGTTCTGACACTTAAGCAATAACCTAATTCCGCTCCAACTGTTACAAATGATATCAACACTCACCTATTTATAGTAGTTCTGATTCCACCCCAAACGACAAGTTGATTTGGAGTGGAATCTGATTCCACCCCAACTGACATGTTCATTACGAGTGGAATCACCTAGGAGGAATCACAGGAGCGGAATCACAGGAGCGGAATCAACAAATTACCTCAGGAGCGGAATCAACTTCTTAGACATCTAGGAGCGGAATTAACATTTTTACATAAAATCCTGATTCCACTCCAAATGACACAAGTGTCATTTGGGGCGGAATTACATTCTAATATACACTTTTCATTTCCGAGCTCCAATCTAACCTATCTAGACCTAAGACTCAACTAAGACGTAGTAAACAGACATTCCGTGCACCAACAAAGTGAAACTTACACCGTTATGTAGAATACTTATTTATTCTATAGGTTTTAAACTCGATAAAAACAATATTGGGAAATATGGATTTCCGACGCAATTGATACGAGTCGGAACATACACAAAATTGATAAAAACCATGATGCATGGTAAATATGGGTAAATGGTAATATAACCGTAAATGACAAGCATACAATGAATCTTGAGATGTTACCGTATGGGGTAACTCATAATAAGGATAGGGATAAAATGGTAATTTAGTCGTGTGTCGGTAAATATAAGTTAAAAGTTATAAGACACCCTACGGCGTAAGCCGAAATGGGTTAAATAATGAGATGGTATATATATATATATATATATATATATATACCATTCTAAATTCAAATGTAAAATGTTTGGTTGTTTAGACCAAACGGGTCAAAGGGTGACTTTTATTGCCATTTGACAAATGACGACTAATAAGTACGTGTCAAGTCTTATGCTTACAGGATAATAATGGTTTATGGATTAAAATGCTACAAGTTAGCTTATTATAGAGGCAAGGTATCGAATGAGACAATAAGTTGACCCGAGCAAGGTACGTGTAAATATGGTTGTGGATAACATACTTCATGGCCAAATTTGTAGTGAAAGCCCTTCGTAGCAAGTGAGGGGCTAACGTTGACTAAAACGCCCTTGTATGCGTAATTAAGCAAACGACCCTTAGAAGTCACTTGAAAACGAGTTTTATAATCAAGTGAATACTTAGAATAAGTATAAAAGCGAAAGATGTAAAGTCTTGGTTAAAAGACTCTATATGAGTGTTTGCCGTAAAATGATAATCCGAGGGTTAAAACTCGGATTATATAGATCGCCACATTAAACCCATCACAAATATAGTTGTGATGGAAGATCAATTAAATAATAATGTGGAAATAAGATGCTAGAAATAAATGAGTGTGAATTATACGTAAAAGTGCTTAAATGCCCTTAACGGGTCAATTAAACATCTAAGTAAAAACGGGTTTAAGAATGTATATAAACCCGTGATTTGAATCTAATATGAAAAGCAATATGGAAATGATAAGAAATTAGAATCGAACAACATGTTTGTTTGATAAAATCACGAACGAGTCAAAATTGGTAAAAAGGGTAATAAGCCAAAGACTTAAAAGTCTTAAATTTTGTTAATCTGGAAGTTGGATTTTAACTCCATATGATGAAGGATCAAATTACAATCACGTAGGAAGAAACGGTAGGTCGATCGGAAAAGTGGATCAAAAGTTATGAAGGTTTTCGTTTTAGAAAACGACAAACTTGTAAAATCCTGCAGAGGCCACCGTAAGTTACGGTAGCCTTAAAATCTTTACGCCAGACACCCACTGCTTTACGGTTGAAAGATCAACATTCAGGGATGACTAAAGCATTTCATGTTTATGAAATGTAGGTACATTTTGGGATGCCGAAAAACGATCAAGCTCAACGAAGAACCGAACACGATAAAGATTCATGCTTCCGCACATTGCCTCGTCGTAAATTTAAACGATGAATCCGATCACGTTATGTCGAATAACTTATGATTTGTAAAATTTTTAATAAAGCCGTATTTTTATAGTATGTGTAGTCTTAACTATACATCTTATTTTTGGTATTTACATGTAAAACTGTTAAATAGTAACTAGGGTGTTACAGTTGGTTGGGGCGGGGGATGGCAGGCAACGCTGGCTAACCCACACCGTGTCAGCGTTGCTCCGCTAGCGTGGCTTTGAAGGCCGGCGTTGGGGGTGGGGGGGGTATGAGGTGGCTGGCTAGGATTGTGTGGTGAAATTGGACCGTTTGGAGTAGCCGTTAGCCATAGCCGTTGGGCATGACTATTTTGAAGTAAAAGACTCAAATTTTTAAAAAAATTACAAATTTTTACCTATAAATACCCATTCCAAACTTCATTTTTTCCACAATTATTTGCAGATCTTTTTCAACCAATCTCACACCATACAACAATTCTTTTTCAACCAAACCAACATAAAAAAAACCGAACATGATGCATTGAACGGAAGAGGAGGAGATCGCACTTGTCACATCGATCGTCGATACACAAAGTACGTTACAACGCGGTCAAACCGCATAGTGGGGACATGTGTTCCAGCAATACCAACAACACGTTGGGAACGCTCGTCACAATTTAAACGCATGCCAACACAAGTGGCGTGAACTCAAACCGAAGCTGGATCGGTTTAAAGTTTGTTTCGACCGTATCCCAGCGGACGACCCGAGTCACGATGATCGAATGGAGATTGTAAAGATCGAGTGGTGGCACGACGTGAATCCAGAATTTAAGTGGGTTCCCCACTTTAACATTTATTGAACTCTGTATTTTTTAAGGAATTATTAACTACTTTTTTTTAGGTTTTAATAAGTAGTTTTTTTTTTAATTTTTAGGATGTTATGTAACTTTTTTTTAAATTAATATAAGTTTGCGTTTTATTTTATTAAATCTAAAGTATATAAAAAATATAAAAAAACCAACATGGACCACCAACGCCGCCTAACCACGCCGCTTCCACACCCTACTTTTTTTGTGTGGCCTGGTAAAGCCCACAATTACCACGTGTCGAGCAATACGTCAACCCAAGACCTCCCACACCCCATAGTCTTACGTTTTTCTCCTATGTATGTGTTGCTCTTGTTCATAAATCATATTAAATAAATGCAGTTATATGTTTTTAGTCGGTTACAACTTGCATTAAACTTTGTGCATACGATATTAAGTAATTATTAGTTTAATAAATAAGAATTGTCAATGGGTCGTATTATTGGCACACGTTAGGAGATTAAATCAACACTCTCAATACGCATCATATAGGGCTATATGATGCATATTGAGGTTGGTTCAAACTTCTAGGTCAGTCAAAAGCTGACAATGTCCCCTTATCAAAAAGTAATACGCATCGTATAGGCCTATACGATGCGTATTGAAGGTGTCGATTTAATTTTTTTAATTTTGCAAGGTAGCTTTCTGTCATGCGGTAGCTTTCCGTCACACGAACGAAGAAGCAGCACTTTGGACATTTGTTGGTCTTCAAACATCTAGGAAATATTATTTGAGAATACCCCTGAATTTATCGAAGCTGTAGATGAGATCCTCCGTTGTTGGGTTATCATCTTTCAACCTCATTTTCCCTAAATTTATTGATTTTGTTTTTCAACGAGGATGTAATGCAATGATTCCTCTCAATTGAATAGACAGACACTTGCCTCATAGGACTCACTTGAATCGTCTCGGATGTAATAACAGTACGTTTAGCATCTGTGCATGCTTGAATTGCAGTAAGCAAAGGATAACGAAGATGAACATTGTATTTATCACGAAAGTACTGAACAGCCGAGATAACAGCTCCGGTTTTATCAGCCGCATTTGGAACAAGAAGTCCAACAATTCGTTCATTATCTGTTGTTGTCTCAACAATATGAATGCACGCAACGAATATCTACAATCCAATCAACGCACATTATGTGTTTCAAATCAAGGGTCTCATCATTACAACCACTTGTTTGAAAATGGCAAGGAGAGTTGAAAAAAACTGCAATTGGAATTGATCTTGGAACAGCATACTCTTGTTACCATATGACACATGATAAAAGCGCTTCTCTAGACAATCTGAGATTATGTTCCGCAAATTGGGAACCACATATTTGCTTCAAGATTTACGTCTGATGTCCAAGTTTTATCACATTTGACTTCACCTGCGGCAGTCCAATGACTTTCTTCCCACGTGTCTGCACCATGATCTTCATATTTTTGGTTCAATACCAACTCATCTTTAGTAGTGTTTGTTTGAGAATCTGATTCAGATTTAAACAACACACCCCTCATTTCATTTTTTTACTCCTTCTTTGATTTCAACAAATCTTTTCAATATTCAGTAGGCAAATACACAACGATTCTCCAATTCCAGATTAGTAATGTAAGGAGAAGCGTTGAGATAACGGACATCCATCAAGCTCAAAAAGAAAACTTGTGTTTCACATAGTCACAAACAATTGGTTTGTATTTCCCATAGCCACCATTTCTGTAGTAAAAAACGGTTGCGGTTTGCACATTCAGTCTTCATTGCTTCATTAAAATTAACAAGGCGGTCTAGGTTGCATATTTTAGAGAGCTCTTTAAGTACGGATCCTATGGCTGCATTTGGAACAAGAAGTCCAACAATTCGTTCATTATCTGTTGTTGTCTCAACAATATGATTGAACGCAACGAATTTGACAACCGTGACAGCTTATTAAAAGTAGAAATCACCTCCAATCATTTCCTGGTCAAATCACACAATGTAAAGTTCAAACTTATCGTGTGTTGTAATTTGGAAAGATGACCGAAGAGAGATCTGAATAACCAATTGTAGAGAACTTGTTTGTGTTATCCTTCAACATACGCTTAAATACTCTAAAATACGAAAAACACACTAAACTACTATAAAATAGTAAAAATACGCTAAAATACTCTAAAATACACAAAAATACGCTAAAAACGCAAAAATATGCTAAAATACATGAAAATATGTTGCCATATGTTAATGTACGTCATATTACGATAAAATAGGCTAAAATATGTCGAAATACGTAAAAATAACCTAAAATAGGTTAAAATAAGCTAAAATACGTTATAATACACTCAAATACGTCAAAAATACTATAAAATACGCAACAATATGTTAGAATACGTCAAAATAGGCAACATTACGTCAAAATACGCGACTAATGATATTTCCACACGCGTATACATATAACACGACCGTATACAATACAAGTGGATTTCAAAGAAAACTGTATATAATCATTGAATACGATAATCGCACGCAACCGAACGTCACCAAAACAACGTATGTTGAAGGTATACGTCATAAAATGATAAAATTTGCGAAAGTTTGTCAAAGAAAACGACACGTATACGCGTCGAACCGAGGAAAACACCTTAAAAATAAATTTTAAATTATGCCATATACGATCGTATAGGCCTGTGTTGTATTGTATATCGGATTAATACGCATCGTATAGCCCTATACGATTCGTGTTATCGTTTGAATTTTCTCAAAAGTACCCCTGAATTTATAAAAAAAACAGGGGTATTTCAGTAATTTCGTCGATTAATACGCATTATATCGGCCTATACGATGTGTATTAAACTATAAATTTCTCAATTGAAGGTGTCAATTTAATTTGTTCATTACTTCGTGTGTTGCGGTTTGGAAAGATAACCGAATAGAGATCTGAATAAGTTTCTGGAATTGGAGAACCGTTGTTACCAACAAATGTTTCTTATATGTTTGAAGACCAACAAATTCCCAAAGTAATGCAATGATTCCTCTCACTTGAATCGTCTCGGAAGTACTGAACAACCGAGATAACAGCTCCGGTTTCATCACTTGAATCCTCTCGGAAGTACTGAACAACCGAGATTACAGCTCTGGTTTCATCAGATGCATTTTGAACAAGAAGTCCAACAATCCGTTGAAACCACATATTTGTGTGTTTCACATTATGCGTTTCAAATCAAGGGTCCCATCATTACAACAACTTGTTTTCAACAGGGATGTAATGCAATGATTCCTCTCAATTGAATAGACAGACACTTGCTTCATAGGACTCACTTGAATCGTCTCAGAAGTACTGCACAACCACGATAACAGCTCCAGTTTCATCAGCTGCATCGTTTACCATGGAATACATCCTTATTTATGTAAATCGCACAAACAAGCATGCCTTGAATGAGTCTAGAACACTCATAATCCTCAACCGGCTTTGAAACCAGACGGAATCTATGAAGAAACTGTTCGTTTATAAATTCAATCTTCATTGCTTCATTAAAATTAACAAACGATTGTGTCTTTCAAACTCAACGGAGATAACATCGTTTTCCTTCTCCGTCTTTCAAACTCAACGGAGATAGAGACTTTGAATAGACAATCTAGAGGGTCAAAACGCACAAAAGTGGCCTGTCGAGGGGGCATCAGGAAAAAAGCATATAAAGAACTTTCAAAAGTTAGATAATATACAAACTTCAAAAGTTAAACATATTTTATTAGCTATTATACCTCGTTTAATAGCAAGATAAGAAGGATGAGCTATCAGCAGTTAGCTCGAAGAAGTTTCTCTCGATCATTCAACACGTGTGATCCAGAGGTCGGCTCGGGTGGGCATAAGATCCGTGGGTCCTATTGTCAGATCTGTGACTCCATGGAAAATGTGATTAAGGTAAGCATGTCGTAACGTTACACAGTTAACAATGTCCTGTTAATTTGTTTCTCTCGATCTTTCAACACGTGTGATCCAGAAGTCGGTCTCGGGTGGGCATAAGATCCGTGGGCCCTATTGTCGGATCTGTGACTCTATGGAAAATGTGATTAAGGTAAGCGTGCCGTAAAGTTGCACCATGGTTGCAAAAGTCGCTAGGCGCTCTCTAGTCGGTCGACCTGAGAGTTGAGAGTACTCGGCATAGGCGGAGAGTACTCGGGGAGTACTCGGACATGTTAAATTAATTAGAAATTAGTTGTCAGAAATTAAATATGTGTCTAGTAACATAAATTTACTAGTTTTTATAACAAAATACGTGAAAACGATATTCATTATTTAATATGATAGTCATATAAATTATGTTTTATTATTTTTTAAGTTAAACTCGGCCCGAATTGACCTACTAGATCCGATTTTGGCCGAGGTTGACCGCGTTTGATTGCTTCCAAATAATTAGGTGGCTTTAGAGAAAGTCGCCTCAGCAACCTACCTTGTAGCGACTACTCGGGGAGTACTCGGCCTTGGAAACCTTGTTTTACAACCATGGTTGCACCTGTTAACAATGTCCTGTTAATTAGTTTCTCTCGATCATTCAACACGTGTGATCCAGAGGTCGGTCTCGGGTGGGCATAAGATCCGTGGGCCCTATTGTTGGATATGTGACTCCATGGAAAATGTGATTAAGGTAAGGGTGCCGTAAAGTTGCACCAGTTAACAATGTCCAGTTAATTGTTTCAGATGACATGCTTGGTAACAAAGAGGAACACTTTCTTCTTTTGTTCTTCAATCTTTGTTAGTTGTTAATGTTTTATTTTTTTCTACTTTTAGAAAGGTTTGACCACCTCACGACTGTAATAAAACAGAACATAATTCCAGATTGTCTAGAGAAGCGCTTTTATCATGTGTCATATGTTGGACGGAAAGCCCGCATAGTTTGTTTTTTTTTTTATAATTTTACAGATGATTTTGAGAAACAGAGAATACGTTACGAGATTCTTCGAGAATTATAAAAGGAGAAAATACGGAACGACAAGGGTGCTGGCCTTTTCTCCCACTTTGCAAACTTGAAGAATCTCACCATAACACATTGTAGACTGGTGGGCTTGAAGATCCGTGGGCCCTATTGTCGGATCTGTGACTCCATGGAAGATGTGATTAAGGTAAGCGTGTTGTAAAGTTGCATCTGATTTTTAAAACATTCCTACTGACATAATATTTTACAAATTAAGAACCACATATTCGTGTGTAAAAGCTCAGAAAGATGACCGAATAGAGATCTGAATATCCCCTTGGTAGTTGTTACCACATGACACACGTTAAAAGCGCTTCTTTAGACAATCTAGGATTATGTTCCGCAAATTGGAAACCGCATATTCGTGTGTAAAAGCTCAGAAAGATGACCGAATAGAGATCTGAATATCCCCTTGGTAGTTTTTACCACATGACACATGATAAAAGCGCTTCTTTAGACAATCTGGGATTATGTTCCGTTTTAGGGTTTCTTCATCACCTAAAACAATGTCGATTAACGTTGATCGGAACACACCGCTTAAATCTCATAAATGTCTCATTGCATTATGACAATACTGACAGGGGTGCTGATATTTTCTCCCAATGTGCAAACTTGAAAAATCTCACCATAACACATTGTAGACTGGTGGGCTTGAATGGTTTTAATATATTTCATCTTGGACTATCTAATCTAATACTTGAAAATGGATATGATCGTGTCAAGATCTTTATCTATCATGTTATCGACCAACTGCTCGAAATCCCTATCGTTTCTCGGGTTCGAATTCGACACAACACACCAAAAAATAAACTTCAAAAAATCAGTGCCTTGATACGCTTCGTATAGGCCTATACGATGCGTATCAAGTCCGCCACCAGACATAACCTGCACCTGTCAGTCTGCCATGTCTTTTACTTTATTTCAATACGCATCATATAGGCCTATATGATGCGTATTGAATTGGAAAAGTATACGGATAGACAGAGGGGGTGTGACATTAGAAAACCCCTTGTCAATTTGGAAAGTAAAATAGGTCCAAGTACTCTCTGTTTTGTTTTCAGCTTCAACCTTGATAAGAAATTATGGGGTCTGCACCTTCCAAAGGCATCTTTATTTTTACTTGAATGTTATTTTTGTATAAAAGACCAACGTTCTTTTTCATTTGTCCCTTTTTAGTAGTAACTAGAAAACTGTACCGCACGCGTTGCGTCGCGGGCAACGAAATAAACAACCTGCAGTTATGATTAACGTTATCATACTCCGTTCGTCATCTAAATCTGAGTAACAGCTACAATATTATATTTTTATAAATCATTGTATAAACTAATACACAGGTAGGTAATGGATAAATCCAATAACTATATTTTTGACAAGCAACTAAAGTCCTAAACGCTATAAATCAACCAAAGAACACAAATTATTACTATTTTCAAGAATATAAAAGCCGTTGTTTCATCTTGAAGTTAAAGTAGCCCAACTACGAAGTCGGGTTCGGTTTTGGCCCATTTCATTCCGATGAAATCAAAATACATAAAATCTATCTAACTAGAGTCAACATTTATGTTAACACATTATCTAAAGCTAAATGTTTATAAATCAAGTTCTAAATTCAAGAAACATACCCACTGTCATCTTCTTCCTTAAAAAACCTTTAGCTCCATCTTTCCGAATCTCATTCCCATTGGAATTCTCAGAAATAGCCTCTTCAAAACCCAGTTATCTATGTATAAACATAATTTTTACCATATTTATGTCTTCGTTCCATCTTTACGTCTCATCAAAAGATAATTGCTCTTCGTTCATCCATCTTTATGGCTTTTACCAGATCATTTCGGCTTTTTTTGTTGATTTGATCTCCATTTTCAATTGTTTCTCAAGCTCAATCCACTGCATTTTTCAAGAATCATAAAACTCAAATCAAGATTTAGCGTAGCTTAACAATATAAAAATGTAATAAAAAAATAAGTTGAAGATTGAAGCCCATATATAAGGCCCCTCAATTGTTAGTGTTTAACTTCATTTAATTTCCATCTTCTGACAGTGGGTCTTTTATAAATCATATAAGAGACCTGATTTTAGAATCTGCTTTAGTTACGTGTTAGAATCTAAGCGAAAAAAATATTATTTTTACGAAAAGACCCTAGTTTTAGAATTCGTATACAATCCAAAAATATTGACCTAAGTGCAAGATCAAACCAAGAAGGATAAGATAATCAAAGACTAAAGATTGGATCTTGAATTGATTACTAAACATGAAAATTACATGCTACATATACAAGAGAAAGGGAGATAAAATAGCAACTATCCAACAACCTATTTGACAAATAGATAAAAAAAGAAAATAGAAATTTGAATTAGAATGTGGACCTAAGGTTTTCTCGATACAAACAATTTATAACCCAAAGTTGTAGGATAAAGAACAAACCATATACAAACGCGTTTCAATGTGTGAAAACAGGTTATTAATCATGATTTAGGATCAAAACGAATTAAAAAACCAACACAAAATGAGAGTAAAAAAACAAAACCTTTTTGCCAATATGTTCAGATTCATCAGTAGCAACAACCTTGGAAGCTGCCATACGGTCCTCAAGCCTTCATCTTTATCCAATCTTTTCTCTCTTAAATAAAAAATCCACATCAGATTTAGCTCATGAAAGAAAGTAAAGAGAGAAAGATTATGACCGGGTCTAAGTGACCCACCTCCATTTTGATGAAAAAGAATCATCAGCCACCATTGATTCATGCCTTTTGTTTTTCACCTAATATGTCCAATAACTCTTTTAAAAGGAAATTTAGCAACATGCTAACATGTTGATAATTTTGATATGAAATGAAGTAACTAAAAATTAAAGGATCACATACCAAGATTTGGCCCTTTTGAGTACAGTTGAGGAAGATCTTCATCTTCTAGACCTGGCAGCACACACCAAAACCCCACAAATCTACTTCGTCATCACCAACTTAGCAAGAAAATTAGCGCAAAGTTTCGAAAATAACCATTATTGCTCGGAAAAATACCTAGTTACAACATCCGCCGCCACATCCTTCGTTCAACACCACCAAGGTTGCAAAAAAAAAACATCATCAAACACCCGAACCTATAACTTTACATCCCTATATGATTCAAACTCAAATTAACTGAAAATAATAAGGGAAAACACGAAAAAGTGAAATGATACTATCTGAGAGCGATCGAATAATCGAGGAGTGGAACCGATGACAACATCACCACCGCCATTCCATTAGACGAACCATTATGAACTAAAATCGATAAATCGATCATAAAGATACAAACTTGACATAAAAAATAACAGAATATGTAGATTTATACCACTGTAACTGTTACTCTTCTGATGAATAAGATCGAACCAGAAAGGCAGAAAAATTAAGCACAAAAAACCCAGGAAAACCCTTAATCGAGATTAAAAAAAAAGAACAATCATCGATAAAAACATCACGCAACCGCAATAAGATAATTACGCGTCGTCGGAGAAGATGAACAGTCATCATCTCCCTCTCGCGCCTCTCTCTTCCGCTCCTTTCTGTCTCTTGTTTTTCTTTCACACTTTAATCTCTCTATTTCTTACCTCGTCGGAGAAGATGAACAGTCGTCATCTCCCCCCCCCCCCCCCCCCCCCGCGTCTCTCTCTTCCGCTTCCTTCTGTCTCTCGTTTCTCTTTCACACTTTATTCTCCCTCTTTCTTACCTGAGTTTGAGTGTATTGGGCAAGGGTGTTGAGGACAGGTGTATGTGTTGGACACGGTAGAAAGAAACGTACAACTTCCAAAGGTAAGGTTTCAAGTAATAAAAGCACAAAACTCACTTTAAGCAGCATGTACAACCTTCATTGCACACAAATGTTATAAATTAGAGTATTATAGAATTCAATTTATGGCATTTAAACCAAAGTTAAAAAAATATATAATTGAGTAATTTTCTTTCCGTTGATACGCTTAATTAACATGGATGGATGATGGACTTAATTTGCAATAAATTAAAACATTGGTGTATTATTTGCAAAAAAAATCATATTTATAAAATATAACAATATGCTATAAACCATAGGGACAAAACCACACTTTAACATGTATAACAAGTTGTAGTTTGCCGGGCGTTGCCCTTTATCCCAAAAAAAAAAAAACAAGTTGTAGTTTGTAAGGAAGTGGGGATTCTGATTTTCAGAATATATATTTTGTTTTTAGAGCATCCCCAATAATCATCCATTTTTTGATGTTTTTGGGTTGCCATGTTGGCATTGCACAACCAATAACAAAGTTTCTCTCTTTTACCCCTTTCACAACGCATAAAAACACATTTTCTCTCTCTCCTCTCTTTTCCTTCCCCCTCTCACAAACTCATTTTTTCTCATTTTTCACCATAAACTAATCAACATCTTCTCCCATCCACCTCACCACTCTCTATCCTACATGGCTTCTTAAAATAAGAAAAAAAATCCCTTATTATGGATGCTATTACATTTAGACCAAGTTGTCTTCACGCATGGAAATTTTCACATCCTCACATGGTATTTAAAATCCCTCACCACATATCATATGGAAATTTATTGCCACATCAATTTTAAATTATTTCATATAATTTTATGGTTAAGCTATTATATATATATATATATATATATATATATATATATATATATATATATATATATATATATATATATAGGGTAGGGTAGGGCTATATAGAAAACCCTATCTATATAGAAAACCCAACCTCCCGACATTTTTTTTTTTGAAAAATTAACACATGTAATATACATGTTTTTAAGAGTTTTGGGCAAAAAAAATCAAAAAAGCGCCGAAGGGATGTTTTAAAAAAAATAAAAAAAAATTCAGCATTTTCTGCCTTTTGTGCCTAACACATGTTAGGCACTGAAATTTGTTTATTTTTTTTTTTAAAATCCCTTCGGCGCTTTTTGTTTTTTTTTTGGCCCAAAACACTTTAAAACATGTATATTACATGTGTTATTTTTTTCAAAAAAAAAATGTCGGGAGGTTGGGTAAAAATGGGTGGAGATTTGAGTTTCCAGAGTTTTCTATGTAAATAGGGTTTTCTGTCTAGTATTGTCCTATATATATATATATTGATTTCGAGGGATGATAAATAGTAACTTTATTTTTATAATAATATATATAGTTTTTTGTTATTTTATTATTTAATATATTATAATAGTTTATTATTATATTTACTTTTAATAACATATTTTTTCTTTTTTTAAACATCTATTTCCTTTACCCTTTTTAATATTTTTTTTTCCTTTTTAACATATATTAATTTATCGATTAATTTGATACTTCTTTAATAAGTTATGTTTATAACTTTTTTCTAAAAATTTAAGTAAGTAGTTGTGCTTGATTTTCTTTACTTTACATTTCGTTATAAGTTTTGTTAAAACAAGGTTATACTCAAAATAAAGTATTTATTTGTTATCATAAAACATTACGATAATAAACTAAATCGTTCTAATGGTTTGACTTTCTAAACAACATTCTTTATTTTCAAATCACGTTTGTTTTACATTATCATTTGCTCGATTTCGCCGCAACGCACGATATAAAAAACTAGTTATAATTAAAAACATGCTCAATAGAAAATAATACATGTAAAAGTAACTTGTAAAAATAAAATAAATAAACAAACAAACCATAACCCAAGTTGTCATATAAAAAACACAAACAGAAAATACAAAAAAAGCTACATATGTACTTTTTATCTTCGTTGGGTAGATGCTTAAATATGTTTCATTAAAGTGACCCTACAAGTACGTGCAAAACCATTTAGAAGACCGAAAAATATTTTATATTGAAACTATAACTCGGGTTCTAGTTAAGTTTATAGTGCAATGTTCATAAAAAGTTAAATAACACTATATATTTTGATTTTCCTGTAATGATTAACGACTACAACTTATTACCGAATAATCAATTAAAGTGCTTAATTAGAAGAGAATGCTTAAAACGTCCTGAGGTTAATTTGCTTATGTGGAATTTCCCACGCCCAACTTAAAACGTAGTGAAGGGCGCTAACATCAACCAATCCTATTGTGACATATCTCTTGTGAACCTTCCATCAACCAATCCTATAGTGAAACATCTTATCTCTATCACTTAAACCCTTATGAGTGCAAATTAGTGTTGACGTTGTTCTAGTGAACCCCTACACTTCCCAATGCGTATACACTTTATCTTTCCCTCCAACCCAGACATTCACTCCATTTACGAATGGATTTGTGAACCCGTGAATCCACCCATCTAGTTTGATCCAAATGGATACGATGGTGCTCTAGTTGAACCAACAAATCCCTTTGCTCCATCTCGCGAGTGCCCTGGTCACCCAAAAAAAAATTCATAAGAAAAACAAATAACATTTATGCCAAGCTGTATTTTCTAAAGAAGTGGTGATTTTGATTTTCAAAGATATTTATTTTTCCATGATTACGACCTATAGAAATTAATCATATCGCTGACTAACCTAAAGTTAAATGCAAACGTAATTGTATTTGCATTAACTCTACAATAATATCAGTAATCACTGCTATATAATAAGCAGAGTTCCCACATATCATTTATAGCAAAAATGATATCTGAAGTTGTCTATAGTATCTCACTAACAATCATCACATTCTGGTCATGGTGGTGGGATGCCCAAAGCAATCTAGACCAGCTTGCTTGCACTATTCTCACCATTTCTGTTCCAACACTAGTAATTCTATGGTACAAATGGATGGGCACAACTCCTTTGCCGCCAGGCCCTTACGGCTTACCAGTTGTAGGTTACCTCCCATTTCTCGGCAACAACATACACGAAAGATTCACCGAGATGGCTCACAAATACGGTCCCATTTTCAGCTTGCGGCTTGGGACTAAGCTTCATGTTGTAGTGAACTCTATGGACCTAGTAAAGGTTGTGACTCGTGACATGGACCAGACGTTTGCTAACCGCTGCCCTCCACAAACAGCCTTGGCCATCACTTACGGTGGGTCTGATGTCGCATGGTCCAACAACAATGCACACTGGCGCCACATGCGCAAGCTTTTAGTCAGCCAAGTGCTCAGCCACACGAATCTAAAAGCTAGTCAGGTTTTTAGAAAACAAGAAGTGAGAAAGACGGTGAACGAAGTTTACACCAAGATTGGGACAAAAGTAGATGTTAACAAAATTGCTTTCGATACCGTGGTTAATTTTGTGACAAGTATGTTATGGGGTTGTAGCAAATCTGCTGAAGGGAAGGATTCTAGCTATATAGGAGACGGGTTTCGAGAAGTTGAGTTTAAGATTATTGAGTTAATAGGAGCTCCAAACATCTCTGATTTTATCCCCATGTTATCAAGGTTTGATCTACAAGGGAGACTGAGAGATATGCAGAGGCAATTGGAATTTGTTGATAGTATCTTTGACAATATTATTGAAGGTAGAATCAAAGAGAATTCGGGCAAAGTCGAGGGAGAAGTTAGGGAAGACGGAAGGAAAGATATTCTGCAGATCTTACTAGAGCTTAAAGACCAGAAAGATGCTCCAATGTTACTTGACAACACTCTAATCAAGGCCTTGCTAATGGTATATATGCCTTTCTACACAATTATGTTTTATTTTTATGTGGTTTAGAAAATGAATAAGTTTTTCAAGGTTGTTTTGGTTTCTAGGCAATCCGCTACCCAGGGAAGCGGACTCTCTAAATTTTTTTCATACATTTATACATTTTCTAAACCACCTATACATTTTCTAAACCACCTAGAACAAAACAAATTCATTTCTACACTTGTTTTTATTCTTCCTATTTACTATTGGACCAAATTATACTAAAGACCAAGTTATGAATCAGGACATAGTAGTTGCAGCAACAGACACCACATCAACAATGGTTGAATGGGTGATGGCGGAGATTTTGCACAATCCAAGTGTAATGAAAAAGGTTCAGGATGAATTAACAGAAGTAATTGGTATGAATAATATTGTGGAAGAATATCATCTGTCCAAGTTGACATATTTGGATGCAGTGATCAAGGAGACATTCAGGCTACACCCTCCACTTCCTCTTTTAATCCAACGATGCCCAGATAAATCTTGCGTGGTGGAGGGATATAACATTCCAAAGGGTTGTATCGTCTATATGAATGTTTGGGCCATTCACCGCGATCCCAAGAGCTGGACCAATCCTTTGGAGTTCAAGCCTGAGAGGTTTTTGAACAATAACTGGGACTACAATGGAAAAAATGTAAAATTTTTACCATTTGGAACAGGGAGAAGAATATGCCCAGGAATCACCCTTGGGGAGAAGATGTTGGTGTATATATTAGCGTCCATCTTGCACTCTTTCGAGTGGAGCTTGCTTAAAGATGAAGAATTCGAGCTTTCTGATGAGTTTGGATTTGTCACAAAGAAAAGGAAGCCACTAATAATTGTACCATCTAAAAGGTTATCTGATGCAAGCCTCTACTTGTGTTAGAAAATAAGTTGTTTGCTAAATAAGATATTCATGTTTCTTTCCTTTGTACTTAGTAAGTAGAGATTCTTCCACCACTCTAACTGTTAGTTTTTGTCCTCATGATGTTCTTCCCACTGTTTGTAACAGAGTTTTAATAGTGTTTTATTATAACGCCTAGTGTAAATCTATTATACTTATCGTGTAAGCACATTCTTAACAAAGACGACATATTTACCATTTCGATGTCACACCCCACTTTCACCCGACTTAACGTGATGATTCATATCACACTTTACAACCAAAGAAAATTATTTCATTTCACTAATAGTCAATTGCATACGATGAAACATAGAGTTTTGTACAATCTATTTATAAATTAAGTGTCCAAGGATTTTATAATTCAAAACATTGCTTCTACCCACCAGTAGGTTCTGATTATCTATTCCCTGAAAATACATAGCAAAAAGGCTGGGTAGTTTATAATATAGACCATGGTTATAAACTTAAAACCTTATCTTGTAAAGTGTAAATCGATTTTCATCCAACATAAGAATGTATCCGGCTGGATTTGACATTCATAAAACTAACGTCTCCAAGGAGTTTTCATGGTTCTTATGCTCCTTGGATCGTTAAGTTAAGCGATAACCATCTATTGGGTCGAATCTCTAACACACTATTACTTTTATATTTTCTCATATTTAAGAATCTTGCATCGAGAATCAGCACGTGTTCGTCCCGTTCGCTTTCGATACCTTTGGCGCTCTCGTCCTGATGCGGTGCGGTTCCTCCAGCAGGTTCAGCAGGTGGTAAGCAATAACACCGCGCATGTTAAGGGACAGAATTTTTGTAATTTCCTTCACATATTCGAAGATTTGTGTTCTTCACATATTCGAAGATTTGTGTTCTTGATCCAACAAAGTGGTATCCTAGAAAATCCTACGTGATCCTATACATAAATATGAGTTCTTGCAAGCATTGTTCCTATGAAGAGAAAAATACTTCAGTCTGGTGATTCAGAATCGGTGAAAAGAAGTGTTATTATTGTGACTAGTATGGAAACTATGTTGCAAATTGTGTGGCAAAGGAACAAGATGAGCCAGCGGCGTTGATAAACCAAGCAATTGATAGCAGTTGTGTGCTTGAAGGGTATGGAACCAACCTGGAAGAGGAATACGTACCTAGGTCGGAAGTAGAAAGGGTTTATCTCCTAACTTCGAATGTCGTCATCGAAACGCAAGGTTGGACGGTCGTGATAGTGATCGTAGTGTGTCACCTTCTGAGTCCAACTTAGATGATTGGGATGGGATGTATTAGGGCTTTTGTGTTTTTAATTTAAACTTATTATGTTTAATTAGGATTTATTAAATTTAATTATGTTTGTTTAATATTTTAATTAGGATTGTGTAATTTATAATTTAGGCTTAAGTAATGTTTTAATTAGGTTTAAAGTTTTTTAAATAAAAAAAAAGTATTTTTATTTAAAACACAAAAAACTTTTTTATTAATTTTAATCAAATATTAAATAAAGGGGGCCCACCATCACCCAAACGGACGAGTCCGGTGGGTGCAACGCACTCACACCATTCAAGACCGTCCACATCATCAATCTCCAATGTCGTTGTCCTTCTTTGTGCTTCATCTGTTTTTTGAACCATCATTCCAGACGAAGCAATGTGGATGCTCTTGCCGGTTATCTGATCGGCAAACCACAATCCACCTGGGTCAAAAAAAGGTATAATTGTATATCAAAACCTGTTTGATACTTTATATTGTTTTGGTGACAACATTTGGTCCCTATAGTAACATTTTCTATCAACATATTCCAATTGCCTCTACATTTCGTGTGCTTTTCCAATTACCCCTCCGTATTCCCAAATAAGTTGTTATTATTTAACTCTATATATAATTTTATCATCCAAGGAAATTTATAAATATAAATACTAAAAAAACGGTGAATTAGTAGACTATATCAAGGACAAAAGGAAAACGATTATGCAGGGGCGGCCCTGGGGTGGGGGGCGGGGAGGACCACCGGTCCGGGCCCGTGATTTCAAAGGGCACATCTATATTTACAGGGTATCTATAACTTTAATCGTTGTATAAAAGATAGTTTACATTATAGATTTTGTAAGGCTTAAGAGGCATATTTTTTCGAGCTCGGACAGGGCACCTGTTACGAGTATGGTTCGGGTATATCGTTTTATATGTTTTGCATAACAGGGCCCGATTATCGCTTAATATTATACACACGAAACTTTGTAAACTAATTCTATACTTAAATACTCATACCAATACCTCTCCCATATGTTTCGAGCTTAGGGTTTACACAACAGGTACTGTATGTTTAACATCCCTAACTTTCATGTATATATATTGTAGATTCAACACCTTAAATATATCTAATAATCCTTAAACTGATAAGAATAATACTGTATTATTTTATAAGCGACGCTTTATAAGTGAAGAAAATAAGTTCAGAAAACATTTTTACCAATTTAAGGCTTGTGGAGAATCTGCAACATTTATATGTAAATATAGCCTGCCTAAAACTTTGTAATCCGATAAACGAATTCAAATGGGATTTGCTAAACACATTTATAACCACGATCCATTTAGGCCAAACCCATGTTAACCAGTTAAGAAACATGTAATACGCCACAGCCCATGTTAACATTGTGGTAACGTGTCATCCGTTTATAACCACGATCCATTTAGGCCAAACCTAAACACACGTAACTTCATGTTGATCCATGTCATGTTATAGCAAAATAACGGATCACTAAGAACTAGCAGCAAAACATCTAGGTAGATCCTCTTGAAAGGTAGGTTTTGCATTAAGAATGGGGTTTCTGTCGAAGAAATTTACAGGTTTCAATTCAAAACTCGATGAAACCGTTGGCATTACTGGGAAGTCTTCTTGGCATGGTATATGATGAAAGCCCAATGTATACCATAACACTATGTCCTTGTTCTCAATCTCACGATCCCTGTACAATAAAAAAATTAAATAAAAAGTAAACCCATAAGGGAGTTCACTAAACCAAAGAAAAATCTTGAAAGGTACATCAATATGACCAAAAATTTAGGTGATGAGCACTGGTGTGACATGACACCAATACTACTTATCTTATCTGATTACCATTATGTATATTTCTTGATCCAATCTATACATTATTGTTAAAATTTTCATTTGCAACCTGGTAAGAACAGTAAATTATATGTTCCCAATCCAACTTACCTAGCAGACCACACAGCAAGTGTATCTTCTCCTTTGCTTTGAGATGTCAAAAGACCACCAGCCCATACTTCACTTTTATTACGTGGAGTCACCCAAATCTGGCACATTAACAAAACCCGTTTTACTCCATTCATTCAATTAATACTCAGAAAATCATTATTTAATACCTGATTATTCGTAACAGCAGCCCGAATTTGTGGTGGATCGTCGTGATCTAGCAAACTAGCAGCAGTTCCGCCTGGTACGATCATGTAACCTGTCGGATTACCCAACCTTGACCTCCGGGTCGGATTAAAGACATGAAACTCAGATGGGTCATATAACTTGAGTTTGATCTTTGCATCGTTTTCGGTCTTTGCCACTTTTCTTTTTGCTTTTAAGTAACTTTTTCTAGGAGATTGACCCAATGACGTTTCTTCTTTGACCAAATTGACCTCGGCAAATGAATTGTTCGGGCCATCTATGTCCATATCAAGGTGATATGAGATGTGGTGGTCATGAACAACACCGATCACGTTTTCAGATACTAGTGTCCCAGTCATGTCTTCGATGTTTGAGATATTGTATATGTTTTCATATGGAGTTCCTTTCACCAAGAGCATTCCTGATAGTCCCACCTGTCATTATAGCAGAGAATCCATCAAGTATAATTTCTTTCTCACTTTAAAGGTGTTTAAGGATATATAAGTTAATTATAACTAAAAACATGATCACTTGAAATACAATTAAATATAAGCACTTCAATAACATAAATGATAAACCAATGTTATAATTATCATTAATACTTCTCAGTGAATTAGTAGACTATTATCAAGGACCATTTTATCCCTGCATTTGGGCTATACGCAGCGTATATAAAGTTTTTTTAGAAACATTTATACATTATTGGTTTTAGTAAATTTTATAAAAAAAAAGTTTTCTATTTTAAATAAATAAAAAATTAAGTATTTCTTATAAGCTTTTTTATACAATATTAATCAATTTTATACGATAAATATCGTATCGTATAGGTCACGTATTGACCTCGTATAAGCCTATAAGTGTGATATCGTATCGTATAGGTGTAGTATAGCTCACGTATTAACCTTGTATAAGCCTATAAGTGTGATATCGTATCGTATAGGTGTAGTATAGGTTACGTATTGACCTCATATAAGCTTATACGATTCGATACGATACTATATGATACGATATAACACCCGTATAGACCTATAGGTGTGGTTTAGGTCCCGTATAGGCCTATAGGTGTGGTTTAGGTCCCGTATAGGCCTATAGGCATATACAAGACCTACAGGGAACCTATACGAGACTTATACTATACACTATACGATATGGTACGATGCAATACGATACGATACTATAGGATACCATACAACACTCGTATAAGCCTATAGATGTAGTATAGGTCCCTTACATGCCTATATGTGTGGTTTAGGTCCCGTATAGGCCTATAGGTGTGGTTTAGGTCCCGTATAAGCCTATTGGCATATACAAGACCTATAGGAAACCTATATGAGACTTATACTACACTATACGATACGATACGATACGATACTATACGATACGATATAACACCCGTATAGGCCTATAGGTGTGGTTTAGGTCCCGTATAGGTCTATAGGCATATGCAAGACATACATGGAACCTATACGGGACTTATACTATACATTATACGATACGATACTATACAACACCCGTATAAGCCTATAGATGTAGTATTTAAAAATAATTAACTGTATGATATTTAAACGTTTATAGCATTCGAACAGCACTAGACATGGTATAATAATTAATTTAAACGATAACAATATAATATATTCAAACCGTATATACGCTTTCCAAAGCAATTTAACAGTATATAATATTATTGGTATAACATTAACGGTTATATATTTTAAGCGATTTAACGTTGGAACCGGGTGAGAATTTATACCACAAATACATCAAAATAGAAAGAAAAAAATCTAATGGGTTATATACGCTGCGTATAGGTCTATACGCAGCGTATATAAACCCTTGTTTTCTGTGTAATGATTGCTGATAAGGCTCTGAAATCCATGGTTCTAAGTATAGCTCTATACGCAGCGTATAGAGGTAACCTTATACGCTGCGTATAGACCTATACGCAACGTAAGTAAACCCTAAGTGTGCAGATATCCAACCAAGGTGTGTAGATAGTGTGAGCCAAGCAAAAATGGCAGTTCTGATTTTAACTCTTTGCACATTTGGAGAGTGAGAAATAACAAGATCTAAAATGATCAGCGGATTTAATAGCAAAGATTGGCAACGAGATTTAGTCCACCTTATTTTGGGTTAAACACAAGGCAGATACCCCCAACTAGGTTTGGGAGATATGCTATAATTTCGGTTTTCCTTCTTAATCCAAAGAAGTTTCTTGGTTGGTGCTTTTTTTTTTTTTTTTGCAAGTTTCTTGCTATAGTCCTTTTGGTAAACAATAAGTAAAGTTGTACATAAAACTTATAAAGCTGCCATAAAATTTGTTATGGTATATTCAATTACACATAAAACATAGCATCCTTAATAACATGATTTTGGAAGATGTTTTTTTTTTTTTTACATTTTCGTCGCCTTATCTTTTTTATTATTATAAGGGTTGTTTTTTGTGAATGTTTTTACACAAAAATATCAAAAAACAAGTGGCAGGCCTTGTGTACTTATAATATATAAAGAAAGAATAAGTGGTGTAAATGAGTGGTTAGTGATGATGTGGCAATGGTTTTGAACGTTTTTAGGTTTTTTTTAATTGTGTGAGTTTTGGTGTTTTTGAAGAATATGGATTTTTATTATGTAGTAGCTGACTATGCATTTTATAGATGTTTTTAGAGGTTATCATCTTATGGTGTATTCAGAATCAGCCAAAGTTATAATGCTGCCATTAAAATTATGTAAATCGTTTACCATGGAATACATCCTTATTTATGTAAATCGCACAAACAAGCATGCCTTGAATGAGTCTAGAACACTCATAATCCTCAACCGGCTTTGAAACCAGACGGAATCTATGAAGAAACTGTTCGTTTATAAATTCAATCTTCATTGCTTCATTAAAATTAACAAACGATTGTGTCTTTCAAACTCAACGGAGATAACATCGTTTTCCTTCTCCGTCTTTCAAACTCAACGGAGATAGAGACTTTGAATAGACAATCTAGAGGGTCAAAACGCACAAAAGTGGCCTGTCGAGGGGGCATCAGGAAAAAAGCATATAAAGAACTTTCAAAAGTTAGATAATATACAAACTTCAAAAGTTAAACATATTTTATTAGCTATTATACCTCGTTTAATAGCAAGATAAGAAGGATGAGCTATCAGCAGTTAGCTCGAAGAAGTTTCTCTCGATCATTCAACACGTGTGATCCAGAGGTCGGCTCGGGTGGGCATAAGATCCGTGGGTCCTATTGTCAGATCTGTGACTCCATGGAAAATGTGATTAAGGTAAGCATGTCGTAACGTTACACAGTTAACAATGTCCTGTTAATTTGTTTCTCTCGATCTTTCAACACGTGTGATCCAGAAGTCGGTCTCGGGTGGGCATAAGATCCGTGGGCCCTATTGTCGGATCTGTGACTCTATGGAAAATGTGATTAAGGTAAGCGTGCCGTAAAGTTGCACCATGGTTGCAAAAGTCGCTAGGCGCTCTCTAGTCGGTCGACCTGAGAGTTGAGAGTACTCGGCATAGGCGGAGAGTACTCGGGGAGTACTCGGACATGTTAAATTAATTAGAAATTAGTTGTCAGAAATTAAATATGTGTCTAGTAACATAAATTTACTAGTTTTTATAACAAAATACGTGAAAACGATATTCATTATTTAATATGATAGTCATATAAATTATGTTTTATTATTTTTTAAGTTAAACTCGGCCCGAATTGACCTACTAGATCCGATTTTGGCCGAGGTTGACCGCGTTTGATTGCTTCCAAATAATTAGGCGGCTTTAGAGAAAGTCGCCTCAGCAACCTACCTTGTAGCGACTACTCGGGGAGTACTCGGCCTTGGAAACCTTGTTTTACAACCATGGTTGCACCTGTTAACAATGTCCTGTTAATTAGTTTCTCTCGATCATTCAACACGTGTGATCCAGAGGTCGGTCTCGGGTGGGCATAAGATCCGTGGGCCCTATTGTTGGATATGTGACTCCATGGAAAATGTGATTAAGGTAAGGGTGCCGTAAAGTTGCACCAGTTAACAATGTCCAGTTAATTGTTTCAGATGACATGCTTGGTAACAAAGAGGAACACTTTCTTCTTTTGTTCTTCAATCTTTGTTAGTTGTTAATGTTTTATTTTTTTCTACTTTTAGAAAGGTTTGACCACCTCACGACTGTAATAAAACAGAACATAATTCCAGATTGTCTAGAGAAGCGCTTTTATCATGTGTCATATGTTGGACGGAAAGCCCGCATAGTTTGTTTTTTTTTTTATAATTTTACAGATGATTTTGAGAAACAGAGAATACGTTACGAGATTCTTCGAGAATTATAAAAGGAGAAAATACGGAACGACAAGGGTGCTGGCCTTTTCTCCCACTTTGCAAACTTGAAGAATCTCACCATAACACATTGTAGACTGGTGGGCTTGAAGATCCGTGGGCCCTATTGTCGGATCTGTGACTCCATGGAAGATGTGATTAAGGTAAGCGTGTTGTAAAGTTGCATCTGATTTTTAAAACATTCCTACTGACATAATATTTTACAAATTAAGAACCACATATTCGTGTGTAAAAGCTCAGAAAGATGACCGAATAGAGATCTGAATATCCCCTTGGTAGTTGTTACCACATGACACACGTTAAAAGCGCTTCTTTAGACAATCTAGGATTATGTTCCGCAAATTGGAAACCGCATATTCGTGTGTAAAAGCTCAGAAAGATGACCGAATAGAGATCTGAATATCCCCTTGGTAGTTTTTACCACATGACACATGATAAAAGCGCTTCTTTAGACAATCTGGGATTATGTTCCGTTTTAGGGTTTCTTCATCACCTAAAACAATGTCGATTAACGTTGATCGGAACACACCGCTTAAATCTCATAAATGTCTCATTGCATTATGACAATACTGACAGGGGTGCTGATATTTTCTCCCAATGTGCAAACTTGAAAAATCTCACCATAACACATTGTAGACTGGTGGGCTTGAATGGTTTTAATATATTTCATCTTGGACTATCTAATCTAATACTTGAAAATGGATATGATCGTGTCAAGATCTTTATCTATCATGTTATCGACCAACTGCTCGAAATCCCTATCGTTTCTCGGGTTCGAATTCGACACAACACACCAAAAAATAAACTTCAAAAAATCAGTGCCTTGATACGCTTCGTATAGGCCTATACGATGCGTATCAAGTCCGCCACCAGACATAACCTGCACCTGTCAGTCTGCCATGTCTTTTACTTTATTTCAATACGCATCATATAGGCCTATATGATGCGTATTGAATTGGAAAAGTATACGGATAGACAGAGGGGGTGTGACATTAGAAAACCCCTTGTCAATTTGGAAAGTAAAATAGGTCCAAGTACTCTCTGTTTTGTTTTCAGCTTCAACCTTGATAAGAAATTATGGGGTCTGCACCTTCCAAAGGCATCTTTATTTTTACTTGAATGTTATTTTTGTATAAAAGACCAACGTTCTTTTTCATTTGTCCCTTTTTAGTAGTAACTAGAAAACTGTACCGCACGCGTTGCGTCGCGGGCAACGAAATAAACAACCTGCAGTTATGATTAACGTTATCATACTCCGTTCGTCATCTAAATCTGAGTAACAGCTACAATATTATATTTTTATAAATCATTGTATAAACTAATACACAGGTAGGTAATGGATAAATCCAATAACTATATTTTTGACAAGCAACTAAAGTCCTAAACGCTATAAATCAACCAAAGAACACAAATTATTACTATTTTCAAGAATATAAAAGCCGTTGTTTCATCTTGAAGTTAAAGTAGCCCAACTACGAAGTCGGGTTCGGTTTTGGCCCATTTCATTCCGATGAAATCAAAATACATAAAATCTATCTAACTAGAGTCAACATTTATGTTAACACATTATCTAAAGCTAAATGTTTATAAATCAAGTTCTAAATTCAAGAAACATACCCACTGTCATCTTCTTCCTTAAAAAACCTTTAGCTCCATCTTTCCGAATCTCATTCCCATTGGAATTCTCAGAAATAGCCTCTTCAAAACCCAGTTATCTATGTATAAACATAATTTTTACCATATTTATGTCTTCGTTCCATCTTTACGTCTCATCAAAAGATAATTGCTCTTCGTTCATCCATCTTTATGGCTTTTACCGGATCATTTCGGCTTTTTTTGTTGATTTGATCTCCATTTTCAATTGTTTCTCAAGCTCAATCCACTGCATTTTTCAAGAATCATAAAACTCAAATCAAGATTTAGCGTAGCTTAACAATATAAAAATGTAATAAAAAAATAAGTTGAAGATTGAAGCCCATATATAAGGCCCCTCAATTGTTAGTGTTTAACTTCATTTAATTTCCATCTTCTGACAGTGGGTCTTTTATAAATCATATAAGAGACCTGATTTTAGAATCTGCTTTAGTTACGTGTTAGAATCTAAGCGAAAAAAATATTATTTTTACGAAAAGACCCTAGTTTTAGAATTCGTATACAATCCAAAAATATTGACCTAAGTGCAAGATCAAACCAAGAAGGATAAGATAATCAAAGACTAAAGATTGGATCTTGAATTGATTACTAAACATGAAAATTACATGCTACATATACAAGAGAAAGGGAGATAAAATAGCAACTATCCAACAACCTATTTGACAAATAGATAAAAAAAGAAAATAGAAATTTGAATTAGAATGTGGACCTAAGGTTTTCTCGATACAAACAATTTATAACCCAAAGTTGTAGGATAAAGAACAAACCATATACAAACGCGTTTCAATGTGTGAAAACAGGTTATTAATCATGATTTAGGATCAAAACGAATTAAAAAACCAACACAAAATGAGAGTAAAAAAACAAAACCTTTTTGCCAATATGTTCAGATTCATCAGTAGCAACAACCTTGGAAGCTGCCATACGGTCCTCAAGCCTTCATCTTTATCCAATCTTTTCTCTCTTAAATAAAAAATCCACATCAGATTTAGCTCATGAAAGAAAGTAAAGAGAGAAAGATTATGACCGGGTCTAAGTGACCCACCTCCATTTTGATGAAAAAGAATCATCAGCCACCATTGATTCATGCCTTTTGTTTTTCACCTAATATGTCCAATAACTCTTTTAAAAGGAAATTTAGCAACATGCTAACATGTTGATAATTTTGATATGAAATGAAGTAACTAAAAATTAAAGGATCACATACCAAGATTTGGCCCTTTTGAGTACAGTTGAGGAAGATCTTCATCTTCTAGACCTGGCAGCACACACCAAAACCCCACAAATCTACTTCGTCATCACCAACTTAGCAAGAAAATTAGCGCAAAGTTTCGAAAATAACCATTATTGCTCGGAAAAATACCTAGTTACAACATCCGCCGCCACATCCTTCGTTCAACACCACCAAGGTTGCAAAAAAAAAACATCATCAAACACCCGAACCTATAACTTTACATCCCTATATGATTCAAACTCAAATTAACTGAAAATAATAAGGGAAAACACGAAAAAGTGAAATGATACTATCTGAGAGCGATCGAATAATCGAGGAGTGGAACCGATGACAACATCACCACCGCCATTCCATTAGACGAACCATTATGAACTAAAATCGATAAATCGATCATAAAGATACAAACTTGACATAAAAAATAACAGAATATGTAGATTTATACCACTGTAACTGTTACTCTTCTGATGAATAAGATCGAACCAGAAAGGCAGAAAAATTAAGCACAAAAAACCCAGGAAAACCCTTAATCGAGATTAAAAAAAAAGAACAATCATCGATAAAAACATCACGCAACCGCAATAAGATAATTACGCGTCGTCGGAGAAGATGAACAGTCATCATCTCCCTCTCGCGCCTCTCTCTTCCGCTCCTTTCTGTCTCTTGTTTTTCTTTCACACTTTAATCTCTCTATTTCTTACCTCGTCAGAGAAGATGAACAGTCGTCATCTCCCCCCCCCCCCCCCCGCGTCTCTCTCTTCCGCTTCTTTCTGTCTCTCGTTTCTCTTTCACACTTTATTCTCCCTCTTTCTTACCTGAGTTTGAGTGTATTGGGCAAGGGTGTTGAGGACAGGTGTATGTGTTGGACACGGTAGAAAGAAACGTACAACTTCCAAAGGTAAGGTTTCAAGTAATAAAAGCACAAAACTCACTTTAAGCAGCATGTACAACCTTCATTGCACACAAATGTTATAAATTAGAGTATTATAGAATTCAATTTATGGCATTTAAACCAAAGTTAAAAAAATATATAATTGAGTAATTTTCTTTCCGTTGATACGCTTAATTAACATGGATGGATGATGGACTTAATTTGCAATAAATTAAAACATTGGTGTATTATTTGCAAAAAAAATCATATTTATAAAATATAACAATATGCTATAAACCATAGGGACAAAACCACACTTTAACATGTATAACAAGTTGTAGTTTGCCGGGCGTTGCCCTTTATCCCAAAAAAAAAAAAAACAAGTTGTAGTTTGTAAGGAAGTGGGGATTCTGATTTTCAGAATATATATTTTGTTTTTAGAGCATCCCCAATAATCATCCATTTTTTGATGTTTTTGGGTTGCCATGTTGGCATTGCACAACCAATAACAAAGTTTCTCTCTTTTACCCCTTTCACAACGCATAAAAACACATTTTCTCTCTCTCCTCTCTTTTCCTTCCCCCTCTCACAAACTCATTTTTTCTCATTTTTCACCATAAACTAATCAACATCTTCTCCCATCCACCTCACCACTCTCTATCCTACATGGCTTCTTAAAATAAGAAAAAAAATCCCTTATTATGGATGCTATTACATTTAGACCAAGTTGTCTTCACGCATGGAAATTTTCACATCCTCACATGGTATTTAAAATCCCTCACCACATATCATATGGAAATTTATTGCCACATCAATTTTAAATTATTTCATATAATTTTATGGTTAAGCTATTATATATATATATATAGGGTAGGGTAGGGCTATATAGAAAACCCTATCTATATAGAAAACCCAACCTCCCGACATTTTTTTTTTTTGAAAAATTAACACATGTAATATACATGTTTTTAAGAGTTTTGGGCAAAAAAAATCAAAAAAGCGCCGAAGGGATGTTTTAAAAAAAATAAAAAAAATTTCAGCATTTTCTGCCTTTTGTGCCTAACACATGTTAGGCACTGAAATTTGTTTTTTTTTTTTTTTTAAATCCCTTCGGCGCTTTTTGTTTTTTTTTTTTGGCCCAAAACACTTTAAAACATGTATATTACATGTGTTATTTTTTTCAAAAAAAAAATGTCGGGAGGTTGGGTAAAAATGGGTGGAGATTTGAGTTTCCAGAGTTTTCTATGTAAATAGGGTTTTCTGTCTAGTATTGTCCTATATATATATATTGATTTCGAGGGATGATAAATAGTAACTTTATTTTTATAATAATATATATAGTTTTTTGTTATTTTATTATTTAATATATTATAATAGTTTATTATTATATTTACTTTTAATAACATATTTTTTCTTTTTTTAAACATCTATTTCCTTTACCCTTTTTAATATTTTTTTTCCTTTTTAACATATATTAATTTATCGATTAATTTGATACTTCTTTAATAAGTTATGTTTATAACTTTTTTCTAAAAATTTAAGTAAGTAGTTGTGCTTGATTTTCTTTACTTTACATTTCGTTATAAGTTTTGTTAAAACAAGGTTATACTCAAAATAAAGTATTTATTTGTTATCATAAAACATTACGATGATAAACTAAATCGTTCTAATGGTTTGACTTTCTAAACAACATTCTTTATTTTCAAATCACGTTTGTTTTACATTATCATTTGCTCGATTTCGCCGCAACGCACGATATAAAAAACTAGTTATAATTAAAAACATGCTCAATAGAAAATAATACATGTAAAAGTAACTTGTAAAAATAAAATAAATAAACAAACAAACCATAACCCAAGTTGTCATATAAAAAACACAAACAGAAAATACAAAAAAAGCTACATATGTACTTTTTATCTTCGTTGGGTAGATGCTTAAATATGTTTCATTAAAGTGACCCTACAAGTACGTGCAAAACCATTTAGAAGACCGAAAAATATTTTATATTGAAACTATAACTCGGGTTCTAGTTAAGTTTATAGTGCAATGTTCATAAAAAGTTAAATAACACTATATATTTTGATTTTCCTGTAATGATTAACGACTACAACTTATTACCGAATAATCAATTAAAGTGCTTAATTAGAAGAGAATGCTTAAAACGTCCTGAGGTTAATTTGCTTATGTGGAATTTCCCACGCCCAACTTAAAACGTAGTGAAGGGCGCTAACATCAACCAATCCTATTGTGACATATCTCTTGTGAACCTTCCATCAACCAATCCTATAGTGAAACATCTTATCTCTATCACTTAAACCCTTATGAGTGCAAATTAGTGTTGACGTTGTTCTAGTGAACCCCTACACTTCCCAATGCGTATACACTTTATCTTTCCCTCCAACCCAGACATTCACTCCATTTACGAATGGATTTGTGAACCCGTGAATCCACCCATCTAGTTTGATCCAAATGGATACGATGGTGCTCTAGTTGAACCAACAAATCCCTTTGCTCCATCTCGCGAGTGCCCTGGTCACCCAAAAAAAAATTCATAAGAAAAACAAATAACATTTATGCCAAGCTGTATTTTCTAAAGAAGTGGTGATTTTGATTTTCAAAGATATTTATTTTTCCATGATTACGACCTATAGAAATTAATCATATCGCTGACTAACCTAAAGTTAAATGCAAACGTAATTGTATTTGCATTAACTCTACAATAATATCAGTAATCACTGCTATATAATAAGCAGAGTTCCCACATATCATTTATAGCAAAAATGATATCTGAAGTTGTCTATAGTATCTCACTAACAATCATCACATTCTGGTCATGGTGGTGGGATGCCCAAAGCAATCTAGACCAGCTTGCTTGCACTATTCTCACCATTTCTGTTCCAACACTAGTAATTCTATGGTACAAATGGATGGGCACAACTCCTTTGCCGCCAGGCCCTTACGGCTTACCAGTTGTAGGTTACCTCCCATTTCTCGGCAACAACATACACGAAAGATTCACCGAGATGGCTCACAAATACGGTCCCATTTTCAGCTTGCGGCTTGGGACTAAGCTTCATGTTGTAGTGAACTCTATGGACCTAGTAAAGGTTGTGACTCGTGACATGGACCAGACGTTTGCTAACCGCTGCCCTCCACAAACAGCCTTGGCCATCACTTACGGTGGGTCTGATGTCGCATGGTCCAACAACAATGCACACTGGCGCCACATGCGCAAGCTTTTAGTCAGCCAAGTGCTCAGCCACACGAATCTAAAAGCTAGTCAGGTTTTTAGAAAACAAGAAGTGAGAAAGACGGTGAACGAAGTTTACACCAAGATTGGGACAAAAGTAGATGTTAACAAAATTGCTTTCGATACCGTGGTTAATTTTGTGACAAGTATGTTATGGGGTTGTAGCAAATCTGCTGAAGGGAAGGATTCTAGCTATATAGGAGACGGGTTTCGAGAAGTTGAGTTTAAGATTATTGAGTTAATAGGAGCTCCAAACATCTCTGATTTTATCCCCATGTTATCAAGGTTTGATCTACAAGGGAGACTGAGAGATATGCAGAGGCAATTGGAATTTGTTGATAGTATCTTTGACAATATTATTGAAGGTAGAATCAAAGAGAATTCGGGCAAAGTCGAGGGAGAAGTTAGGGAAGACGGAAGGAAAGATATTCTGCAGATCTTACTAGAGCTTAAAGACCAGAAAGATGCTCCAATGTTACTTGACAACACTCTAATCAAGGCCTTGCTAATGGTATATATGCCTTTCTACACAATTATGTTTTATTTTTATGTGGTTTAGAAAATGAATAAGTTTTTCAAGGTTGTTTTGGTTTCTAGGCAATCCGCTACCCAGGGAAGCGGACTCTCTAAATTTTTTTCATACATTTATACATTTTCTAAACCACCTATACATTTTCTAAACCACCTAGAACAAAACAAATTCATTTCTACACTTGTTTTTATTCTTCCTATTTACTATTGGACCAAATTATACTAAAGACCAAGTTATGAATCAGGACATAGTAGTTGCAGCAACAGACACCACATCAACAATGGTTGAATGGGTGATGGCGGAGATTTTGCACAATCCAAGTGTAATGAAAAAGGTTCAGGATGAATTAACAGAAGTAATTGGTATGAATAATATTGTGGAAGAATATCATCTGTCCAAGTTGACATATTTGGATGCAGTGATCAAGGAGACATTCAGGCTACACCCTCCACTTCCTCTTTTAATCCAACGATGCCCAGATAAATCTTGCGTGGTGGAGGGATATAACATTCCAAAGGGTTGTATCGTCTATATGAATGTTTGGGCCATTCACCGCGATCCCAAGAGCTGGACCAATCCTTTGGAGTTCAAGCCTGAGAGGTTTTTGAACAATAACTGGGACTACAATGGAAAAAATGTAAAATTTTTACCATTTGGAACAGGGAGAAGAATATGCCCAGGAATCACCCTTGGGGAGAAGATGTTGGTGTATATATTAGCGTCCATCTTGCACTCTTTCGAGTGGAGCTTGCTTAAAGATGAAGAATTCGAGCTTTCTGATGAGTTTGGATTTGTCACAAAGAAAAGGAAGCCACTAATAATTGTACCATCTAAAAGGTTATCTGATGCAAGCCTCTACTTGTGTTAGAAAATAAGTTGTTTGCTAAATAAGATATTCATGTTTCTTTCCTTTGTACTTAGTAAGTAGAGATTCTTCCACCACTCTAACTGTTAGTTTTTGTCCTCATGATGTTCTTCCCACTGTTTGTAACAGAGTTTTAATAGTGTTTTATTATAACGCCTAGTGTAAATCTATTATACTTATCGTGTAAGCACATTCTTAACAAAGACGACATATTTACCATTTCGATGTCACACCCCACTTTCACCCGACTTAACGTGATGATTCATATCACACTTTACAACCAAAGAAAATTATTTCATTTCACTAATAGTCAATTGCATACGATGAAACATAGAGTTTTGTACAATCTATTTATAAATTAAGTGTCCAAGGATTTTATAATTCAAAACATTGCTTCTACCCACCAGTAGGTTCTGATTATCTATTCCCTGAAAATACATAGCAAAAAGGCTGGGTAGTTTATAATATAGACCATGGTTATAAACTTAAAACCTTATCTTGTAAAGTGTAAATCGATTTTCATCCAACATAAGAATGTATCCGGCTGGATTTGACATTCATAAAACTAACGTCTCCAAGGAGTTTTCATGGTTCTTATGCTCCTTGGATCGTTAAGTTAAGCGATAACCATCTATTGGGTCGAATCTCTAACACACTATTACTTTTATATTTTCTCATATTTAAGAATCTTGCATCGAGAATCAGCACGTGTTCGTCCCGTTCGCTTTCGATACCTTTGGCGCTCTCGTCCTGATGCGGTGCGGTTCCTCCAGCAGGTTCAGCAGGTGGTAAGCAATAACACCGCGCATGTTAAGGGACAGAATTTTTGTAATTTCCTTCACATATTCGAAGATTTGTGTTCTTCACATATTCGAAGATTTGTGTTCTTGATCCAACAAAGTGGTATCCTAGAAAATCCTACGTGATCCTATACATAAATATGAGTTCTTGCAAGCATTGTTCCTATGAAGAGAAAAAGACTTCAGTCTGGTGATTCAGAATCGGTGAAAAGAAGTGTTATTATTGTGACTAGTATGGAAACTATGTTGCAAATTGTGTGGCAAAGGAACAAGATGAGCCAGCGGCGTTGATAAACCAAGCAATTGATAGCAGTTGTGTGCTTGAAGGGTATGGAACCAACCTGGAAGAGGAATACGTACCTAGGTCGGAAGTAGAAAGGGTTTATCTCCTAACTTCGAATGTCGTCATCGAAACGCAAGGTTGGACGGTCGTGATAGTGATCGTAGTGTGTCACCTTCTGAGTCCAACTTAGATGATTGGGATGGGATGTATTAGGGCTTTTGTGTTTTTAATTTAAACTTATTATGTTTAATTAGGATTTATTAAATTTAATTATGTTTGTTTAATATTTTAATTAGGTTTGTGTAATTTATAATTTAGGCTTAAGTAATGTTTTAATTAGGTTTAAAGTTTTTTAAATAAAAAAAAAGTATTTTTATTTAAAACACAAAAAACTTTTTTATTAATTTTAATCAAATATTAAATAAAGGGGGCCCACCATCACCCAAACGGACGAGTCCGGTGGGTGCAACGCACTCACACCATTCAAGACCGTCCACATCATCAATCTCCAATGTCGTTGTCCTTCTTTGTGCTTCATCTGTTTTTTGAACCATCATTCCAGACGAAGCAATGTGGATGCTCTTGCCGGTTATCTGATCGGCAAACCACAATCCACCTGGGTCAAAAAAAGGTATAATTGTATATCAAAACCTGTTTGATACTTTATATTGTTTTGGTGACAACATTTGGTCCCTATAGTAACATTTTCTATCAACATATTCCAATTGCCTCTACATTTCGTGTGCTTTTCCAATTACCCCTCCGTATTCCCAAATAAGTTGTTATTATTTAACTCTATATATAATTTTATCATCCAAGGAAATTTATAAATATAAATACTAAAAAAACGGTGAATTAGTAGACTATATCAAGGACAAAAGGAAAACGATTATGCAGGGGCGGCCCTGGGGTGGGGGGCGGGGAGGACCACCGGTCCGGGCCCGTGATTTCAAAGGGCACATCTATATTTACAGGGTATCTATAACTTTAATCGTTGTATAAAAGATAGTTTACATTATAGATTTTGTAAGGCTTAAGAGGCATATTTTTTCGAGCTCGGACAGGGCACCTGTTACGAGTATGGTTCGGGTATATCGTTTTATATGTTTTGCATAACAGGGCCCGATTATCGCTTAATATTATACACACGAAACTTTGTAAACTAATTCTATACTTAAATACTCATACCAATACCTCTCCCATATGTTTCGAGCTTAGGGTTTACACAACAGGTACTGTATGTTTAACATCCCTAACTTTCATGTATATATATTGTAGATTCAACACCTTAAATATATCTAATAATCCTTAAACTGATAAGAATAATACTGTATTATTTTATAAGCGACGCTTTATAAGTGAAGAAAATAAGTTCAGAAAACATTTTTACCAATTTAAGGCTTGTGGAGAATCTGCAACATTTATATGTAAATATAGCCTGCCTAAAACTTTGTAATCCGATAAACGAATTCAAATGGGATTTGCTAAACACATTTATAACCACGATCCATTTAGGCCAAACCCATGTTAACCAGTTAAGAAACATGTAATACGCCACAGCCCATGTTAACATTGTGGTAACGTGTCATCCGTTTATAACCACGATCCATTTAGGCCAAACCTAAACACACGTAACTTCATGTTGATCCATGTCATGTTATAGCAAAATAACGGATCACTAAGAACTAGCAGCAAAACATCTAGGTAGATCCTCTTGAAAGGTAGGTTTTGCATTAAGAATGGGGTTTCTGTCGAAGAAATTTACAGGTTTCAATTCAAAACTCGATGAAACCGTTGGCATTACTGGGAAGTCTTCTTGGCATGGTATATGATGAAAGCCCAATGTATACCATAACACTATGTCCTTGTTCTCAATCTCACGATCCCTGTACAATAAAAAAATTAAATAAAAAGTAAACCCATAAGGGAGTTCACTAAACCAAAGAAAAATCTTGAAAGGTACATCAATATGACCAAAAATTTAGGTGATGAGCACTGGTGTGACATGACACCAATACTACTTATCTTATCTGATTACCATTATGTATATTTCTTGATCCAATCTATACATTATTGTTAAAATTTTCATTTGCAACCTGGTAAGAACAGTAAATTATATGTTCCCAATCCAACTTACCTAGCAGACCACACAGCAAGTGTATCTTCTCCTTTGCTTTGAGATGTCAAAAGACCACCAGCCCATACTTCACTTTTATTACGTGGAGTCACCCAAATCTGGCACATTAACAAAACCCGTTTTACTCCATTCATTCAATTAATACTCAGAAAATCATTATTTAATACCTGATTATTCGTAACAGCAGCCCGAATTTGTGGTGGATCGTCGTGATCTAGCAAACTAGCAGCAGTTCCGCCTGGTACGATCATGTAACCCGTCGGATTACCCAACCTTGACCTCCGGGTCGGATTAAAGACATGAAACTCAGATGGGTCATATAACTTGAGTTTGATCTTTGCATCGTTTTCGGTCTTTGCCACTTTTCTTTTTGCTTTTAAGTAACTTTTTCTAGGAGATTGACCCAATGACGTTTCTTCTTTGACCAAATTGACCTCGGCAAATGAATTGTTCGGGCCATCTATGTCCATATCAAGGTGATATGAGATGTGGTGGTCATGAACAACACCGATCACGTTTTCAGATACTAGTGTCCCAGTCATGTCTTCGATGTTTGAGATATTGTATATGTTTTCATATGGAGTTCCTTTCACCAAGAGCATTCCTGATAGTCCCACCTGTCATTATAGCAGAGAATCCATCAAGTATAATTTCTTTCTCACTTTAAAGGTGTTTAAGGATATATAAGTTAATTATAACTAAAAACATGATCACTTGAAATACAATTAAATATAAGCACTTCAATAACATAAATGATAAACCAATGTTATAATTATCATTAATACTTCTCAGTGAATTAGTAGACTATTATCAAGGACCATTTTATCCCTGCATTTGGGCTATACGCAGCGTATATAAAGTTTTTTTAGAAACATTTATACATTATTGGTTTTAGTAAATTTTATAAAAAAAAAGTTTTCTATTTTAAATAAATAAAAAATTAAGTATTTCTTATAAGCTTTTTTATACAATATTAATCAATTTTATACGATAAATATCGTATCGTATAGGTCACGTATTGACCTCGTATAAGCCTATAAGTGTGATATCGTATCGTATAGGTGTAGTATAGCTCACGTATTAACCTTGTATAAGCCTATAAGTGTGATATCGTATCGTATAGGTGTAGTATAGGTTACGTATTGACCTCATATAAGCTTATACGATTCGATACGATACTATATGATACGATATAACACCCGTATAGACCTATAGGTGTGGTTTAGGTCCCGTATAGGCCTATAGGTGTGGTTTAGGTCCCGTATAGGCCTATAGGCATATACAAGACCTACAGGGAACCTATACGAGACTTATACTATACACTATACGATATGGTACGATGCAATACGATACGATACTATAGGATACCATACAACACTCGTATAAGCCTATAGATGTAGTATAGGTCCCTTACATGCCTATATGTGTGGTTTAGGTCCCGTATAGGCCTATAGGTGTGGTTTAGGTCCCGTATAAGCCTATTGGCATATACAAGACCTATAGGAAACCTATATGAGACTTATACTACACTATACGATACGATACGATACGATACTATACGATACGATATAACACCCGTATAGGCCTATAGGTGTGGTTTAGGTCCCGTATAGGTCTATAGGCATATGCAAGACATACATGGAACCTATACGGGACTTATACTATACATTATACGATACGATACTATACAACACCCGTATAAGCCTATAGATGTAGTATTTAAAAATAATTAACTGTATGATATTTAAACGTTTATAGCATTCGAACAGCACTAGACATGGTATAATAATTAATTTAAACGATAACAATATAATATATTCAAACCGTATATACGCTTTCCAAAGCAATTTAACAGTATATAATATTATTGGTATAACATTAACGGTTATATATTTTAAGCGATTTAACGTTGGAACCGGGTGAGAATTTATACCACAAATACATCAAAATAGAAAGAAAAAAATCTAATGGGTTATATACGCTGCGTATAGGTCTATACGCAGCGTATATAAACCCTTGTTTTCTGTGTAATGATTGCTGATAAGGCTCTGAAATCCATGGTTCTAAGTATAGCTCTATACGCAGCGTATAGAGGTAACCTTATACGCTGCGTATAGACCTATACGCAACGTAAGTAAACCCTAAGTGTGCAGATATCCAACCAAGGTGTGTAGATAGTGTGAGCCAAGCAAAAATGGCAGTTCTGATTTTAACTCTTTGCACATTTGGAGAGTGAGAAATAACAAGATCTAAAATGATCAGCGGATTTAATAGCAAAGATTGGCAACGAGATTTAGTCCACCTTATTTTGGGTTAAACACAAGGCAGATACCCCCAACTAGGTTTGGGAGATATGCTATAATTTCGGTTTTCCTTCTTAATCCAAAGAAGTTTCTTGGTTGGTGTTTTTTTTTTTTTTTTGCAAGTTTCTTGCTATAGTCCTTTTGGTAAACAATAAGTAAAGTTGTACATAAAACTTATAAAGCTGCCATAAAATTTGTTATGGTATATTCAATTACACATAAAACATAGCATCCTTAATAACATGATTTTGGAAGATGTTTTTTTTTTTTTTACATTTTCGTCGCCTTATCTTTTTTATTATTATAAGGGTTGTTTTTTGTGAATGTTTTTACACAAAAATATCAAAAAACAAGTGGCAGGCCTTGTGTACTTATAATATATAAAGAAAGAATAAGTGGTGTAAATGAGTGGTTAGTGATGATGTGGCAATGGTTTTGAACGTTTTTAGGTTTTTTTTAATTGTGTGAGTTTTGGTGTTTTTGAAGAATATGGATTTTTATTATGTAGTAGCTGACTATGCATTTTATAGATGTTTTTAGAGGTTATCATCTTATGGTGTATTCAGAATCAGCCAAAGTTATAATGCTGCCATAAAGGTATACATATTGGACCAGTCAAGCATAAAGCTGAGGTAAGCTCTAAATAAAATATCTTTGTATTAGGTGAGTTGAAAAGCTGCTGTGAGCTCTATACATTTTGCTTTTGGAAGGACCTAAACGTATCAGGTAAGTTGAACTTGTTTAAACACATTTTAATTGCGTTATTAATGTGTCAATCTGTTTATGTCAACCTATATTTTGTGTTAATAACTTGTGGAAAACATTGTGAGCTCTAAATAAAACTACACATACCTTAATACGGATTACACCATCGGTTTGAAATTCCCAATCAAAAATATAATCATAGTTTCCAACGGAGGCTACCATTCGAGCTACTAGGGTCACCTTTGGCCTTGATTCTCTTATCTGTTTTTTTTTTTCCAATTTAATAAAGGTATCTAAAAAATAAATAATATTGATAATATCATTTAACACAATGATAACAAATAACAAATGCAAGACTTACATCGAATCCCATTACTGGAATTTCGGAATGTCTCCAACCGATATCTCCTGCGTAACGTTCAAATATGCAAATCATATTGGGCCGAACGAAGAGTTGACCATCGGCACTTGCAAACACCCCATCCATATAATACGAGTATCTTGGACAATCATTCAGTTCCAAAAGGGCCATCGCGGTTGCACCGAGCCCATATTCACCTGCATCCATATACGTCTTGAAGTACCAAGCTTCATCCGGATCCATATACGGTACAAATACTTCTGACGCAAACCCCTTGTACATCACACTCCTATACTCCCCATTCTCAGCACGAATCATGGCCTGGGATATTATCATCCCAGCCCGTATATCGGGCCTTATGTGAAAAACCCAATTGGCCCATTTCACTGTATGCCCATTTTCTACCGTGAAACTGGGCCCTTTGGGTTGTTCCATAGACATAGGGTTAGTTTCCGGGTTCACATCTGGAAACTGGCTTCTGGTACTATACATGTAATCAGTATTAGTTTCTTTTGGTATAGGAATGCTTCGTCCAGTGTCAGTTATTTTGACGACTTCTCGTTTGTCAACATCCACCGTCGCTGTTAGCCCTTCTATTGGCCTCATGTAATAGTTAGGAGTGTTTTGACCAGAAAAACACTGGACTTTAACGATCCTTTCACCCTCCTCGTCCGCGCCATACCAGCCTGGTGACGAAGAGCCACAAACAAGATCGTTAAAGTCAACCCCTCTAGCCAAGATAGACTTGTTAAACTCCAAGTCCGAATAAAGGACCTCTAAAGCGGTTGTCTGGTCCTCTGTTGTTAACATCGGGTAACCAGACCCTATGCTAACAACATGGCGTGTAACAACGCCGAGGTCCAAGTCAACCGTTAGAAGATGGGTTTGTCCATCTAAAACGGATTCAACCGATGCTCTTCTGGGCGGTAGTTGCTCGCCCGGTTTCCAACCGAGTACTTGACTTTTATCGGGTTCATCTAAAGAGAGAGTGTTAATGGATGGGAAGGAGGATGAAAACGGTTCAAATGCTGAGAGAATGGATCGGATCTTGTTGATTTCGGGTACGGTTAATGGGTCAAGTGGGTGAAGTGGTGTGTCTGTTAAGTGATGGCTGGAATTGTGGACAGGAGTGTTGATGACTGAGCTTGATCGGAGATTGGTGATCCGGTGAGCCGTAGAGGTTGAGCAGCCGAATATGAAAAATGCTATTGAGATGATGATGAAGAATCGAATATAATAAGGTGTCTCCATCTCTCTGTCTCGGTCTTGTGGTAAGGTGTTCGTATCAAATGAATAGGCCTTAAAACACGACAAAAGTGACAAGTATTGGTATGTTTAAGAAAACTGATGAGGGTTATTATTGTTAATTTCAAACAATAATAATCATCTTTTAATTATACATATACAATTTAGGGGTGTAAATGAGTAGAGCTACACAGCTACTCGAGATCAGATGAGACGAGCTTAAATGAACTTGAGCCCAAGCTTGGGTCTAAAAACAAACTTGTTTAGTAAATGAGCATGACAAAGCTTAAACAAGCCTATTATTTTTGTGGCTTTTATTTAATATATAGAGTAAGCTGCTAAAATGGTCCCTGAGGTTTGGTCACTTTTACCACTTTAGTCCAAAACTCAAACATTTTGAATCGGAGTCCTTATGGTTTCAATTTTGTTGTCATTTTCATCCAAAATCAAAATCTGGACAGATTTTTCAGTTAACATTCAGTTTTTTTGTCTTTTCCCTCCCTTTTAATGAATGGCAAAATGGCATTTTAAAGTTTTATAATAACAAATTAAAGAATCTAACCATTCTGTCATTCATTAAAATAGAGGAAAAGACAAAAAAAAAAATACTGGATGTTAACTGAAAAATACGAATAGATTTTCTTTTTAGATGAAAATGGCAACAAAATTGAAACCATAGGAACCCATATTCAAAATATTTGAGTTTTGATCTAAAGTGGCAAAATTGATCAAAACTCATAGACCATTTTGCCAATTCCTGTGGTTTGCGAAAATCTCAGACTTGGTCCCAGTGGTTTACTAATTATAGAGTTGTTCCTAATAGTTGTAATTTTTGCACTCGGGTGGTTCTTGTGACTAACCTCTGTTAAAGTTTTCTAGTTAAGTGTGTGTGTAATGTATGTTTTACCCCTTAAGTTAAAAAACAAATAAAAATAAGTGGACCCCACCCCATCCTCACCCTTCTTCTCCTTCCCCGCTCCAACCTTTAATAGCCATCCTCCAAATCACCATCATCATCTCCCCAAATCTTCTCCCCAGATCACCATCATCATCTCCCCAAATCACCCTTTAACAGCCATCTACCAGAGACCACCGACCTACCCCATCATCTTCTTCATCATCGTCACTGGCGACCACCCCTCCACCAATTTCCGATCATCTTCTTCATCATCGTCAATGGCTCTGCCCCTCCACCCGCTTCCCACCCCAACCCCTTCGTTTCCACCGACGACCACCCCTCCAAATTCGTATATTTGATGAACCCATGCCCAGATCCACAATCCAAATGGACAGTACGCCGACACCCATGAGTGGAATCCGAAACTCTCCACTCATCAGGAGATGTTGGTTCAAAACCCTTCAAACATGAACAAACTGGGGAGTTGTAAATGTTGCAGCTTGCGAATGGCCCACACACTGCATATTGATCACAGTGATCACTTTCTGGGTCCAAATAAAAGCCCCATTCTTGCTTGCTAGTTGGTTGTACCACGAGCCTTGTATAAACTGAAGTATTTAGAAGATTATATTGGTAATAAATTTCTCTCTGATTAATAACAAAGGTAAAGTTGTAAATCGGGTTCGGTTTCAAATTAGGATCTCCGCTAAACCTGAGCCCGTTCCATGGTGAGAAGATTTGGGGAGATGATGATGGTGATTTGAAGGATGGCTGTTAAAGGTTGGAGTGGGGAAGAAGAAGAAGAAGGGTGGGGATGGGGTGGGGTGGGGTCCACTTATTTTTATTTGTTTTTTAACGTTAGGGGTAAAACAAACATTACACACACACTTAACTAGAAAACTTAACAGAGGTTAGTAACAAGGACCACCCGAGTGAAAAATTACAACTATTAGGACCAACTCTGTAATTAGTAAACCACTGGGACCAAGTCTGCAATTTTCGCAAACCACAAGGACCAACCAAGCATTTAACTCTATTATTTATATAGTTAAACTGAAATGACTAAATATTATATATATATATATATATATATATATATATATATATATATATATATATATATATATATATATATATATATATATATATATATATGTGTGTGTGTGTGTGTGTGTGTGTGTGTGTGTGTGTGTGTTTGGATAGATACAGTGTATCGTACATTTTGCCTTTACATACGAAGCGTACGCAATGACAAATTCGCAATTTATAACAAAGGTCGGATGTTATAAAAATTTAAAAATCGCATGTTCAAAAGAAAAAAAAAACAAATCGCATGTTTATAAAAAAACAATTTCGCATGTTAATAACAAAAAATCGCATGTTGATTCAAAAAACCAAACTCGCATGTTATAAAGTTTTTTTCACACGTTGATATTAAATCTCGTACGCTTCGTACGTTATGGCATTTTGTATAATAATCGGCCTATATATATATGTACGGGTTCAGGAGAAAACGCCCAAAAGTGTGAGAACGGTGAGAACGCATCCTGATGGAACACGTGGCACGGGATGTAATCAGGGTGGGAGGGGTTTTTTTGTCTTTTTGATCTTCTTTTATCCCAATTTCGTGTGTCACAATGTTGCTTCATTTTTGGCGTCTAAGACTATTTTGGCGTTAATTAGATTAAACAACTACATGGCGTTTTACTGTTTTTTCGGATCTGTCTCGTTGAATTAATTGTTTTTGTATCACATAGATAATTTTTTTTGGCGTTATGGCGTTTCCCAGGTCAACTTTTTGGCGTTCGTGGCGTTGTTAATAATTCATTACCATTCATTAATATTTCATAAGATTACTATAAGACGAAATCAAAATAAACTAACAATAAGACGAAATCAAAATAAACTAATAGTCGTCTGTGTATAGGATTACATCAGAGTTGTACCTATCGCTTTGGTCCTCATTTTCTTTAGATTCATCATCATATTTTAGATTGCCGTATAACCCCATCATCTCGTCTCTTCTTTGCCGCAGCCTATACTTAAATATCATTGCAACCCTGGATCTTGCATCGTTCGAATGTGCTAAATCACAGAGTTGTTCAAGGAGATATAGCCTCGCTGTCTTCAATATTTCCTCCATCAGCAATGAATATTTCACCCCTTGTCGATAAGTCGCTTCAACCGTTCCTGCTTCTTCAAGCACCACCCAACTGCTAACTGTTGGTAGAGGAGTATCGTCAATTTTATCATCATCATCATCATGATCTTCTGCTGGAAATTTTCTCTCCAATCTTCTTATTACCGTTCGAGTTCTTTCACAATCGTTGGCCATTAGAACCCCCAAGGACCAGACTATCCTTCTGAACCCCTTCGTCCCTACAAAGTATGGCTTTGATTGTCTTGACATTCACCCTTATCCTATCAGAGAACTTTAGGATGAAACGTCTCTTCGAGCTCTCAAACCTCCATGCAATAACCTTGGCCATTTTTTCTAAGTATTATGGCGTTTTGGACAATGTTTGGCGTTTTAGACAATGTGTGGCGTGTTAAGTTGTGTTTACATGTTCTACTTTTATAATGACTTTTTTTCCCGCCATGTAGGATGCAGTCCTATAAAGTGATAGGTAATTATTGCGTTTTGAAAAGATAAATAAACTCAATTTCCCATGTAATAGCTTTTAATATAATATATGTTAGTAATAATGTTTCCGTCGCTACTTTTTACTGTTTGTAGTTACTGTTTTGTAAGACCCTTCTTGCTAAAGTAAAATTCTATAAAAAATTCGCATATAAATGTATTTATACAAATACAAGTCCGTTAAAACTTCGAGTTTCATAATACTTCTTAAAAATTAAAACATTTCTTCATATTAACGATGAATGACTTCGTAATTGACTATACATAATGTGGAAGCTTGAACTTAATCGTGTTCGGTTCTTCGTTGAGCTTGATCTTCATCCGTGAAGTCCTAGCTATCACCTATACACCAATAACAAGTCATAAGTTAGTTATATGGTGCTTAGACTTGTATTTATAACCCATAAATACCAAATTAGCAATCAAAATTCATTTCGGAAGGCTCGTCATAGGCTACGATTGGTGTACCGTAGCTTACGGCACACAAAAATAACTTGGACAGCTGCTCTGTACCGTAGGTTATGGTCTAGACCGTAGGTTACGTTGTAGAGCTGCTGCAGATTTTTCAGTTTGGTCCTTTTTACGAAAACAGCCGTAACTTTCAAACCGTTTATCCGTTTAACCTCACGTTTCTTCCTACGTGATCGTAATTTGGCCTCTATCATTTGGACTCAAAATCCACCATTTGGGTTAACAAAATTTTCATCTTATAAACCTTCGGCTTAATATTTACTTACGAAATTATTCGACCCGTTTCAAGATTTGAGCACTAGGCTCAAATCTCATTTATTCTTTCCACACCTCCTATTCCCACACTAGGATTTTCATTTATCTTCCACCACAACTATATTTGTGGTGGATTTCATATGATAAAATCTTTTTTTTCCAAATTGTACTCTTCGGTTTGACAAATTACGAAAAAGACCCATTTCGAGGCTTTAAGCCAAAATGGTTTAAAACTTCCACCATATTCTACCGGAAGGATTTTATGAAATTATAAAAATCATATTCAAATTACCCTTGTGGGTCATTTGCCCGGTTTATCATCCGAGGGAAATTTTCTCAACTTTATTCTTTTAATCACTAAAGACATTTTGAAAGCCTGTTTTGACCAAGAATACTCTTTTAACCCGTATTCCATTTTAATTTCATTATGTCCATAAGAACATAATATCTAAATTTCAATTCGCTTAATATACCTCACTTTAGGTAATCCAAATCCCACCCATGACTCGATTAACTCATCGAACCTTATGTCCTCAATGAGAGTTTGGCCCATTTCACATACCTAAATCGGGTCAAAGCAATGACCCGTTTTAATACTGATGTGTGTAAAATGCAACATATAAAATACATCAAATGAGGCATAAAACTAACTCTTTTTAGTACTAATGTTGGAAAAAAGTGTGCTTTTGTCTTCCTTTTGTATTTTCAGGACTAAATGAGCGTAATTGAACAAAAGTAACAAATATGCAGCCAAATCTAACATAAATACAAGAAAAGGAATAAACGTGGCATGCCCGACCCCTCGACAGCATCTTCCAAAGCAAAAACAAAGAAACAGAAGGCTGACCACGGCCACGTGCCCAGCGGACACGGGGGCGTGGCCAGGCACTTGCAGAAAAGACAAACTCATAGAAGCTTCTATTCCTAGCATGGGGGCGTGCGCAGCTCAACATGGGTCGTGGTCAACGCTAAGATTCACAAAATCTTGCAAATCTTGATAGTACAGATTCGCTTCTACACACGGGGCCGTGCCTAGTGAACACGGAGGCGTGTGGAGCCTAATGAAGACAGTTGCAATTAATGAAGAAAGAGAAAGAGGATGGACACGGGGCCGTTTCCGAGCTTTTGCACAGGCTATAAATAGGGGTGCTTGGCTCACTTCAAAGGCATCCCTTGGCAAACCACCTCTCTACCACTTCACCTACACTCCACCACCATCACAACACCCACATCCACCACCATCATCCATCATCCATCTAGAGTGTGTGTAGTAGTCTCGGGATCCAAGATTGATAGTAAGAGTTCTTGACAATCAAAGGCCATGTTTGCCTAAGTCTCTTACATCACTTGGTGAAGACAAGCATTTAGTGTAATACTTTTGATTTTTAATCTTTTCGCACTTTTTATTTGGTTTTGTATTAATGACTTTAATAACTAGTTTCTTATGTTGAAGGTGAAACTTCCTTATCAGTTGTCCTTGGTGACTTGGCGTTATTTTACTGTCTATATAAAATAAAAGATTTACACTATGCATATATCTACGGTCTATATAGAGATATGTTGGCTACCTGGTCGGGGGTTAAGGGAATGGTTTGGTAAGGTTCTTGCCTTGTTCAGTGTATAGATCCTGCAAGGACCTGGGTCAAGCTTACTAGGACCTCCTTCAATACCCACTGGTATTGGATGGCGGGGGTGCGAATGGCTTGATCCCCTTATATGTAAACTACTATTAATACATTAACCCGGCTACTTGGGATTGTATCCCTGTTGACTCAAACCACTTGGCCGAGAGTAACGTCGCCTTCAAAAGAGGGGCCTACCACATTACGCATTAATAACTTAATTAATTATCTTCTAATATTCCAACCCTTTAGGATTGTATCCTTGCTGACTCAAACTACTGGGTTGAGGGTAACGTCACCTTCAAAAGAGGGGCCTACTACTATAACTAAGATAATATCTTAAAAAGTGCAAAAGTGCGGAAATCATCAAAGGTTACACTAAAGGCGAGTCAGATCCAAGTGATTCATCTTGTCTATCTGTTTTATTTTTATTTTTCAGCATTTTTAGTTATTATGTTTAAAACCTTTTCTAAAACTTTTGATTTGATTAGACGTTGAGGATAAACCAGTATTAAAAGCTCTTGTGTCCTTGGACGACCTCGGTATCTTACCAACACTATAATACGCTCACGATGGGTGCACTTGCCCATGTGTGTGTTGAGTGTTAGTAGAATATCGTGTTTTATAAATTTAAAACTTGACTAACGTGTTACAAAGGGCTTAAAATATAAAGAAAAATATAATACACCCGATACACACCAAGTTTTTGGCGCCGTTGCAGGGGACACAAGGATTTTAAGAAAGCTTAAAATCGAAGGCCTAATCAGTTTTTCAAAAACCTTTTTAAACCCGCACGCAATTTTTTAAATTTTTAGTTAGTTATTGCATTACAGTAGCCTGAACACGGGGTCGTGTTCACTGAACACGGGGCAGTGCTGCATATTTTCTTTCAAAACACCCAGATACAGAGTCTGAACACGGGGTCGTGTTCGCCGAACACGCCCCGGTGCTGCACAAAACCAGTCACATTTTTTCAAACGCCCAGATACAGAACCTGAACACGGGGCCGTTCTCACTGAACACATGGCCGTGGCCAGCCTCTGTTTCTATTTTTATTTTTGTTTTCTGGTCCCGAGACTCTGTTGTGATCTGCTGAGTGATTCTTATGGATCAATACTCAGGAGGTTACAACTACCACTATGAGGAGGAAGATTATTGGGAAGAGTATTGTACTATTTGTGGCAATCCTCATTTGGGGCAATATTGTGACCTCATTTAGCATTCCCCTTCATACACCTACTATGAGGAGCCCAGGTACGAGCCATCAACTTCATACACACCCTATGAAGAGCCAAGGTATGAACCTTCTCCCCCATACTCATATTTTGATGAACCAAGGTATGAGCCTTCATACTCATACTTTGAGGAACCAATATATGAGCCTCAATCTTCATATACTTACTATGAGGAACCATGGCGTGAACAACCCACCTCATATGAGTATTATGAAGAACCAAGTTACGACCCTTATCCATCATATACTTACAATGAGGAACAATGGTGTGAACCATCTACCTCATATGAGCACTATGCGGAGCCAAGGATCGAACTTCCGAATTCAAGCTTTGATGATACTTATTCAACTCACTTTGACGAACCACCAACTATCTCACCCGTAGCCAAAAAGATAATAGAACACCTTAAAACTATCGAGCGCTGTATAAAAGAAGCCCGCGCAAGGGAAGAGGAATCCCGCGCAAGGGAAGAATTAACTTGTAATAAAGAAAAGATAGTTGAAGAGGTAAAAATGGAAAAACAAGTAAGTGAAAAACCGACACATGAGTTAAAAAACGAAAAAGGTGAGGCCGATAATGTTAATATTCAAGAAGAGTCTAATTTTCAAGAAATTAATCTCTTGTCACCTTCTTTCGAAAACTATTATTTAGTACCCACTCATGCTAAGTTTTTAAAAGAGTTAAACACTAACACTAAAGTTGACGAAATGGTAAGCGTTAAGTTAACAAATGATCAAACTACTCTAATAAAAGATGAACCATTTGAAATTAACATTACACCGGTTCCATGTTTCTTTCAAAACTCCTTTATTAGTATTATTACAATTGATAAAGATCTTTGTGTTAATATAATGCCAAACTACATTTTCGAAAAATTAAGTATTGGTGATTTTTCTCCACTTCAAATACCCATTTTTCTATCTAATCGGAAAACAATAAAATCAATAGGGATGGTTGAAGATGTGTTAGTCCAAACCAATCAATGGTAATCCCAACTGACTTTGTCATCCTTGATGATGCTCCGTTAATGTTGGGACGACCTTTTGTAAAAACCCATTAAGCTTTGAAAAATCGGAAGAAAAAAAATCTACCTATTCAATTAGGGGCATTCAAAAGAAGTGTCGATCTTGAGCGTTCAATGAAATATCCATTCGACAATGATGACCCCCTAATTGAAGATGAAGATGAACGATACAAGAAAAGAAATTGACCACTTTGTTGAAGAAGAGGTCGCCATAGAACAAACCTTTTTGGTTCTTGATCAAAATGAGCAACAAAATAAGGATTCTCCCAAAGACCCACCACTTGAGCTCAAAGAACTTTCAAAAGGTTTGGAATATGCTTTTCTCGACAAAGATGGTAAGTTACCTGTAATTATTTCGTCTAAATTAACTACCGTAGAAAAAGACAAACTAATCTCACTTTTGAAAAAACACAAAAATGCGATCTCTTGGAAGCTTGTAGATATTAAAGGAATAAACCCTTCCATGTGCACGCACAAAATTTTAATGAATGATAACTATAAATCGGTAATACAACCACACCGTAGAGTAAATCAACTGTCCAAGAAGTGGTTAAAGATGAAGTCATCAAGTTACTTGATGCAGGACTCATTTACCCAATTTCTGATAGTCCTTGGGTAAGTCTCGTTCAAGTAGTTCCAAAAAAAGGAGGTATGACGGTGGTCACTAATGAGAAAAATGAATTAATACCATCGAGAACCATCACAGGATGGAGAGTTTGCATAGATTATCGTCGATTAAATGAGTCAACAAGGAAAGATCATTTCCCTTTACCTTTTATTGATCAAATGTTAGAAAGATTATCCGGTCATATATTTTATTGTTTCTTAGATGGTTTTTCAGGTTACTTTCAAATACCGATATAGACCAAGAAAAGACAACATTCACATGTCCATAGGGAACTTTTGCTTATCGACGCATGCCCTTTGGTCTATGTAATGCCCCCGCAACATTTCAACGTTGCATGGTGGCCATTTTCCATGATATGATAGAAAAGACAATGGAAGTCTTCATGGACGACTTTTCTATCTTTGGAGATTCATATGACCAATGCCTTGATAACCTTGAACGAATGCTATCCCGATGTGAGGAAACTAACATCGCCCTTAATTGGGAAAAATGTCATTTCGTGGTAATGGAGGGAATAGTACTCGGTCACAAAATCTCTTGCGAAGGAATGGAGGTTGATCGAGCAAAAATAGACACTCTTTCTCGATTACCACCCCCATCCTCCGTTCGAGCTATCAGAAGTTTCCTAGGACATGCCGGATTCTATAGGCGATTTATCAAAGACTTTTCAAAAATCTCAAGACCTCTAACAAAATTACTTGAAAAAGATGCTCCGTTCATCTTTAACAAGGATTACAACCAAGCATTTCTCACACTAAAAGAAATGCTAGTCAATGCACCTATCATGATAGCGCCTGATTGGAAATTACCTTTCGAAATCATGTGTGATGCAAGTGACTTTGCAGTTGGAGCCGTTTTGGGACAAAGAAAAGATAAGCATTTTCACCCAATATATTACGCTAGTAAAACAATTAACGATGCACAAGAAAATTGCACAACAACTGAAAAAAGGTTACTAGCTGTAGTATTTGCTTTTGATAAATTTCGTTCTTATCTTGTTCTTTCTAAAACGATAGTTTATACAGACCATGCAGCCATTCGTTATCTCTTTAAGAAACAGGATGCTAAACCACGTTTAATCAGATGGATTCTACTCCTCCAAGAATTCGACATTGAAATAAAAGACAAAAGGGGAGCAGAAAACACCGCTGCAGATCATCTCTCTCGCTTGGAAGATCCAGCTTTGGAGGAAACTAGGGACGAGCTAATCAATGAAAAATTCTCAATGGAGTCCCTAGAAATGGTGGAATACCGAGAAGAGCCATGGTACGCCGACTATGCTAGCTACTTAGCTAGCGGAATAGTCGCGAAAGGATAGCCACATCATCACAGAAAAAATTCTTTGCTGATGTAAAGCATTATTTTCGGGAAGATCCTTATCTTTTTAAAATATGTGCCGACCAACTTATCCGACGATGCGTACATGGTAGTGAAGCAAGAAAAATTCTCCGCCATTGTCATGAAGGTCCATACGGAGGACATCATGGTGTCGCTAGTACCGCGCGAAAGGTATTTGATTCAGGATTCTATTGGCCAACCATTTACTAAGACGCCCAAAGTCTTGTCAAAACATGTAATGCATGCCAACGATCAGGTAATATTTCTTCCAAAAAATGAAATGCCACAAAATGGCATTCTTGTTTGTGAAATTTTTTATGTGTGGGGACTCGACTTTATGGGACCTTTCCCACCGTCAAAAGGAAACAAATATATACTTGTGGCAGTGGATTACTTGTCAAAATGGGCCGAGGCCGAAGCCCTTCCAACAAATGATGGAAGAGTCGTGGTAAGATTCCTGAAACGATTATTTTCTCGTTTCGGAACTCCAAAAGCATTAATAAGTGATAGAGGTACCCATTTTTGTAACCATCAACTTGAAAAAATCTTAACAAGGTATGGAGTCTATCACCGGGTCTCAACGGCATATCACCCTCAAACAAAGGACAAGCCGAAGTGACTAATCGAGGTTTAAAAAGAATACTTGAAAAAACCGTAGGATTAAATAAAAAAGAATGGGCCGATAAATTAGAAGATGCTTTTTGGGCTTTTCGAACTGCTTATAAAACAACAATAGGTACCACCCCATATAAGCTTGTCTATGAAAAAAATTGTCATTTGCCAGTAGAAATCACACACAAAGCCTACTGGGCAATAAAAAACGTAAACTTAGACATAGGGATTGCCGGTAAAAATCGATTTTGTCAATTAAATGAATTAGACGAATTAAGAAATCACGCATACTCTAACTCCGAATTTTATAAGGACAGAATGAAAAATTTGCATGATAAACACATTAAACCTAATGAATTTCGGGTAGGAGATCAAGTTCTATTATTTAATTCATGACTTTGATTATTTCCTAGTAAACTAAAGTCAGGGTGGACGGGACCTTTTTCTATCACCCATATTTTTCCACTCGGTGCAACTGAAATTAAATATCGGAATGGAATTCCATTCAAAGTCAATGGCCAACGGCTAAAGCTTTATCAAGGATTTATTGAGGATGCAGATGAGGAAATCTCCCTACAGGCGGCCGACGAATAAACGAAGGTTTAAACATCAACATCATATCTTGTACGTGGCGAACGTCGGACAAGCTTCTAAATCGGTAAGATTTCTAAAACCAAGTTTTGGGAAACGGGTCAATCACACGTGCACTTATAAATAAATATATATATATATATATATATATATATATATATATTTCAAAATTGCCCGCCCACAGGACCGTGTTCGCGCAACTGTTAGGGATAAACCCCTTTTTTCCTTCATTTCATCATTTCAACACGCCCCGTTTCCCAAAAAAACTCTCTGTTTCCACTGGAAATTTCTGCAGATTTTCACGTTCCTCCGATTTCTAACAACGTCAATGTATGATTCTATTATCATAGTTAGTTAGATTAATCACTTGAATGTAGTTTAACATCAAAAATTTGGGGAAATCTAGGGTTCTTCAACTTGAACTGAATCGAACCTCAAATTTTTGCTTAGGAAGTAAATCAACTTGAATTGTTTGAAGATTTGCCCGATTTCTCACAAAAACTTCAAACCCTTGTTTTTTAACCGAAAAAGACAAAATTGAAGGGGTAAACGGTTTGTTTTGGGAAAAACGGAAGTTGGGGTTTCATTTTCGGGGAAAACCGCCCCTACTGGACCAAAAATTTTCAAGTTTTCGAAACCGGGACGAAAAATCAATTTTTTGGGAAACAGACACCTGAGCACCTGGTCGTGCTCAGCCGACACGGGGGCGTGTCCAGCTAAATTCCGGCAAACATGGGGCGTGTCCAGCGGACACGGGGCCGTGTTCAGCTAGTTGTTTTCAGTTTTCTTCAAAAATTTACTGTTTCGTGCTAATTGTTTTGTTTTTTCTTTCAGATGGCCAAGAAATTTACGAGATTCAGCCAGAATGAATGGGCTGCTCAAGCCCGGTTTGAAATTCTCACGACAAGGCCCGAAGAAAACCCACGACAAGTGTGCCTTGAAACCTTAGAAGCAGTAGGACAACTCGACCGCTTCAACAACCTCGTCACTGGTCCACTCAGGGCATCCCTTTGTACTAGACTCCACTCGGTCCATGAATACAACATGGAGTTCTACAGTACACTGGCCTTCAGGGCAAGAGCTGAGCCATTCGATAATGAGGGAGTGGAATTTCGTTGTGCTGGGAATGTGCACTCAATTTCAATTGCACAATTTGGGGCAATCATTGGGTTATATACTGAAGAGGATACGGGAGATGAGCAGAACACGGGTAGTCTCCGTGAACTCCCACCGGACCAACGTCAAGCAGCATGGGCTCAAATTGGGGAAGGACACTACAACCCAACCCAAGCCAGACCAAGAGCACACAGTTGTGGGACCCTCTATACCGCTACATCCATAGGGTCCTTAGCAACTCCCTCTGCCAACGACATGACAGTACTGGTGTTGTAAGCTTGCGAGATCTTTGGTCCTTCACTGCATTTACAATCATGTAGCCCTTGATGTTCCATACCTGCTCCTACGCAACATGCACTTAAACCAACTAGCCAATCCCCCGACCCCTATTTTCTTTGGAGGGTGGGTTTACCGCCTCTTCAAGCATTTCGTGCAAGGAATGCTAAGGTCCTTCCATAGGGGCCCGTGGTCGGGGAAGGTGGATCTCGTCATATGCCGCTCGATGGGGATTATAAATGAAGCGGGTGGGAACAATCAGATTTCAAACGGTTCAAGGGCATGTGTGGAATCCTCAAGAAGCTCTCGTCCTTCACGCTCCACACATCCGTCCTCCTCCACAGTACCAGTATCAGCACCATGGTGTTCCGGGCCAATCCTCCTCTCAAGGAGGTGGTTTTCCTAATTTTCAAAGTTTACATGATTTGTTGCAGGAAAACCTCATGTGCACCCGAAACACCTACAATATGGCAAGCAACACGTACGCCCGCGTCCGAGTTATAGAGAGGAACATCTCCGAAATTCAAGATGACATCGGCAATATCCGGGAGTACATGGCAGGCCAGGGAGGAGATGACGAGGATGAGGATATGGATTGAGCGGGAGACGTTGATGGTGACATGACACGGTTGAAGGTCGTAACAGGTTAACCCCTTTGCTCTCACACACAATTTCATGGCCTGCGAGCCATTGTTGAATAATTTACTTTCCATAACTCTTTTACTTTCCTGCATCTTTTTTTAGTTTGTGTTTTGGGTGGTTGAACTTTTGGTAAGGTAGGATGTTGTTATTTTGTTTGGTGTGGTATTTTTAAGTAAAACATGTGCCTACGAGGCTTGGAAGCACTAAGTATTAGTGCTACATAAGCCCGGAAACCAGAACCGAAAGCCAAAACCTATTTTTGTGTACTGCAGATTGTCAACACGGGGTCGTGCCCAGCCAACACGCCCCCGTGTCCACCACCCTGTTGCTGCTGTTTGTTTAAAACCTGCCCAACACGGGGTCGTGTCCACCAGACACGCCCCCGTGCCCACCTTCTGTAAGTTTTCATTACTGGCAGTCTGACCACGGGGTCGTGCTCATCCAGCACGGGGCCGTGTCCAGCTGCCTAGTAACACCAAAACCTTGTTTTTAACACCTTTTTACGCATTCAATCAACCTAAAAAACTTATTTTTGGGACACATTGAGGACAATGTGTAATTTAAGTGTGGGGGGGATGCTAAAACCTTGAAGTTTGCAAGTCCTAATAACAAGTCTTACACAAAACTCCATTGGAACCCCTAATCACCCCAAATTTTTTTTCAAAAACTTTTCCCTTTTTTTTTTACTTGTCTTGGTTTAATTTGGGAAAAACAAGTTCTAAAAAGGTTATATTTTTACAAATTTACAACCGATAGCGTCGTGATAAAAAGAACCAACATAAGATAATTATGAAACGTTATGACAAATCTAGTTAAAATTTGATTATATATACTTGATCACATTATAAACCCATTCCTACAAATGTGAGTTTTGAGCCTTTACTGAGCATACAAATATACATCTTTAAACTAAATGCTCATTTTTCGTTTCTTGTGTGAATAGCCGCTTGGTTTCTTACGACTCTAGAACTTGCCACGACAATACATTCCCGGTCCTTACCAACTTAAACCCGAGAAAGTAAATGATGGAGGCATTAGGACTAACCCTTTTTTCTTTTCAACACCATTATTTTTCATTTTCCTTTCACCTACCCAAAATCCCCCTAGTTAACCCCTTTGAGCCTAAACCTTTTCATTTCTAATCCCACAAAACAAACACCCTTTACCCACCAAAACCTTTTTCTTTTAACCCTTTTGTTTTAGTAAAAAGCTCGGTCTTATTATGATGATTCCTTATAAAAAATGAATGATGAAAGTCTAGCAATAAACAAACACGTTCTTCAAAGAAACTTTGTTTGAAAGTATTTAGTTTGAATAAAAAGTCACAAAAACAAAAAGTATTACGACGACCGACGCTTTTTACGCTTTTCGCCCTTTTTACTAACCACTAACCCAAAACCATCTACCTTTAACCCAAGCCTAACCCTTCCCCAAGTCCTCTTGATATTTACAAAGGTTTATAGTTAAAAAGGAGGAGGATCGATTGCTTAGCAAGCTTATGGTAGAAGTAAATTCCATGCGATCTCGAGTGTTTCACAAAAATACATCTTCGGCCGAGTGTTGAGTGATCTCCCGTGAGGTATGTGAACTTGTATATAAATGGAATTTTAAAGAGGCATGTTATGCCCAAATAAGTAATTTTTCTTATGAAACGTTCTAAATAAATCATAACAAATAGGATTGAACATAGCATAAAAATAAAACCCAATAAAGATCTTGGATTCCAGACACTTAAGAAAAGCCCAAAACCTCTCTTCTACCCATTCCATTTGGGCATGTAAGCCACATTATAAAGAGTTTTGCTTGAGGACAAGAAAGATTCAAGTGTGGGGGTATTTGATGTGTGTAAAATGCAATATATAAATTACATCAAATGAGGCATAAAACTAACCCTTTTTTAGTACTAATGTTGGAAAAAGTGTGTTTTTGTCTTCCTTTTGTATTTTTAGGACTAAATGACCGTAATTGACAAAAGGAACAAATATGCAGCCAAATCTAACATAAATACAAGAAAAGGAATAAACGTGGCATGCCCGACCCCTCGACAGCATCTTCCCAAGCAAAAACAAAGAAATAGAAGGTTGACCACGACCCCGTGCCCAGCAGACACGGGGGCGTGGCCAGGCACTTGTAGAAAAGACGAACTCATAGAAGCTTCTATTCCCAGTATGGGGGCGTGCCCATCTCAACACGGGCCGTAGTCAACGCTAAGATTCAGAAAATCTTGCAAATCTTGATAGTATAGATTCCTGCACACGGGGTCGTGCCCAGTGAACACGGGGGCATGTGGAGTCTAATGAAGACAATTGCAATTAATGAAAAAAGAGAAAGAGGATGGACATAGGGTCGTGCCCAATGAACACGGGGTCGTGTCCGAGCTTCTGCACAGCCTACAAATAGGGGTGCTTGGCTCACTTCAAAGGCATCCCTTGGCAAACCACCTCTCTACCACTTCACCCACACTCCACCACCATCACAACACCCACATCCACCACCATCATCCATCTAGAGTGTGTGTAGTAGTCTCGGGATCTAAGATTGATAGTAAGAGTTCTTGACAATCAAAGGCCATGTTTGCCTAAGTCTCTTACATCACTTGGTGAAGACAAGCATTTAGTGTAATACTTTTGATTTTTAATCTTTTCTCACTTTTTATTTGGTTTTGTATTAATGACTTTAATAACTAGTTTCTTATGTTGAAGGTGAAACTTCCTTATCATTTGTCCGTGGTGTCTTGGTGTTATTTTACTGTCTATATAAAATAAAAGATTTACACCATTCATATCTCTACGTCTATATAGAGATATGTTGGCTACCTAGTCGGGGGTTAAGGGAATGGTTTGGTAAGGTTCTTGCCTTGTTCAGTGTATAGATCCTGCAAGGACCTGGGTCAAGCTTACTAGGACCTCCTTCAATACCCACTGGTATTGGATGGCGGGGGTGCGAATGGCTTGATCCCCTCATACGTAAACTACTATTAATACATTAACCCGGCTACTTGGGATTGTATCCCTGCTGACTCAAACCACTTAGCCGATGGTAACGTCGCCTTCAAAAGAGGGCCCTACCACATTACGCATTAATAACTTAATTAATTATCTTCCAATATTCCAACCCTTTAGGATCGTATCCTTGCTGACTCAAACTACTGGGTTGAGGGTAATATCACCTTCAAAAGAGGGGCCTACTACTATAACTAAGATAATCTCTTAAAAAGTGCAAAAGTGCGGAAATCATCAAAGGTTACACTAAAGGCGAGTCGGATTCAAGTGATTTATCTTGTCTATCTGTTTTATTTTTATTTTTCAGTATTTTTATTTTTTATGTTTAAAACCTTTTCTAAAACTTTTGAATTGATTAGACGTTGAAGATAAACCGGTATTAAAGCTCTTGTGTCCTTGGACGACCTCGGTATCTTACCAATGCTATACTACGCTCACGATGGGAGCACTTGCCCATGTGTGTGTTTAGTGTGTAGAATAACGTGTTTTATAAATTTAAAACTTGACTAACGTGTTAAAAAGGGGTTAAAATATAAAGAAAAATATAATACACCCGACACACACCAAGTTTTTGGCGCCATTGCTAGGGACACAAGAATTTTAAGAAAGCTTAAAATCGACGGCCTAATCAGTTTTTCAAAAACCTTTTTAAAACTACGCGCATTTTTTTCATTTTTAGTTAGTTTTTGCATTACAGTAGTCTGATCACGGGGCCATGCTGCATATTTTTTTCAATGAACCCAGATATAGAGTCTGAACACGGGGTCGTGTTCGCCGAACACGCCCCCGTGCTGCACAAAACCAGTCACATTTTTTCAAACGCCCAGATACAGAACCTGAACTCGGGGTCGTGCTCACTGAACACGGGGCCGTGTCCAGCCTCTGTTTCTATTTTTATTTTTATTTTTATTTTCTGGTCCCGAGACTTTGTTATGATCTGCTGAGTGATTCTTATGGATCAATACTCAGGAGGTTACAACTACCACTATGAGGAGGATGATTATTGGGAAGAGTATTGTACTACTTGTGGCAATCCTCATTCGGGGCAATATTGTGACCTCTTTGAGCCATCCCCTTCATACACCTACTATGAGGAGCCCAGGTACGAGTCATCAACTTCATACACACCCTATGAAGAGCCAAGGTATGAACCTTCTCCCTCATACTCATATTTTGATGAACCAAGGTATGAGCCTTCATACTCATACTTTGAGGAACCAAGATATGAGCCTCAATCTTCATATACTTACTATGAGGAACCATGGCGTGAACAACCCACCTCATATGAGTATTATGAATAACCAAGTTACGACCTTTATCCATCATATACTTACAATGAGGAACAATGGTGTGAACCATCTACCTCATATGAGTATTATGAGGAGCCAAGGATCGAACTTCCGAATTCAAGCTTTGATGATACTTATTCAACTCACTTTGACGAACCACCAACTATCTCACCCGTAGCCGAAAAGATAATAGATCACCTTAAAACTATCGAGCGTTGTATAAAAGAAGCCCGTGCAAGGGAAGAGGAATCCCGCGCAAGGGAAGAATTAACTTGTAATAAAGAAAAGATAGTTGAAGATGTAAAAATGGAAGAACAAGTAAGTGAAAAACCGACACATGAGTTAAAAAACGAAAAAGGTGAGGCTGATAATGTTAATATTCAAGAAGAGTATAATTTTCAAGAAATTAATCTCTTGTCACCTTCTTTCGAAAACTATTATTTAGTACCCACTCATGCTAAGTTTTTAAAAGAGTTAAACACTAACACTAAAGTTGAAGAAATGGTAAGCGTTAAGTTAACAAATGATCAAACTACTCTAATAAAAGATTATCCATTTGAAATTAACGTTACACCGGTTCCATGTTTCTTTCAAAACTCCTTTCTTAGTAATATTACAATTGATAAAGATCTTTGTATTAATAAAATGCCAAACTACATTTTCGAAAAATTAAGTATTGGTGATTCTTCTCCACTTCAAATACCCATTTTTATATCTAATCGGAAAATAATAAAATCAATAGGGATGGTTGAAGATGTGTTAGTCCAAACCAATCAATTGGTAATCCCAACCGACTTTGTCATCCTTGATGACGCTCCGTTAATGTTGGGACGACCTTTTGTAAAAACCCACGAAGCTTTGAAAAATCGGAAGAAAAAAAATCTACCCATTCAATTAGGGGCATTCAAAAGAAGTGTCGATCTTGAGCGTTCAATGAAATATCCATTCGGCAATGATGACCCCCTAATTGAAGATGAAGATGAACCACCCGATACAAGAAAAGAAATTGACCACTTTGTTGAAGAAGAGGTCGCCATAGAACAAACCTTTTTGGTTCTTGATCAAAATGAGCAACCAAATAAGGAGTCTCCCAATGACCCACCACTTGAGCTCAAAGAACTTCCAAAAGGTTTGGAATATGCTTTTCTCGACAAAGATGGTAAGTTACCTGTAATTATTTCGTCTAAATTAACTAGTGTAGAAAAAGACAAACTAATATCACTTTTGAAAAAACACAAAAATGTGATCGCTTGGAAGCTTGTAGATATTAAAGGAATAAGCCCTTCCATGTGCACGCACAAAATTTTAATGAATGATGACCTATAATTCGGTAATACAACCACAACGTAGAGTAAATCAAATGTCCAAGAAGTGGTTAAAAATGAAGTCATCAAGTTACTTGACGCAGGACTCATTTACCCAATTTCTGATAGTCCTTGGGTAAGTCCCGTTCAAGTAGTTCCAAAAAAGGAGGTATGACGGTGGTCACTAATGAGAAAAATGAATTAATACCAACGAGAACCGTCACAGGATGGAGAGCTTGCATAGATTATCGTCGATTAAATGAGGCAACAAGGAAAGATCATTTCCCTTTACCTTTTATTGATCAAATGTTAGAAAGATTATCCGATCATAAATTTTATTGTTTCTTAGATGGTTTTTCAGGTTACTTTCAAATACCGATAGCACCCGAAGACCAAGAAAAGACAACATTCACATGTCCCTATGGAACTTTTGCTTATCGACTTTATCTCATTTCTTTCACTTTAACAAGTTCGATCGATTATTGATATCAAGTTAACTTTGCTTTCGATTATCAATGCTAATTTATTCCTTCATTATGTTAGAACTAAGGGTTTTCATCTATATGTAAAACCCGTTTCACCATATTACTAGGCATTCATCCGAATACCTAATATAATCAAGTTCTTTATACAAACTAGTAGATAACATGATTTTAAGCATCTATTTACATGAATATAACTTCAATTTCGTCATAACATACAAAACCCATTTCATGGCAACTATGAATATATACTCAAACACATAAATTGTTCAAGTATCTTTCTATTACTACCATCCATGATGGTTTTAAATATAAGTATATCCTTAACTTAATCATATTATCAAAACCCACTTCTTAATCTACTTATTCTTCACTTACTAGTAATCTTATATCAAGTATTTCATAATTTCCTTATATCTAACGAAATTAAGCATACATATACACCTAATTTCACCTTTGGATCATAATCAAACAATCTAATTGCAAGTATTCTATTTTTCTCAAGTTATAACTTTCACCAAATCTAGGTTTTTAAACATACCTTATGATCCCCTGTTTAGGTGATCGATAATACGTGTCCATGCACTGATTTGGGGCTCGAATTGATCTTCAATTTGGTGATTTATGATGAACAAGGGTTACCCCCTTTTCTTTCTCCTGGACATCGACCAGAACACACATTAGTGTGTATTCTTCTTAGCATTTCGCCCCTTTTAATCCCTTACTTTCAATTGTCCAGAATTAGTCCCTTAGGTTTAGTTTTGTTTAAAACATCCATAAAACTCTACTAACAATTAACAATTTCTCATAACTAGGTTTAAATGTTCCTAGTCAATTTACTAAATATGAGTTGTTACAACCCGATTGAACTTAAGTCCCGTTCACTTGGGCCCTTAGTATACAGTTTCTTATAAAGCACTTATTTACTTTTTTTATTATTTAACATTGGGTTTGTTTATTTAAATCCCAATTTTTACAGGTTAACTTTTACCTCTAACGGTATTTTACCTGTTCTTTAATATCAACGTGGTTTAATTATCAAACCCATTTTTGGGGTGTTACATGTTTTCTTCAGCTTCATCTGTTTATGGCAGTAACACGTCCCATCTTTATGGCTGTAATTATGACGTTTTGTATTTTCAATGATGTTTAGATAAAGATGGCACTTTGTTCTATTTTCTTGCACATTGTTTTATACTTTTTTTATTTTATTATAATAATACTTGTCCAAAGTAATTTTATTATAGTTTGGTAGTTTGGGCATTTTATGGCATGATGGCGTTTCACAAGCATTTGTGCGTTTGGCGTTTTATTATATCTTTTTTAGAGAATTTAATGTATATTTTTGTTTCTTAGCTGAAAATTGCAAAACAAACAACAGAAAAAAAAATTAAAAAAATAGAAGCAATTTATCTTCTAAATCGTCTCTGTCATCAGTCTCTTTCTTCTTTTGAAACTACAAGAACTGTCACAAATAAATGGCGTTTTGGGTTTTGGTGTGGTTTTTTGTTGTTCATGTGTTGAAGTGGGTTTGTGGATGTTGGAGCCATAGATCGACGCCGTGTGTGTGGATGCTATTTGCCCTTCATCTTCATTATCATCATCGAGTCCAAAATAGCATTTATACTGGGATCGGTCTCTTTTCCTCATCCAAACCTTCTTCAAGAATAAAGAAGATAAAGTGACACATCGGTGTCATCAGTCTCTTTTTCTTGAAATTTTTCCATCTCATGCAGCGAAATCTTACTCCCCTCACCTAACAAACCATCCAGCGAAACTTCATGCAGAACATTACTGAGTATCAAAGAAATGATGTTTGCCATCGTTGATTTTTCTAACTTTTTGGCGTTTTACAGTAAGTGGTATTTAGGAACCACTGTGTTTTTGTGTTTTTTTTTTGTGTGATCAACGGAAGGTGCTGAGACGTTTCTCTTTATAGGATGTTTTTGGCGCGTAGTTTAGGCGGGATATTATTATAACAATAAATCCAATTAACAAAGTATCCGGTTTTGCGCAGCTTTATCTGTTAAGTCTGTTACACGTCCCTATCTCTCAGGATTGGCGTTTATATTTTATGGCGTTTTACGTTTTATGGCGTTTTTGTGGGCTAAGACCTTAACTAAAACAAAGAAAAAACTACGCAGTAATAAAATTGGCATTTTGTATTTATTTGGCGTTTTATATTTTCAATGGCGTTTTATATATGAAAGTATGTTTACCCTTTTTACCCATAATGAAGCACGTTCTAGTAATAAAACTGGTGTTATTTACGATAACGCCACCGCGCCAATCTAGTCAATAGATTGTTTTGATCTGACGATCCATAATCGTTCTCACGGTTCTCACACTTTTCACTGTTATATATATATATATATATAGGGTAGGGTAGGGTTCTAGAGTGAACAACCTCCCAAGAGCGAACTGTGTGAACTGATCTGGACCCTTGATTTCCTTTTTAGTTGTTAAGGGTAGGATTGTAATTATATAAAAAATTAGATTTAAATCATTATTTTAATAATTGAATTAAGTTACATCTTTCCTATTTTAAATTCATTATCCACAATATCTTTACTATTTAAAATTCATTATCCACAATATCTTTTATTTCAATTTTATTTTTCAAATTTCATCACCAGAATTCAAATTGTGATTTTAAGATCCACGTAACCTTCACATTTCAACCGTATACACATGTGTACTTAGATATGAATAGAATAGTACGCATGTGTACTCAGCATCGTACATATGTGTAATTAGCTACATAATACATACATAGCAACATAACCTGTAAAACTATTTTATATTTAACAAATTACAAGTTCCATAATGTTTGTCAAACCAAGCAAAAAACATACAATTATAAGTTCCGGTTTCGTAAAAACAATAAACGCAACATAAGTTCACTGAAATTTTATTTGGGGATTTCTTTTTACAACTATTCGCCACGTTGTATGCTGAATCATCCTTATCGACCAAGCAAACAAACATACGTGAATCATCCTTATCGACCTCATACGTGAATCATCCTTATCGACCTCATACGTGAATCATCATTATCGACCTTCCATCTCCACTTTTCTCGTTAACGACATCTCTTATAATATGTGACACCTGTGTCACTTCAACCATCAAATAAATGCCAAACCAATGAAATATTGTATTTCATACTTTGGACTTGCATAAATATGTGTATCTTTTGCACATATCAACTCTTGTTCGATTTCAAGCTCTAAATCGCTTTCTGGAAGGTTATACGCGCACTAATGCGTAAATATAACCAGTTTAATGCAACGAACACTCCGGAATAGTGAAATAGGCTTAACATACCTTAAATAACCCTTACATAACTTAGAAATAAGTTTTAAAGGCTTTGGTATGGCAAAAACAAGTTAAATCGCTTAGAGGGACTAAACTTGACAAACTGCGAAAGTATGCCAATTTGAACTGTAACAGACATTATGGAACATTACCATAAGTTAAACATACCATAAATATCCTTTACATAGCTTAGAAATAGGCTTTGAGGTGTTCGGTGTGCTAAAATAAACTTTTGGGTCATTCAGGGACTAAAAGCGTCAAAAAGTGCACAAGTTTGCATTTTCGCGCATAACTTACGTTCTGAATACATCCGGACATCCAAAAATTTATGTAAGCACTAAAACATTTTATTTTAGTGTTTGGAATAAGAAAAATCCATTCGTCGTGTCATTTGGATTGTTTTTCGTGCTTATGCGCATTCCGTCGTAATTAAGCGAACATCGCAATCGTACGGCCAAACGAACCGACATCCGAGATGTTTTTGAGCACATTTTAAGTTCCCTATACTTTAACTTCATTTTAGAGCTTTGAAATGAGGTTAACGGGGTTCAAACGCATCAAAAAAGGCCTTAAACACGTGCAGGGACCAAAACTGCCATTTTTGAAACTTTGATGAGTCTGACACATGGTGGCGTAGCGCGAGCATACCATGCCTATGCAGTCGCGCTACGCGAGCGCCTCATCTGAATAGAAAAACCAGATTCAATGTATTAACAGCTGTTAAACTCCCAACCACACACCCACACTTGCCCTTTCAGTTCATGAGAGGCCATTTTTAGTCACCACAACATTCCAACAAGTGTACGCCTTAGATTCGATCACAGTTTCCAAGAAACGATCCTAACAGTTCGGGAAATCCTATAAATACCCAACCCCCTTCATAGCCAAACCCACTTGAAATCTGAGATTTCTCTAAGTTGGGGTGTTTCATCACCTCATACCTGAGAATACTTGGATTATCAATCTTGCGGGGACCCTTCGTAAGTATTCCTTCGTTCTTTTATTGCTTTTCGAGTCTGAAAGTCAAACTTTGTTTGACTTTCTGCATTGACCAGTTTATGGTCAATGCGAAGTTCGTTTGAACTTCGCAACGTGATTGTAATCACGATGGTTATAGTCCCTTGTGACTATGCCTACTGATTACCACGTTGTCTAGGGTCGTAAGGGTAAGCGATCTAATAAATCGCTTATACCTTCGAACCCGACCCATTTGGTCGATCATTAAGATCCGACCAAATACTTTAGGTGACCATAGTATATAGGGAATAACCTTCCGAGGTTATACCTTATGGTCGCTTCGTTTAAGTAGTTGTATGATAAGTAGTTTATATGCCTTAGGTAAATTACCAAAATACCCCTTGATGCCAAAATTCATTTTTAACATATATAACATAACTTTTGACATCTAAACTGATTTGACAACAATATTAGACATGTTAAGGCATATGTTACTTGTCATAGGACTAGTTAGGCGGTCCGAACGCGTTTCACGCGAACGACGCGTTAACGTAGCATAAGCTACCTAAACGGGTCGTAATGGGTCGTAAGCACTTATGTTAGGTTTCATTTAGTATGTAGGCTTTGTTAAAACCATATTACACGAGTCTCCATACTCGTTTGGTTTACGAACCCTCATTCTATCCGATCCTCCGATATATGTCCGGTTTATTAACATAGTTACCTATATTAGGTGCCGTTTGATTCCGTGATCTCTAGCATTGCTTGGTGGTTATCTTATGACTTCTGAGCAATCTCAAGTGAGTACATAGACCCCTCTTTTACTGTTTTTCAAACGTTTTGGGGTGGAACACATGTGCCTACTTGTTACTTTCATGCTTTCACATCATATACCTGCTATGTTCATTAGTACAATTATAGTACATGATTTTATTACATTTTATGCAATGTATGCCCATCGTGTGCGTACTTAGTACATGGCCTTACCCTACATGCTATGTATGCCCATTGTGTGCGTACTTAGTACATTGCCTTACATCACATGCTATGTATGCCCATTGTGTGCGTACTTAGTACATTGCCTTACATTACATGCTATGTATGCCCATTGTGTGCGTACTTAGTACATTGTTTTACATTACATTTTATGCTATGTATGCCCATTGTGTGCGTACTTAGTACATTGTTATACATTACACTATATGTTATGTATGTCCTTTGTTGCATACTTAGTACATTGTTATGCATCATATGCTTACATTTTGGATACACATTATATGATTCACATTAGACATGAACATTTTACTTTGGTAGTTTGGTTTGAGTAAGTGATTAAGTAACGAGGCGTGTGTAATATGATACAAGCATGGTGGATACGCCGCTGGTACTTCCTATATATAAGTGTTTGTATGGTATTACATATCGTAGCGTTATTTGAATCATTTCAGTTTATGACATATAACATTTTATACAAATAACATACTTTTTACAAGACATTGATTTACAAACAACTTATCTTATACAAACTCATCTTACATGGTTATTCATTTAACCATACATTATTCTCTTATTTATACATATCATCTGATCTTATCGTTTTTCAAATGATTTACAAGACAAAGCAAATTACAAGGTTCATGACTAAACATTTTCTCAAACATAAGTCATGAATCCTATTTTCTCAAAACCTATGTATCTCACAGGCATTTTTATGCTGACGTACCTATTTTCACATGTGTTTTCAAGAGATGATGCATAGGACTTATCAAGACATACTTAGGCGGACCTGTGCCTTAGTGACTTAAAACGAGACAAGAACTAGTTAATTTATGTTATGTACTCTTTGTTTCTTGTTTAAAACAATGTAAACTCTCATGTTTGATTAATAAAACTAAACTTTAATTGCCATGGATTTGAAACGATTAATTCTGTTACAACACTCCCCGACGTTTCCGCCACGTTTCGTTGTCTCACGTGGTCGGGGTGTGACAGAAAAGATGGTATCAGAGCCAATGGTTATAGGGAAGTAGGTTATTAGTAATGCTTTGACCTAGTCTATAACCTTCCTAGGACCCTAACGCGAGTTTACTTGCGTTTAGTCATAAAAAAATACCGTCACCTATCCTTAGGCGACGACCACAACAAGAACATAAATTTCAAAACCGCTTTGAAAACTAATCATCTGTTCTAGGATGATTGATTACTAGGTTTTGAACCCTCTGTTATAAGGTTTTGAACCCCTTTAAATTTTCAAAACTCTCGTTAAAGTTTTAGGTCCTAAATAGTGTGAACACGTGCAAACTGGAAGAGTGAATGCCTGTACCCTGAGTTTTCTGTCTAAGGCTAGAGTGTTCGTACAAATCCACATAATCGGACCAGTCACTCTTACCTGGGAACTCTTGGGGTGAGTGTCCACTTATAGGCGAGCATGTCTTCGCGATACATTATGAGGATCTATTTGCTTTGACTCAGCCTTTGTGTTGTTTGTTTGCTTCATGGTTCATACAAATGACCATCACCCATGATCTTGGTCGGTAATTGTAACATCCTATTCTTACCCAATGCCATTTCATTTGTTTTCTCTCTTGTTTCCCCTTTTAGAATGCCTCCACTACGCGAAAATCCGGTATCTATTGAAGATCTGGCAGCTGTCATTACACATCAAATAACTACTGCAATCCCGAACATCGTTGCCCAATGTCACCAAGCTCTCAACAACAATAATGCCCTCTGCAACTTCAAGACGTTCAACTCGGCTAAGCCATCAAATTTTTCTGGGTCTCAAGGAGCGACTGCACTTCTGCAATGGTTCGAGAGTCTAGAGAGCACCTTCAGGCATGTTCAATGTCCAAACGAGCGAAAGGTAGATTTTGCATCTAGTGTCTTTGAGAAACGAGCTTTGACGTGGTGGAACGGTGTGGTGAGAGATAGGGGTGCCGAAGTGGCACTGGCCCAAACTTGGGAAGAACTTCGAGCACTGATGATGAAGGAATTCTATCCTCGTCACGAGATCAGGGCATTGGAAAGGGAATTCAACGATCTTAAGCAAGACAACGGTTAACATCGAGCATACACTGATCGATATGAGGAGCTGAGCCTGTTGTGCCCTACCATGGTTACGCCTTTGGATAAGGCGATCGAGAAATACATTGATGGTCTCCCTGACTCAGTTCAGGACATTGTTACTGGTAGTAACCCCACTACGGTTAGGCAGGCCAGTGAGCTATCTGCAACCTTGACAGAATCTCAGATCAGAAAGCATAAACTTTTTCGAAAGGGTGACAAGAAGCCAATCGATGAACAGACTGGATCCCCTGAGAAGTCTAAGAAGCGTAAGGCTTCGCAGAATTTTGCGATTGCTGCTCAACCCAACCAACTCAACCTCCTGCAAAGAAACCTTATGCCGGTACTGCACCGATATGCGACAAATGTAATGCACAACACTTAGCTCACCTACAGTGTCGTTTATGTGCATCATGTGGGCGACTCGGTCACCTGGCAAATGCTTGTCGATTTACCCCAAACCAAGGTGGTCCAAACCAACCTCAAGTAAATCCTGCTCAAGCTCGTCTTCCACTAGGTCCTTGCTTCAACTGTGGCGAGATGGGCCATTTCCGAAGAAATTGCCCAAAGCTTGCTAATGTGAATCCAGCGCAGGGATGAGCATCGGACCGACTAGAAGACAATGTGTTTAGAAATAATCAAGCCTTATGTATTATTTTCTTTTGTAGTCAAGGTCCATGAAACAGTTGTTGTTGTTGTTTATAAATAAATCTTTTTATTTTACATTGCAATGTACAAATGTGATGGCATGTATAAACAACGTATCCTCTATAATACCGACAATCAAGGAACCGTATTCCTTGAAGAACAGACTACCCCGTAATTTCTTCCATTTTATTATCTCTTGCGTTTTCCACGGAAATCCAAAGTACCCGTTTCTTCCAAGGAAACGAAGTACAAGGCGCAAGTTACAACTCTGTACGAATACCCAAAGTACCACTAAAAATTCTTAATAGGGTACCTAAGGGTATTTCCGTATATTCAAAAATTATTGTACCTTAATTCGAATATTGCGTTTTCTTGAAAACGAAATCTAATTTTTGGAAGATCTTTCTATCTTCATAGTTAAATTCTTGCTAATGTTTAAAGTACCAAATGAAATCCATGAAATGGATTCCTAGTGTGCTTTAAATGCATGTACATAATTAACAAAACAAAACTTACAAATTAAAGATCTAGATAAACAATTTTGTGGTTATATGACTATGTGTTTATGCATCTTGTCTTTCATTTTTATGCATTTTGTGTTTTTGTATACACTGGATATTCGCTATCCAAATCCTCGTAGAATCTTTCATACCTTATTATGAGGGATTCGTAGTAGGATATTCAAAAAGGTACTATCTTAAATCCTTAATGGACTTCTACGCTGTAGTTAAGTCCCTAGGATTATAAAGTACTATTCCAAAGTTTAAGGACAACATGTGTTGATATAGTTGAAGAGATTGGTTCGACAATCTAGTTAAAGACATCCTACGTCGATGTAGTTAAATATTCCTCTTGGGTAGTTTAGTTGAAGAGATTGGTTCGACAATCTAGTTAAAGACATCCTACGTCGATGTAGTTAAATATTCCTCTTGGGTAGTTTAGTTGAAGGGATTGGTTCGACAATCTAGTTAAAGACATCCTACGTCGATGTAGTTAAATATTTCTCTTCGGTAGTTTAGCTGAAGAGATTGTTCGTTGATCTAATCCTTTGGTGACCTAGTTAAAGAGACTCTATTGCAGTCAAGATAAATCACCACAGGATTATTCGTTTGATTTTTTTTTCCCATACGCATTATGAAATGAACTGTGCGGACTATGCAAGGAAGTACGTAATTATGGAGGCCTACATAATTATGGAATTCAGTGCACAGAAACCACAGAAAGTTTTGTCATGTGTAAGGACCAATAGTGACAAGAGTAATGATACGGGAGAAGTCTTGGACTTTAACCGATGTCATTTTATATTACATTTCCCAATCGTGAATTCAAGTTTCTTATGATAAGTCTTCATGGGAAACGTTCTCCTATCCATAGTTTGAAACTCCATGTTTTGCTGCTACAAGGACTTCACTTTGAGGGATTGACAATTTCGCTAAGAACCCTATCATCGCCCAGAGTTCTACTTAGGGTTCAAGGGGTTCATTCAAAGCGAAAACATCACCGTCGTCCTTACAAGTTTCTCCTAAAATTAAATTTCGGGACGAAATTTCCTAAAGTAGGGGAGACTGTGACACCTGTGTCACTTCAACCATCAAACCAATGAAATATTGTATTTCATACTTTGGACTTGCATAGATATGTGTATCTTTTGCACATATCAACTCTTGTTCGATTTCAAGCTCTAAATCGCTTTCTGGAAGGTTATACGCGCACTAATGCGTAAATATAACCAGTTTAATGCAACGAACACTATGGAATAGTGAAATAGGTTTAACATCCCTTAAATAACCTTTACATAACTTAGAAATAAGTTTTAAAGGCTTTGGTATGGCAAAAACAAGTTAAATCGCTTACATGGACTAAACTTGACAAACTGCGAAAGTATGCCAATTTGAACTGTAACAGACATTCTGGAACATGACCATAAGTTAAACATACCATAAATATCCTTTACATAGCTTAGAAATAGGCTTTGAGGTGTTCGGTGTGCTAAAATAAACTTTTGGGTCATTTAGGGACTAAAAGCGTCAAAAAGTGCACAGGTTTGCATTTTCGCGCATAACTTACGTTCTGAATACATCCGGACATCCAAAAATTTATGTAAGCACTAAAACATTTTATTTTAGTATTTGGCATAAGAAAAATCCATTCGTCGCGTCATTTGGATCGTTTTTCGCGCTTATGCGCATTCCGTCGTAATTAAGCGAACATCGCGATCGTACGGCCAAATGAACCGACATCCGAGATGTTTTTGAGCACATTTTAAGTTCCATATACTTTAACTTCATTTTAGAGCTTTGAAATAAGGTTAACGGGGTTCAAACGCATCGAAAAGGCCTTAAACACGTGCAGGACCAAAACTGTCATTTTTGAAACTTTGCTGAGTCTGACACATGGTGGCGTAGCGCGAGCATCCCATGCCTATGCAGTCACGCTACGCGAGTGCCTCATCTGAACAGAAAAACCAGATTCAATGTATTAACAGCTGTTAAACTCCCAACCACACACCCACACTTGCCCTTTCAGTTCATGAGAGGCCATTTTTCGTCACCACAACATTCCAACAAGTGTACGCCTTAGATTCGATCACGGTTTCCAAGAAACGATCCTAACAGTTCGGGAAATCCTATAAATACCCAACCCCCTTCATAGCCAAACCCACTTGAAATCTGAGATTTCTCTAAGTTGGGGTGTTTCATCACCTCATACCTGAGAATACTTGGATTATCAATCTTGCGGGGACCCTTCGTAAGTATTCCTTCGTTCTTTTATTGCTTTTCGAGTCCGAAAGTCAAACTTTGTTTGACTTTCTGCATTGACCAGTTTATGGTCAATGCGAAGTTCGTTTGAACTTCGCAACGTGATTGTAATCACGATGGTTATAGTCCCTTGTGACTATGCCTACTGATTACCACGTTGTCTAGGGTCGTAAGGGTAAGCGATCTAATAAATCGCTTATACCTTCGAACCCGACCCATTTGGTCGATCATTAGGATCCGACCAAATACTTTAGGTGACCATAGTATATAGGGAATAACCTTCTGAGGTTATACCTTATGGTCGCTTCGTTTAAGTAGTTGTATGATAAGTAGTTTATATGCCTTAGGTAAATTACCAAAATACCCCTTGATGCCAAAATTAATTTTTAAGATATATAACATAACTTTTGACATCTAAACTGATTTGACAACAATATTAGACATGTTAAGGCATATGTTACTTGTCATAGGAATAGTTAGGCGGTCCGAACGCGTTTCACGCGAACGGCGCGTTAACGTAGCATAAGCTACCTAAACGGGTCGTAATGGGTCGTAAGCACTTATGTTAGGTTTCATTTAGTATGTAGGCTTTGTTAAAACCATATTACACGAGTCTCCATGCTCGTTTGGTTTACGAACCCTCATTCTATCCGATCCTCCGATATAGGTCCGGTTTATTAACATAGTTACCTATATTAGGTGCCGTTTGATTCCGTGATCTCTAGCATTGCTTGGTGGTTATCTTAGGACTTCTGAACAATCTCAAGTGAGTACATAGACCCCTCTTTTACTGTTTTTCAAACGTTTTGTGGTGGAACACATGTGCCTACTTGTTACTTTCATGCTTTCACATCATATACCTGCTATGTTCATTAGTACAATTATAGTACATGATTTCATTACATTTTCTGCTATGTATGCCCATCGTGTGCGTACTTAGTACATTTCCTTACATTACATGCTATGTATACCCATTGTGTGTGTACTTAGTACATTGCCTTACATCACATGCTATGTATGCCCATTGTGTGCGTACTTAGTACATTGCCTTACATTACATGCTATGTATGCCCATTGTGTGCGTACTTAGTACATTGTTTTACATTACATTTTATGCTATGTATGCCCATTGTGTGCGTACTTAGTACATTGTTATACATTACACTATATGTTATGTATGTCCTTTGTTGCATACTTAGTACATTGTTATTCATCATATGCTTACATTTTGGATACACATTATATGATTCACATTAGACATGAACATTTTACTTTGGTAGTTTGGTTTGAGTAAGTGATTAAGTAACGAGGCGTGTGTAATATGATACAAGCATGGTGGATACGCCGCTGGTACTTCCTATATATAAGTGTTTGTATGGTATTACATATCGTAGCGTTATTTGAATCGTTTCAGTTTATGACATATAACATTTTATACAAATAACATACTTTTTACAAGACATTGATTTACAAACAACTTATCTTATACAAACTCATCTTACATGGTTATTCATTTAACCATACATTATTCTCTTATTTATACATATCATCTGATCTTATCGTTTTTCAAATGATTTACAAGACAAAGCAAATTACAAGGTTCATGACTAAACATTTTCTCAAACATAAGTCATGAATCCTATTTTCTCAAAACCTATGTATCTCACAGGCATTTTTATGCTGACGTACCTATTTTCACATGTGTTTTCAGGAGATGATGCATAGGACTTATCAAGACATACTTAGGCGGACCTGTGCCTTAGTGACTTAAAACGAGACAAGAACTAGTTAATTTATGTTATGTACTCTTTGTTTCTTGTTTAAAACAATGTAAACTCTCATGTTTGATTAATAAAACTAAACTTTAATTGCCATGGATTTGAAACGATTAATTCTGTTACAACACTCCCCGACGTTTCCGCCACGTTTCGTTGTCTCACGTGGTCGGGGTGTGACATAATAGCACAAAAAAACTCAGCAACTAATACTTTGCATAATTCACAAGTGTACATGTTTACTTTACACATTTAATACACAAAAAATTCTGAGAGATCACAAAAACAGACGCTATACACATGTGTACATCGCATTAAAAACAGAGAAAAAATCAGAATACACATGTGTACATCGCATTAAAAACAGAGCAAAATCAGAATACACATGTGTACATCGCGTTAAAAACATAGCAAAATAAAAAAATTGAACAAAAAAACTCAGTAACTAATACTTTGCATAATTCACAAGTGTATATCAACAACTTTACACATTAAGTACACAAAAAAATATGAGATATCACAAAAACAGACGTTATACACATGTGTACATCGCATTAAAAACAGAGCAAAATCATAATACACATGTGTACATCGCATTAAAAAATCTACAAGTATTCATGTAGCATAGCCGGATCTACACCGTCCCACCGATTGTTAGTACAAGTTTATTTAAAAAATGACAACGATTTTAGTAACTTAATTGGCTAACCCCTTGAGAGCAACATTGTCCCTATCAAAGTAGGCATACATAACGTGGTAGACGTATGAAACATTGTACTCAAAACTGAAAACAAACACAAAATAGAAATATATCATAAATATTAGAACAAAGTCACCATCAATCCTATAACAAATGTATACAAAACTTAAAAATGAATTAAAAAAAAGTTAAATCCCAATCAAACTGACAAGCATAAGACAATTAAATACAAAAAAAATGTATCAAAAGCATGTACAACAAAGCCTTAATCATATACACATATAACTAGACCTTATGTCCTCCTAATCATTTCATTAAAAACCTACTGTGCATTCTAAATTCACGTTAAAATTCCAATACCAACCTAATAAGGTTTCAATTATAACACAAAATCAATAAACAGTCACTTATGACTTAACCTAATAACAAAATTAATAAAAAGAAGGAACAAAAATGAGAAACTGAGAGTAAGGAAAACTACTTGATCAGTTCGTTGATGGCGGCTTCGAATTCATCAGCGTACTTTTTCTTCTACTCGGATCTAAAAAAAGATCCGGCGAAGATCAAAGTCGGAGATGAAACTTTCCTCGATTACGTTCACCCCATCGATTCCGTTCATCTTCCTCGAAATCGGAGATGGAGGTTGTAATCGAACCGGATAAACTGCGCCATAGATTCCGCTAAACCGGAAAAATCTCCGACGTCCATTACAATCGAACCGGATTTCCGATCTACGGAGTCCGGTGGAAGGAGGTGGATGTGCGGCAGTGCTTTGACGACGAACTGAGCGAACGATTGTTGTGATTCGCCGAACTCGATATCGCAGAAGAAGAGTTTGTTGAGCGTAGATCTGGAGTCTTGGTGGTTGATTGTGAGGATTTGGATCGTAAGAAGAATTCGGATTTGAGTGATTTGAGGTGGGAGAGAAGGATGTTGAAGAAAGTTTGTTGAGTGTAGATCTGGAGTCTTCGTATTCCCAATTGCTTCCATATAATAGTTGCAACACAGTTAATTGTTGATAATCATGAATTTTCAATTTGATATATGGAAAGAATTTAGGTTTCTTTTTTGATTTATTTTGATTGTGTAATTACAGATATACCATTACGTATTTAATTAAATGAAAAAAATTAACCAAATAATTACCATCATGCCACTCATTAAAATATCAAGATCATAAAAATCAAGGGCCCAGATCAGTTCACACAGGTCACTTTGGAGAAGTTGTTCACATTTGAACATAATCCTATATATATATATATATAAACGGGATCAGGAGAAAACGCTCAAAAGTGTGAGAACGGTGAGTACGCATCCTGGCCTAACACGTGTCACGCGACATAGAGAAGGGCGGAGGGGCTTTTTTGTCCTTTCATATTTCTTTTTTTAAACGCGTGTCACATCACCTTTTCATTTTTTGGCGTTTAATAAATACACAACGTTTTTATTGTTTTCAGATCAGGTTCATATTAACTGTTTTGGGGTTTTAAGTATGTTGGCGTTTTTATTGTTTTTAGATCAGGATGCAGGCCTATAATGTAAAAAACAACAGTAATTTTCTTGATGTTTATTTATTTTTATTTTCTATCAAGTGTTGTTCCATGTAGGATACAGGCCTATAATGTGACAGACAATTATGGCAATTTGAAAAGATAAATAAATTCAATTTTCCATGTAGTGGCTTTTAATATAATAAATGTTTGGCAATAATGTTACCGTCTCTTCATTTTACTGTTTAGCAAGTACTATTTCGTTCAATTTCATCAGCCAATTAGTGTTGATTTTTCCAGTAATACTTTGTTTGGCGTTTTTTGGCGTTTTATATAGCAACATCGTGCTTTGCTAGCATCCGTTCTCACAGTTTTCACACTTTCAGGGGTTTTGGTGTTTGTAGTTTTTGGCGTTTTATACTCAATTTTTTTATTAGTAGAGAATTAGATAATAAAAAACAGAGAATTGGATAACAAACAATAGAAAATGAAAAAAAAATAAAAATTATAATCTAATTTCTCATCCAAATCTTCACTGTCATCAGTCTCTTCTATTTTAACCTTTTTGGCGTTTTAAACCTGTTTTTGAATACCTTATGTAGATCCTTATTTTCCTACATAACGCCTGTCTTTAGAAGATGCTTATTTTTTGTGGCATCCTTTATTGTGGTTTGATATATACTTGTTTGGTGACATGTTGAAGACCAACGCCTGCTCGATTGTATTGATCCCTTCATGCCATCAATATATCCATCAAGAACAAAGTGACATGATGACATATCAGCGTCATCAGTCTCTTTTTCTTAAATATTTGTCCATCTTATTCAGCAAAAGCTTATAGAGATACCCACCTTAGAGAAGAATCCATTCAGTGAAACTTCATTCAGAACAATACTCAATATAGAATAAACGAGGTTCCGCATCTGTGGCTTTTTTAACTATTTTTTTGGCGTTTTTAAAGTGAATGGTTTCTAGGAAATATGGCGTTGTTTTTGGTTTGTGATCAGTTGATTGTGTAGAGACGTCTCTCTTATAGGATGTTTTTGGCGCGTAGTTTAGGCGGGATTTTATTTATAATAAATGATATTAATAAAGTAGTCGTCTTTTCAGTTACTGTGTATTTTTACTGTTTTTGTTCAACTTTTTATGAGTTTTTAGGGTCCTAGACTTTCCATCTCCCAAGTTTGGCGTTTTTTAATGGCTTTAAGTAGTTTTTGGGGGGTTTTTTTTCATTTTTAGCTTGTAATAATACTTCTCCAAATTACTTTTATTATAGTTTGGGAGTTTTTGGCGTTTTACTACATTATGGCGTTTTCACAAGCATTATGACTGTTTGGCGTTTTTTATTAATATAATGTATTTTTTATTCTTAGTTGAAAAATACATAACAAACAACAGAAAAAGAAAATTAAAAAATAAAAATAGAAACAATTCATCTTCCAAATTTTCACTGTCATCAGTCTCTTTCTTCTTTGAAACATGTTCACTGGCGGTTTGGCTTTGTCATGCTTGTGTTTTTGTGGCCGTTTGGAAAGTCAAAATGACATGAGTTTTTTTTTTTTTTTTTGAATATGTATCTTCAAACAACTCATCAGTGTCATTCGTCTCTTCATGCCATTTTGATATTCATCAATAACAAAACACAAAAAATGACATAAGTCTGACCCCAACATCTTTTTGTTTATGATTTGTCCATCTCATGCAGCAAAATGTTATTTGAGTCAAAGCACCTCAGGAAGAATGCATTCTCCGAAACTTGGCGTAGAACAATATTGAATATACAAGAAACGATATTTGCCATTTTTGGCGTTTTACTGAGGAAATAGTGTATCTGAAAGAAACATCGATTTTTTGGAATTTTTTATGTTTGAGTGTTTATGGCGTTTTCTAAGATGATTGGCATATAGTAAAATATGGCGTTTTTTTAGTAGGTGTGTTTGATGTTTTGGGGATTTTGGCGTTTGTAAGATGAATGGTATATAGTAGAAAATATGGGGTTTCAGATTCTGAGGGTGTGTTTTTATGACTGGGAAGTTTTGTTTATATAGGGGTGTGTTTTTGTCTGTAATGGCGTTTTATTCATTAGTTTGGCGTTTTGGTATAGAAGTGTAAAGACCTTTTTACCCTTAATGAAGCGCGTCCACTTAATAGAATTCGTGTTATTTACGAAAACGTCACCGCGCCAATCTAGTCTATAGATTGTTTTGATCGGACGATCCATAAGCGTTCTCACCGTTCTCACACATTCCACCGTTTTCTCTAAATCCTGACCTTATATATATAGGAAAATGGTTTTTATTAACATATGTTACAATCGCGTTGCGCAAAACTTGTTTATTTTTTTTAGTATTCACTGGGCGATGTTTATCGATTTTCTTTTTTTTGTTGTTCAAAACTCTTTAAAATATGTACATTACATGTGTGAGTTTTTTTTCAATCATAAAATGTTGGAAGGTTAGAGTTTTCTAGGTTTTTTCAATAACTATAGGTTTTCTCCCAATACTTACACTATATATAGTGGAGGGTTATCTTGAGAATGCTAAATATTGTGAGAAACGTGAGAACGAATGAAAAAACCAACCAAAGCCATTTTTTAAGTCAACCCTCATTGTAATTAAAATACAACTTAAAAAGGAATTTAAAACATATAATAATTTATTTCTCCGCTAAGTATTACTTTATTAGATTTTTTATACATGTGTAAATATAACAAATTTACACGTGTAAATGGCAAAATTGCGCATGTGTAAATTTTCTTTATTTACTAATTCACATAAATTTAAACGTGTAAATTAAATTTCTAGCATTGTAATCGAATAATAATAATGATAAAGGTAAAAAAAATTGAATTGTTTTTGACCAAGTTTTCGTGGTTCTCACAATATTTAGCATTCTCATTTAAAACTTCCCCTATATATGTATATCTATAGATATATATATATGTGTGTGTATTCATAAAAATACTCATTATAATTAATATAAACTAATTAATAAATAATAAACGAGCCAAGCTCAACAAAGCTCGAGCTTGAGACTAGTTAAGCTCGAGCTTGGCTCGACTTACTTGCGCCCTTAGTAACGTATAATTATATTGACATACAAACTGATATCTCAAACTTTAAATTGAGATAGAAACACAAACATCCACTCTACTAGTACTAGAGCTCAATGGTAGTGTTTTATGCAGCTAGTTTAGTTCTAGTTGGACTAGTTTGTACATGAAAGTACCGTTACACTCACCATAGTGAGGTGTGGAATCGTTATGTGATCAGACTTTAACATGTGAATCACTACTTTTGTGATCCATAGGTGATCTGTCATTGCGATCCCGCGATCGCTCATCGACCCATGGTTAATATGTCGTCCATGGTTTGTTGGTGTAACCCACCTCTATTTCAATGAGGTGTACTCGCTTGGTGATATATCGATAAATCGTAGGTGATATGTCGATAAATTATCTATTCTAGTTGTATTTACCAAGGAACCCCACCTTCACCGAGAGACTTCTGACGTGTATGTCTGTTACTAAAAGCCCTATGCTTTGTAGTGATGTAAATAAACAAGAAAGAGTATATGATATGAAGACCTACTATTTGTCACGACACATCACAGCGTTCTCGGATGCTGCAAAGGTCCGAGTGTCAACGGCTATTCTTTATCGATATGCTTGGTCAAGATTCCGGGCAAACTGTAAACTACGGCTTTGAAAAACAACTAAGGAGTTAACTGCCATTTTCGTCCCTGTGGTTTGGTCACTTTGGTCATTTCAGTCCATTTTTCAAAAATGCGCCATTTTCCTCCCCGACGTTCTGGAAATGTGCCATTTCAGTCCAAAAATCATAACCCAGTTAAGTCAATTAGTAAATAAGGACTGATTGTGTAAATTTGTAACATAAAGGACCATTTAAGTAAAATGTATAAATATTAATATAATTATAAAATATATAAATATATATATATATACAATGTATACACACCGGGAGAGGGAACCGGAGCTCCGGTGGTCACCACCGCCGCCGGAACCGGAGCTCCGGTGGTCACCACCGCCGCCGCCGGAACCACCACCAAGTCGACTGAGTTATGTCGAAATCGATTCGATTTTGATGTTATTTAGTTTCCCTGAACCCATACGAAACTCTCACACTCTTCAAAATCCTCTAACACTCGAAAAAGACCTTCTGATCACCTCTGCAAGTCTCGCCGGAAAAACCATCGCCAGAGCTTAGTCGAGCCGCCATTCCAAACGATACCGGATCGGTTTTACTTGTTAAATCAGTATGTTATTACTTATATTATGTTTCTGCAAGTTTAATTACATTATAATCATGTTTTGAATCGAAATCGGATCGGGTTTGACTTTCGTTGACTGTTTTGGGGAAGACGATGAACAGTAACATGTTCAAATATTCGTAATGGTGCCGGAACCACCACTCTCTCTCTCTACTCTCTCTCTATGCTCTGCAATCACCACCACCATCAACGTCATCATCATCATCAGACCTTCATCATCATCATCAGACCTTCATCGTCGGAGAGAGAGAATTTTCAAACCTGCAACTATCATCATCTCCATTTGAATTTTCTAGTTCAGATTTCGAGTGCCGGTTTCGAGTTCATAGCCTCACAGCCGATCATCATCATCACAGAGTTGGTCGCCGACGTTACAGAGGATGATGACGGAGGGTGCGGTGACGGAGGTGACGACTGCAGCAGAGGTTTGTTGAACAGTGGTTAATGGTGATTGCAAGTCGACGGTAATGAAGGTAGATGAAGATGAATGACGACCGGAGATGATAATCGGAGTTTGGTGTTCGGAGTGTGCGGTGGTGACGGAGGTTGTTACGGAAATAGCGAACGACAATAGTTGCAGGTGGTGCTTGTGATGGAGTGTGCGGTGGTGGTGGTTCCGGCGGCGGCGGTGGTGACCACCGGAGCTCCGGTTCCGGCGGCGGTGGTGACCACCGGAGCTCCGGTTCCCTCTCCCGATGTGTATACATTGTATATATATATATATATATTTTATATATTTTATAATTATGTTAATGTTTATACATTTTACTTAAATGGTCCTTTATGTTACAAATTTACACAATCAGTCCTTATTTACTAACTGACTTAACTGGGTTATGATTTTTGGACTGAAATGACACCTTTCCAGAACGTCGGGGAGGAAAATGGCGCATTTTTGAAAAATGAACTGAAATGGCCAAAGTGACCAAACCACAGGGACGAAAATGGCAGTTAACTCAACAACTAAGTGTACCAGCTGAGTTTGTCGGGTAGGCCTAACTAGCCGGTTTTCACAATCAAATTGTTTGATGGTTCGATTTTGGCGATAAAGCAGGTTTTATACAAATAACATGTTAAATAATAATTGTGTATTAAAATTTAGAAAGTGATAATATCAAGAATATTTCTGAATGTAATTTATATATAGACCAATTAAGACATCCAGGATTTTTATTCAAATTAGGTTGTCCAACTAAATTGTTTATTTATTTAGTTTTAATCTTATTAAAAAAAAATTGTTATCTAATCATTGTTAGAATATTTAAATTCGTATCAATATACCAAGCATACCTCCAAACACATGTGCAAAACAAGAGGGCCCTTCATCCTTGGTGGTAGTTATGAGTACTGTTAAGAGATATTTTAAATAATTTTATAGATTAAGAAAAAAGATTTGGCAACATTTCCTATGATTCTCGCTTCGTTTAGGCCTTAAAAAGTTAAAAATAAAAAATATATATCCATTGCCATGTTAAAAATATATATATCCATTACCATGTGACTAGGGCTGGCATATCGTGTATACCCGTACACGATAAGACACGACACGATAAGACACGATACACGAAATCCCATACACGAACACGACACGATAACTTATCGTGTCCTTTTTTTCAAACACGAACACGACACGATATACACGAAAATTACCTGTTAATACATGCTAACACGACTGTCTGACTGTTATACACGAAAATTACCTGTTAATACCTGTTAACACGAACAAAAACACGAACACGACAAGTTATCTGAGAGTTATAGAGGGAGTTTAGGGTTTTATTTTTTTTAATTGAATGAGAAATGAAAATAGAAAGGAATTAAGGGACCCACACGCACATGGCTGATGAGTTTTATTTAATTTAATTTCTGAAGAAACACTAGATAATTGATCGGAATCAAATTATCTAGGGGGTTTGGATCTGCATAAAAGGGTTCGTTTCCTCTCGTTTGATCTGATGGAACAGTTCTTCTTCTCTGGCAAACTCTGCAAAACAAAGCACCGTTAGCCTCGTCAAGGGGAGAAGAGGGGTTCTCTCCTTGACCCGACTCCGGCGTGAGAATAAGTATGTGTTTATGAAGAAGAAGAAGAAGAAGAAGTATTGACGAAGTGTGTGTAACTTGAATTTCATACCTGAATTGTTCTCATATTTATAGCCGAGAGTTTTGGGCGGGAAAACCCGTTGGTGAAATGTTGACGGAAGATGCTAACCCCGTAAGCGGTTACATTTCCTTCCGTTAAGCTCCTCGATCCGACGTGTGTGCACACGGATCGCTGTTTAGATCTATGGCTGGGGTTTGCCACGTGGAAAGTGATCAAATGGAGGTTTCTCTCCAATTACATGCTATCATCGTGATTTCAGGGCCGTCTGAGGTGTTGACACGTGTCCAGACGGTTGTAACCGTTTAGTGGTGCACGATTGGGTCTTTTAGAAGTTTATTGCCATAATCCTATGTGACTTTTTTATTGTGTGGCACCAGTTGGGTAAGTATTATCCAAGTCTGGATATCAAGCGGAAGTGTTTAACTTAGGATTTTCATCCTTCGTTTTAAGGAAGAAAGCGCAAGGATTTATGATTTCCTTTTGGCGCGCAAGTGTTGACTGTTGCCTGTTTCTTAAGCCTTCTTTTTGTATGACCAGTGCGCTGAAAGACGAGGTTGTGGTATGGTCCCAAGTACTTATTACAAGGTTTTTGGGACCTTACCCCTTCAATTTCTTATTGTGTACTAACGAGTATTAACAGGTAAACAGGTATTTAACCTGTTTATACACGAAAATTAACAGGTAATTTCATGTCTACCTGTTTGGTACACGATACCTGTTATAGCCATACACGATACCTGCTAACTTCATGTAGGTTTGTGTCGTGTATTCGTGTAAAATTGCCACCCCTACATGTGACACATCACACGTGTATCATGTTATTCAATTTTTAATAAACACGCGATTTAACCGATTGAATGAGAATCTTTCGCTAATCATATATTTATATGGGAAATTGGTTTTTAATAAACCAACATTTGCCCCATTGGTAAATAATAATCATACCTACAGAATTGGTAATTAATAATACTACGTTTCAATATGTTGGTACTCAATGGACCTCCGTTAGTTTTTTTTAACTGAAGTTAGTTTTTAAGTTTTATTTATTACACAAACAGTCCCTGTAGTTATAATTTACTAGTTTTAAGTTTTATTTATTACACAAACAATCCCTGTAGTTATAAAAAAATTCATAAAAAAAAATCAAAAAAATCAAAAGAATTCTAAAAAAATCAAAAAAATCATAAAAATTCAAAAAAAATCAAAAAACTCTAAAAAATCATAAAAATTCTAAAAAAGATAAAAATCCTAAAAAATCAAAAAAACTCTAAAAAATCAAAAAAACTGTAAAAAATAAAAAAAATTCAAAAAAAGCGTACCGTTTCGACGCGAACCGTTTCGACGCGAACCGTTTCGACCCGGACCGTTTCGACCCGGACCGTTTCGACCCGTACCGTTTCGACCCGGACCGTTTTCGACCCGGACCGTTTTCGACGCGTACCGTTTAGACCCGGATCGTTTTCGACACGTACCGTTTAGACCCGGACCGTTTCGACGCGTACCGTTTAGACCCGGACCGTTTCGACGCGTACCACCACCACCACAGCACCGCCACCACCACCACCACCACCGCACCGCCACCGCCACCACCACCACCACAGCACCGCCACCACCACCACCACCACCACCACCGCCGCCACCACCACCACCACAGCACCGCCACCGCCACCACCACCGTTTTCGAAACGGTCCGGGTCTAAACAATACTCGTCGAAACGGTCCGGGTCGAAAACGGTCCGGGTCGAAACGGTACGGGTCGAAACGGTCCAGGTCGAAACGGTCCGGGTCGAAACGGTTCGCGTCGAAACGTTTGCTTTTTTTGAATTTTTTTATTTTTTAGAGTTTTTTTTATTTTTTTTATTTTTTAGAGTTTTTTGATTTTTTTAGGATTTTTATGTTTTATAGAATTTTAATGATTTTTTAGAGTTTTTTTGATTTTTTTGAATTTTTATGATTTTTTGATTTTTTTTAGAATTTTTTTGATTTTTTTAGAATTTTTTTGATTTTTTAGATTTTTTATTATTTTTATGAATTTTTTTATAACTACAGAGACTGTTTGTGTAATAAATAAAACTTAAAACTAGTAAATTATAACTAAAGGGATTGTTTGTGTAATAAATAAAACTTAAAAACTAACTTCAGTTAAAAAAAACTAACAGAGGTCTATTGAGTACCAACATATTGAAACGTAGTATTATTAATTACCAATTCTGTAGGTAGGATTATTATTTACCAATAGGGCAAATGTTGGTTTATTAAAAACCAATTTCCCTATTTATATTTATATAACTAATATTTAATCCATTCGGATTAAATAATAAAAAAATTGTATGTTTATAGATAATACAAGTATGTGTATCTGGTAGTCATCTCAAAGCTTACAATGATTCGCTCATCTATAATACTATATAAAGCAAATCTGATGGACGAAGATGTAATTTTACTACTCGTACAAGTTTCAAAATAGCATGTACAAAACAAATAAAAGGGATTTGAGAGGGGTAGAGTGATCAGAAACTCATAATTTAAGACGCTAGATGGGGTAATTCAGACAATTCCTTCTTCTCTTTCATGAACACTCAATTCCTTAAACCTTATAATGAATGTTGCGGCAGATCGTTTTCATCCGACCCCTGATAAGAAGTGTTTACAATGAAAAGATCCCCTGGCTGGGTCCAAGGGGCAGAGCCCCAACCACAGTTTCGAAATAAAAAAAATTGGCAGTTTGGTGGCAGTTTTTTGTCTTAAAATTGAGATAATTGTCATTAGGCAGTTAATCACCCCAACCCCAAATTTCGTAGACAGTTTTTTTATCACAATTCCCTGGTTCAGACGAATTCTCCACACACATACCCTCTTTCAATTTTTCAAAAATTAGAGTTGTGTCCGATTAAAATATTCAGGTGAACCATCTAAATAATTTGATCTGAGAGTGATTACACGCCTCTCTGATCATCCAGTTTTCTGAAAATTCCCTAACAAAGATCAAATTAATTTCCGTGAAGATGGCAAGAGAATCAATGAAGGATATGTGTCGCAACCCCCGACCCATGCCCCGAGAGGCGGGCGGCCGCGGCACGCAGAGCTGGTGGTATCGGTGTTTATTAATTTGGCAGCGGATATTGACATCAGGACCGTAGTTAGGAAATAGTTTATCAAAGTAACACCTTATTTTATAAATAAAAAATACATGTGAAAATCCCAAGTTTCCATTATAATATGTTTATAGGGGTAACCCTAATTTATTGAAATAAAACTTCCTTCTTTTTTAGGTAACTTTTATAGCCACTTTTCCAAGCCTTCAGTGCTCTCCAGCTGGCTTCTATTTGGATTTCACATTTTGTTACCTGAAACGCCTTTTAAAAGTTTTATTAGCAAGAAATACTGGCGAGTGCATCCCAGTCTAATCGAAACAATTTTTATCATTTCACAGTAATGGCATCCTCAATTACATTTGTTTATATCTACCCAATTACCACCCATGGTACTGTCAATCCTGACTTGTGGTCATGCTACTACTCACAGTGTAGTAACAAGTAATGTATACAAAACCCCAACATACCGACAGTAATTGTAGAATCACAAATACTCAATCACTGTTAAATGTAATTTAAATAATTGAGGTTTTGGTAAAACACTTGGACTCAAAAAAAGCAGATGTACTCACAAATAGTGAGAAAAAAGAATGTGCTCACAAATAGTGAGAAAAGGAATGTACTCACTTTGCTGTTTTAGATAAACCTACTGCTTTCTGGTGACTTCCTAGTTATAATCGATTAAAATTAAACAATGCACACGTGTTAGTAAGATAACCCAATTTACATTAGTTATACCCCCGAGACAGAACAACAACGACTGAGTCAGGCAGAGCCTTGACATCCGTTACGGAGCTCTAGATCAATCGGGCAGAGTGTCTAATACGTAACCGGGGGTTATAATACTTACAACGAGGCAGAGCTTCGATTTTTAAGGGTATAATATCGGGCACTACTTTTGCTATTATAGGGACTTTGAGATAGAAAAGAAAATGAACGATTGAAACTGAACGTCGATCTCCTATTTATAGGGTCTGATCAGGGGCGGCTCGCGCCCCGCGACTCCCTATGCTTAATCCTTCGTGGCCCGCGAGAGAACTAGGGTAGGATCTAGCTTAGGTGAATCAATGGTGTAGGTATAACACGACAGGGACACGTGGCATCATGAGGGTTCGCCTTGTGTCGAGCTGTCGCGGCCCGCGACTCCTTGTGCTATATGGGTCGCGCCCCGTGAGCAACCTGTAATTCTGTTTTTAATTGATTTTAATTAATATAAAGGTATTTTAGGGTTATTTTTCATATACGGGGTGTATTTTAGGATGTATAGGAGTGTTTTAATGGTTTTGGGATAGTTGTTATATCTTCCCCACCTTGTTTTAGATCTCGCCCTCGAGGTCTACTAGAACATGTGTGGATATTTCCTTTGCATCTCTGACTCGAGCTCCCAAGTGTATTTTGGTTCTCTCTTAGAATCCCATTTCACTTTGACCAGAACTAATCTCTTGTGTTTGAGATTCTTGATCTTTCTATCTTCAATCTATAGCGGTTTCTCTGCACACTTAAGTTGCTTATTTACCTCTATGTCCTTAAGAGGTACCACTAATGATTCATCTGCTAAGCATTTCTTGAGATTAGATACATGAAATACATCATGTATTCCTACCATTTCCTCTTGCAGTTGTAGCTGGTAAGCTACTGGTCCTATTCTTCTAATAATCTCAAAAGGTCCAACATACCTAGGGCTTAGCTTTCCCCTTTTTTAAGAATCTGACAACTCCTTTCCATGGAGAAACTTTTAATAATACCTTATCTCCTACTTGAAATTCCAATGGTTTTCATCTGTTATTAGCATAACTCTTTTGACGATCGCGTGCTGCTTTTAGTCTTTCCTTGACTTGAATAATCTTGTCCGTTGTTTCTTGTACTATGTCTGGTCCAAACCGTTATTTTTCTCCAATTTCTGCCCAACAGACTGGAGTTCGGTACTTTCGTCCATAAAGCGCTTCAAATGGTGCAGCATTGATACTGGTATGATAACTGTTATTGTAGGAAAATTCTATTAACGGTAAATGATCGTCCCAATTTCCTCCGAAATCAATTACACAATCTCTAAGCATATCTTCCATTGTCTGAATTGTCCTTTCGATTTGTCCATCCATTTGAGGATGATAAGTTGTGCTTAGTTTTAATTCGGTTCCCGTTGCTTTTTGGAAACTAGTCCAAAAATGAGAAGTAAAACGGCTATCTCTATCAGAAACAATAGATAAATGAATTCCATGTAATGAAACTATTTCATTTACATATAACTTGGCTAATTGTTCCATACTGAAAGTTTCCTTCATCGGTAAGAAATGAGCAGACTAGGTTAATCTGTTTACAATCACCCAGATTGTATCATTACCTTTTCGTGTTTTGGGTAATTTTGTAACAAAGTCCGTTGTTATCAATTCCCATTTCCATATAGGCATTTCTAGTTGCTGTAATAAGCCTGAGGGTTTCTGATGTACAGCTTTAACTTGTGAACGGGTTAGACATTTGGTAACATAGGTTGCTATATCCTTTTCATTCTTATCCACCAGAAATTCTTTCTTAAGTCTTGATAAATTGTATCACTACCGGGATGTATCGTATACTTAGACTTATGGGCTTCTTCTAAAATTCGATGGCGTAGGTTTTCTTGTTTGGGTATCCAAATTCTTTTCTTATGGAATATCCAAATTCCATCTGTTTGTTTTTCTAATTCCTTAATCATTCCTTTTAATTTTTCAATATTGTTCTTGATTACTGATTCATGTATTTCTCTAATTTGCTCATTTAAATCTATCTACGGATTTAACTTGAGAGAACGTACTCGTCTTGGCTTTTCATGATACTTTCGACTTAAAGCATCAGCTACTACATTAGCTTTTCCTGCATGATACTGGATAACACAATCATAATCACTAAGAATTTCCATCCAGCGTCTTTGTCTCATATTTTACTTCTTTTGCCCGAAAACATATCGTAGACTCTTATGATCGGTAAAAATAGTAAACTTGCTACCGTAAAGATAATGTCTCCAAATTTTAAGGGCAAAAATTATGGCTCCTAATTCTAGATCATGGGTCGTATAATTCTCTTCATGATTCTTAAGTTGTCTAGAGGCATAGGCTATAACCTTTTGACGTTGCATTAACACACATCCATATCCTAACTTAGACGCATCACAATAGACTATAAAGTCTTCAGTTCCTTCTAGTAATGCGAGTATGGGTGCGTTGGTTAACCTGCTTAAGAATTCTGAAAGCTTCTTCCTGTTTTTGTCCCCATTCAAATTTAACTGATTTGCAAATCAGTTTCGTTAAGGGAATGGCTATTCTAGAAAAATCTTGAATAAAACGTATATAATAACCTGCTAGTCTAAGAAAATTTATCACCTCCGTCGGTGATTCAGGGACTTTCCATTTAGTAATTGCTTTGATTTTTGTGTGATCCACATGAATTCCTTCATGATTGACTAGATGTCCAAGAAATTATACTTCTTGTAACCAAAATTCACATTTTGAAAATTTAGCGTAAAACTTTTCTTTTCTCAGCAAATTCAGAAGTATAAACAAATGCTCTGCATGATCCTCTTTACTCTTGGAGTAAATAAAAATATCATCTATAAAGACGATTATAAATTTATCCAGATATGGTTTACATATTCTGTTCATCATGTCCATAAATGCGGCCGGGGCATTGGTTAAACCAAATGACATGACTGTAAATTCATAATGACCATACCTTGTTCTGAAAACAGTTTTAGGAATGTACTCTTCCTGTACTTTCAGTTGATGATATCCTAAGCGTAAATCGATCTTAGAAAAGAATCGAGCTCCTTGAAGTTGATCGAACAGATCATCAATTCTTGGTAATGGGTACCTTTTTTTAATCGTGACCTTGTTCAATTCTCGGTAATCAAAGCACATACGCATTGATCCGTCCTTATTTTGACAAACAAGATTGGTGCTCCCAATGGCGATGAACTAGGCTGTATGAAACCTTTCTCTAGAAGTTCATCTAATTGTTTCTTCAGTTCTTGCATCTCTGCTGGTGCTAAACGGTAGGGTGCCTTGGCAATCAGTGCTGTCCCTGGCAGTAGGTGAATTCTGAATTCAACCACTCTATCTGGTGGTAATCCAGGTAACTCTTCTGGGAAAACATCAGAGAATTGAGATACTGCGGGAATATCTTTCAATTCTTTTCCTTTAGTGTTAATGATTATGGAAATCATATACACTAGTGATCCTTTCCTTGCATAGCTCGTTGTTTTCATCACAAAGATGAATTTTGTGGACCTAGTTGGCTTATCTCCTTTAATTGTGATCCTTTCACCCTTTGGTGAATTTACTTGTATTGACTTTTGATCACATAGAATACTGGCATGGTTGGATACTAACCAATCCATTCCTAATGAGATATCGAATCCAGCCAGATTCATTGGGTAAAGGTTAGCAATAAAATTATGGGTTAAAATTTCTATTCTTGCTCCCTGCAAGATTTCAGTTATCTTAATGGATTCTCTGTTTGCCATTCCTACCAGACATTCTTGTTGAAGTTTAGTTAATGGTTGATTGAGAAGTTTGCAGAACGAAGTATTAATAAAACTTTGGTTCGCACCAGAGTCAAATAATACTTTAGCAAAAACAACATTGACTAAAAACGTACCGGAAATCACATCCGGAATCATCTTAGCTTCTTCAGCTGTTAGAACAAATGCTTGGGCATTCTTAGTAGTTTTGTTGTTTGTTGTTGGAGCTAGTTTTGGACAGTTTGGCTTGATATGCCCAGTTTCTCCACAATTGAAGCATATCCCATTACTGGGTTTCTTCCTACAGTCTTCTTCCTTGTGTCCAGACCTTTTGCAGAAGTTGCAGTGTATTGAGCATCTCCCTGAATGCTTCTTCTTGCAGTACTTACTGTAAGGTAGAACCTGCATTCTTTCCACGGTAGGTATTTCTAGAGTGAAATTCTTGAGTAAGTGTCTGGGCTAGGTTCCTTCTCTGATTTTCTTCTTGCATACATACTAATTCATCAGTCAAGGTATTGGCTAGTTCTACGGTTTCTTCTATGGTTTGTGGTCTAGCTGCCTTAACTACGTGTCTGATTTCACTAATTAATCCCCAGATGTAACGGGAGATTAATACTAGTTCTGGTGAGGCTAGGGTTGGCACTATTCTAGCATATTCAAAGAATATGGTAGTGTAGCCCTTGCAGTCTACTCCAGTCATTCTAAGATTTAAGAACTTATTGGCGATTTGGTCTTTTTCATGAGGAGGACAAAATTTCCTTTCAACCATTTCCTTAAAGTTGATCCATTCCATATTATACACTCTGTCACTTCCCATAGACTGGAGAATAGTATTCCACCATTCTAAGGCTGCATTCTTAAAAAGATTAGAAGCAAACATAATCTTATCTTCTTCTGCACATTTGCTTATTTTTAACACTGCCTCTGTATTTTCTATCCAACGTAGAGCTGCAATGGCTCCTTCATTGCCAGAGAATTCTATTGGTTTGCAAGACCAGAATTCTTTGTAAGAACAGCCATATGACATGGTTATTTGTAACACCACGTAGCATGTTAGTGCATTTATCTGTCTATCGCCTCCGTCAATCTAGTCTGTAGTAGAAAGCTGAAGAAAACGAGAGTTACATTGTTATCTTAGAATTAGTTAGTCAAAAAGGCAAGGTGGCATAACTGTAATTAATGAGATTCCTCATTAATCCCTTGGCCTATAAATAGATCTCTAGGGTTTCTCATTTAGGACTTTTGCCATTTTCACATCTTGGAGAGCTAGAGGCTAGAGAGAGAAAGCTAGAGAGAGAAAGTTTATTGTTTGTGATTCAGGTGCTGTACGTTATCAGATTTTATCAAAGAATCACGTTTATATTACGTCATGTGTGTTTAGGTCACGTTCGTGTACGGATTCCGCACGTTTCACGTTCGTTTCGCAATCGTTTCGGAGTCAAAACTGGTCCTACAAGTGGTATCAGAGCAGGAGCTCGATTGCACTGATCCAACACACATTTCCGATCGTGATTTCATCAGATTCAGATCCGAATTTCATCTACTTCTTCATATTTTTCATATTTTCACGTTTTTCACGGTTTTTAGTCAAATTGAACGTGTTTTTACGGTTTTTGATATGTTGTGCGAAAACATCTGATCTATAACCCTATCAAGTTTCAGATCCTAATTCCTAGTCGTTTAGGAGAAATCTAAGTTTTTGTGTCCGACATCGTTTGAAAGGAGGGTTCCGTTTGAATCATCGTTTGAAATTGAGTTAACCATTTGAAGATGACATGACTGTTTGAAATCCTGGCCGTTTGAAAATGATGGCTGTTTGAAAGTTGGGTTGATCACGTGATTAAAATTCAGCGGCCAAATCATATTCAATTAAGTAACAGTTGTCAGCCCACGAGAGTTTGTCGATTATTAAAAGTTAATAGTTTGGCATTTGTGAATTGATATCAGAATCCATTAAATAGAACGGTCCAATTAAGAGTTGAATGTAATAATTTTCGTCTGCCACTTTTATAAAGGGTCCAATTAAAATCGAAATTGCATAACAGTTTGTAGGACTCATTAATCCATTGTTCAAGATATCACGGCCCAATCATGTTTACATAATATTAGTGGAATATTCGGTCCAATCAGAAATTGATTAAAATCAATTTTGTCAGCACATGAGATATTAAATCAGCCATTGGTCTCGAGGTTATCCAAGTTGCACGGGTTGTGTGTTTTGAGTCAGTTTGCACGTGAAAGAGGTTTGATTTGTTTGAAAGCCCATTCATTTAGTGATTTCGTCCGAACAACATTGAATCGTATCCGCGAATCTTTGACAACGAGTCTTAGATTGATTTCACAAACACGCACGTTTACATATTCAGTTCGTTTTAAACTGATTGTGTATTTGTTTGTTTGAAGGTTATTCAAGAATTTTTAAATCATGGCTAAAATGTTTGATGAACAGGAAAACGAGAATCTTAAAGATTTAAACGATTGGATTTCTGATTCTTGGTTTGATCAGAAGAAAAGGAAGGACGTTTGGATTAAAAGATCCGAAAATTTCTTATGCATGAAACATGAATCTTTGGAAAAGTTGGAGAGACGTTTTGATGAATTGATTGATAAGATAGAAAGATATGAGATAAAGTTTTCAACTACTGAAAAAATCTTAAAATTTGCTGATGCATTACCTCTAGAATGGGATGAATTTTTGAGTGAACTAAAAAGGAATGAAAAATTCTCACAGTTTTCATTTAGAGAATTCATCAATAAGCTTAGATCACATATGTTTGATAAAGAAAAAAGAAAAGAAGAGTTGATGTATGAGATGAAGAAGGATTTAGAAAAGATAAATTTGGAAGTGATCATCGAAATGAGAAAAAGATTCTCTGTGTGTCTTGCAGCAAAAAGGGTTATGAAATACGATATTAAGAGAGGTTGTTATATTGATGAAAATATGAATCCTCTTGATTTTGTTAAAATTTTTTGTGCAGGAACATACATGATGGAAACTCAGAAAGAAGCCGATGTTGAAAAGATGAATGAAAAGTGCTCAAAATGTGATAAACTTGGAGCAGACAATGCCAAATTCTTGAGTGATGCGGAGAATTTGACATTGGAAAACAAAGCTTTGAAAGATGGGAAGAAAGTTTATGATGAACAGATTCTGGAGTTGCGCTTGAACTGCGAAAAATTGAGATCTGAAAATGACAAACTTTTGAAGAATGTTGAGAGTTTGTCATCAGAAAATAAAAATTTTAAACAATTAGAAAATGATTTCAAAAGTCAGATAAAGATTTTAGAAGATGAGAGAGATATTTTTGGTAAAAATAATCTCGAAAAACAATGTGCGATAAATTCTCATCTTGATAAAATCATTCGACTTGAGCATGAAGCCGAAGGTAATAGAAAGAAAATTTCTGATTTAGAAAACAAGTTGAAAAGTTTTGTGACTTCTGCATCATATGTGTGTCCAAAACCAATCAACGTTGTTCCAATAAGTGACACTGTCACAAATTTTGACAAAGTCAAAATTGAAGATTGTGATGACAAAGCTGATGATGAAATAGAAAAGGAAAAGAAAAGAAAAATATTTTTAGATTTACAAGAAAAATTTAAAAATACTGTGTTGCAATCTACTGAAACAGGTGAATGCTCAAAGCAAAAACCTGTTAAGAAGAAGGCAGAACAGAAACAAAAAGATAAAATTTTGAAAAATTCTAAAAATGAAAATAAAAGCTCATCAGTACAGTCATCCAATCATTATAAAAAATCACAAAAATTTAAAAATGAAAACTCACAAAATGTTGGTAATAAGTGGTGCAGGTTTGACCACAGTGCTCAAAAGACAAATCCAGCATTGAGGAGGAGAAATGACTATAACCAAGCCAAACAATGTTATGATCTGAATATGTGGTTTGAAGATGGTAGATGGTACGATAACAGAGTGTGCTACACTTGTGGTGTGAAAGGACACATTGCTGTTAACTGCCAGAATTGGAGTTATGAGACAAGAAGATGCTATAATTGTCAAATCAGAGGACATATTGCCAAAGATTGCCCAAGGAGATCAATGGGAAGATCAAGGGTTGAATCTCAGAGAACGATAAAGAAACCAGTCACTGTCAAGCCCAAAGAACAGAAAGTGGAAGATAAGAAAGTAAAGCTTTCGCAGGGGCAGATAGACAGACTGAGGAAGAAGAGGAAGAAGGCGAGAGAGTATTTGGAGAAGATTTTGTCTTCAGGTTCACCGGTTGGTTCAAATAAAAGTTCTGATGAATCGATTCACTCGACGGCAAAGTCAAGCAAATCGAACTCTTCAGATGCAAATCTGAGGACAAAAGAGAACAAGAAGAAAAAGAAAGTCATTGGCGATGAATCTGGCTCATCAAAGTCAGACAAGCCAAGTTTGGGCAATGAATCTGATTCCATAAAATCAGAGGAGCCACAAGTTGAGGTAAAAAAGGAAGAGACAGTTCCGTTAATGAATGATGAGAACTTTCCACCATTACGAGCCGCAAACCTAAAATCAAAAGGTGTTGATGCTGGAAAAATGTTTAATAGCAATGTTAAACATATTTTTAGCAAGATGGTTGATGGTAAGGAAAAAGGAGTGAAAGAGTTTTATGAAGAAAAGAGAAAAGCTCAAAATGCGCCTAAGGCTGGTCAGGCTTGGGTGTCAAAATCTGTTGGTTGAATTCCTGACTTGCCGGAGCTTCCAGGTTGGTAAGCGTGAAGCAGGTATCGGCATCATTCTTGAGAAATTCACAGGATGGTAACTGTGATATTTCGTCTTACAAGTGGTTAATCAAGGACATTAAGTTGTACTTGATTTTCTACAAGTGATAGTGGTGTTTGACCTAATAATGTTAAATTTTCAAAATGTTTAAAAGAGAACAAGGTGATGAGATGACCCCGAACCCACAAGTGATGGGTAAACAAACTAATTTTTCCGGAAAAACCATTCTGATTAAAACAAACTTAAGTGTTTTGAAATCATTATGGGAAAATAGTTTGTTGTAAGGGGGAGTTCTGATTGAATATGCCGAAACCCTCACGGCTGAACAAACATGATTACTTTCATCAGATTGAAAAACGGTTTTCAAACTGTAAAAATCAATGTGTTGTAAATCATGGGGGTATGTTATATTTTCTGCTAAAAGTGTTATATTTTCTGCAAAACAGAGCATGAGATGCAGAAAATGGATGGCGAGACAAAGCTATCAGTGTTGGTTGTCAAATTTTCTTTAAATGGTTTTGCATTTTAGGGGGAGAAAAATTGTCATTAGAAAATACAAAAACATTTGAAAATTTGAAAAAGTCAAAAACATGATAAAATTCAAAAATTTGAGTTTTGCGTAAAAAGAGGAAATGATAGTACATCAGTAGACAGTTACAGTATGCTAAAGAAATGGAAAGTTTAAATGTGTTAAACGATCTCACTGTGGATGTGTCGGTAGATTTTTATACATTTAGTAAACTTTTCGGGATATAAACATAAATTTCATACTTGCTTATTTCGTGGGGAACACTACTTGGATATATAGGTAACCCCTGAAATCTCGTTTGAAAGGTCTCATAATCTGATATACTAGGTCTTTATACTCAATGATGTCTGGGGTATTATTCCGGGACTTCTGCTGAATGGTAGTTCTGACCTAGTCCTTGGATAATGCTTTCTGCAATGCTTGAAACATAGCATTAAACCCTCAGCATGCTGATGAAACAATAAAATTGATAGTCGCTGCTGTTGTAAGCAAAAAGATCCTCTAAAGGGGACATACCGTAAAGTCGAAGCTGATATCTCTCTGCGTATACGGAAGTATCGATCTGAGATCCCTCGGCCCTCGCATACCTAATTTATATACAGATATCATTGTAGTATACTCACCTGTAAGACTGATTATTGGGATTCTGGATACGGGAGTATATTCAAGAGGTGGGACACATGAATGAGTTTAAGTTTCTAATATACCTAATTCGTATCCTGAATCAGTTGAAATTTGTGTGAAAATTTAAGTGGACAAGTATATCGACAATCTAAGTGAATTGTTTAATACTTACTGTGTAACTAAGCTCAACGGTACTTGTGACTTGTCAAAAACTGATATGATCCTCTGACGCATACTCAAACAAAAATATTGTCTGTAAATATGCTTGTACATATTTCTTTATTGCTTTATATTTTCAGAAAATACAAAAAGATTTTGATTTTTTGCTTTATTTTCGACAACTGATGTCTGAGTGCTGAGTTTCAAAATTTAAGTAAGCTGATTGTGTTTCTGAAAATAAAACAAGTTCATTAATTTGAGACTTGAATTTTTTATAAAAAAAAATCAAAAACAGTTTGTGATATCTCCAAGGTCATTAGTTTGGACTTGGATGATTAACTGTGGGGGATTTGGATGCTTATACTGTTATAGAGCTAGTTTCCGATTCAATTCGATGAAACTGCCAAATTCATGAAAATTGTTTGTTTAGAATGTTGAGTAAGCCAGGTTATAATTCCTGGATAGCTGAAATTTGAAATGTTATTACTTATAAATGTTTGAGAGATTGCAGATGAGATTCCAGACTACGATCCCGGAAGCTGAGTCTAAGGGGGAGTCTGAAGACGAGCTCAAAGCTAGGGGAAGCTTGTATACGGAAAGCAAGGTGTTGATCCCAAAGCACGGAAGCTTGACGAAAGGGGGAGCCTGATAAAGAAAAGAGTTTACAGAAAGGAGAAGAAGCTGAAGCTGAAGACAGATCCACCGGGATTCTGTTCGAGAAGATTCAAAGAGAGAAAGAGAAAGAAAAGTCGCTACGAGCTTGACTACAGATTGACTACAGCAATATCCAAGGGGGAGTCTGTTAGTGCATTTATCTGTCTATCGCCTCCGTCAATCTAGTCTGTAGTAGAAAGCTGAAGAAAACGAGAGTTACATTGTTATCTTAGAATTAGTTAGTCAAAAAGGCAAGGTGGCATAACTGTAATTAATGAGATTCCTCATTAATCCCTTGGCCTATAAATAGATCTCTAGGGTTTCTCATTTAGGACTTTTGCCATTTTCACATCTTGGAGAGCTAGAGGCTAGAGAGAGAAAGCTAGAGAGAGAAAGTTTATTGTTTGTGATTCAGGTGATGTACGTTATCAGATTTTATCAAAGAATCACGTTTATATTACGTCATGTCTGTTTAGGTCACGTTCGTGTACGGATTCCGCACGTTTCACGTTCGTTTCGCAATCGTTTCGGAGTCAAAACCGGTCCTACATAGCAACGTGTCCAATTATGTATAGACACGTGTCCTAACCTCTAAATATGTGAAAGATTTAGTTTGAAGCACTAAATTTGACATACGGTGTAAATATGAATGAAAAGGGATTAAAAGTGTCAACATGTTAATTCTACCTCTGAGTGACCTTTTAATGTTCCCTAAGCTTTGTAAAATATAAATACACCCTCATGAATGTCTGATAAAGAATTCGTAAGTATCCTGTTACATTTGTGATGATTTATTCAATTTTCAAGAAATAAGATTACATGTGCCAAAAACCGACAAGTCTTCATTCAAGGGCCAACTCAAAAGACTCCAAGGAAAACACAAATGCATGGCAATGTATTCTGAACAATGCAGACCTGACCATGTGGACCATTTCTGCTAAAAAATGACTGTAGATTCGAGTTTTAAAAAGGTTGCATGATCAAATATAAAAACTCTCAAATTTTTCTGGTCATCGGATACGGACCGTATGGTCCTAGGCTTACGGTCCGCAAGGCTATAAATGGGCGATGCAGTTCAGCTTTGGTTACGGACCGCATCCATTTGGATTTACGGTCCGTAAGGGGTGGATACGGACCGCAAGAGTCTTTGCTTACGGTCCGTAAGCTCGTCGCTGGGCAGAAGCTTTGGACAGATGTATGTTTCTGCTGTATAACCGACTTAAACTCATTCTATTCAAAACCATGGACTGTTGGACGGTTTTAATAAACCACTAGGACACCTGGGGTGATTCTAGGGACTCCTATAACAGCTGCAAGTGATCCATGATGTTGGAAAGTAGTATATAAGCAACACTAGTTCATGTTTCATGAACTCACATTTGCAACAACTTTCTAAACAACAATATCTAGAGCTTGCAAGGACTAGGAGAAGAATTTCAAGTGTAGAAAAGATAGCAAGGACCATTAGTAAGAGTCTTAATCCATGCTTAGTTATTTTAATTAGCTTTAAAACCGAAAAGTCAAACATATCGTAATTAAGGTTTGACTTTCGGTTTAATCACAAATGGTCCGGCCACTGACCAAAACGAAAGTGGTGATGGAACCATATTAGGATAGGTGATTAACCCTTAAAAGGGCACCTCATAATTATCTCGTTTGACTAGTTAATTGTCGGGTCAAACTAGTTTGACAAAAAGTCAAACTAGACAGAAAATGAATTAAACTAATAAAATAGAGGTTATAAATTATATTTTAACATTCTAATGACTTGGTAATTAATATTAGAACATGTTTTATCAGTCCTAACCCGACAATTATCAGTCTAGGGTCAGTTTATAACCGAAAGTCGCAAAAGCTTGACTTTTGCTTTGACTTTCAGTTCTGACCCGTTCAAGCTTAATTGTTCCATGTTTTAAGCTTCCATTAGGACCACATTATTCAGTAATATAACCATCTGGAGTTATATTGCTTGATCCTTAGTAGTTTGAATTATATGCATTTGTTTGTTAATATGCTTATAAATGTCGTAAATGCCCTTTTGACACACAAATGAGATTTTTAGCAATGTGAGTTGACAAAAACTTTGCTACTAATATTTAGACCTGTCCTGAAAAATTGACATCAGTTCTTGGTCCCAAATAGAAGTTATGCTCGATATCGTAATTAGAAGCTTTTTAATAATTAAATTGTGATATCTTGCATAATGCATGTTTAAACTTGGATTTTGAACCAAAACTCATTACCTACTGTTAAGATATTATTTTTAAGAAATATTAAGATTTTTTGGTCAGATTATTATCTATTTAAAACATAGAGTTCTTGTGTAATTCGGTTAATGACGATAATACCCTTTTTAAGCATAAAATGAGATTAACAAATGATTTGAATGCCAAACCTTTTCCTACTGATTTCTTACATTAAATAAATTATTTTGAGCATTTAAAACTGATCAAAATCTCAGATTTACATAAACATCTTAATTATCGTCAATTAGCGAGTTTTACACTAATTAGGTGCATAGTATGGTTTAAAACCATATTTAACACCTAAGACTTGTTACCTACTGAATTCTTAAACAAATTTTCATATTATTATAGTAGGTATAAGTTATGAATTCAGGTTTCTAAAAATATCCTTAAAGGCTTATGTGAAATGACCAAAATACCCTTTCGGGGCATAGTTTGGTCATAAATGGTAAATTTCACATATGTATGATATCTTACTGATATAATGAGATAAACTAAATATTTTTACTGATGTCAAAGGACCAGAACTTCAGTTTATTATAAAATCTCTTTTATAATTATTAAAATGACCAAAATGCCCTTACGGGACTTAAATTGGTTTTAATTACTTTTTGGGCATATATGTTAACATCCCACAACATCGTCAATAGTGCGGGGTCTCGCAGCTTTGACGATATCATGGATTTCACCAATCAACCCACAAATATAGCGGGAAATAAGTACCGGTTCTGGCGAAGCCAGGGTTGGTACCACTCTAGAATATTCGAATAATGTCGAAGTATATCCTCGACAGTCTACATCCACCATCCGGTGGTTTAAGAATTTATTTGCCATTTTCTCTTTCTCATATTCAGGACAGAATTTTCTTTCCACCAGTCTTTTAAATTCTTCCCAATTCATGGCATAGGCCACATCGCTTCCCTTGGCTTGTAGTACAGTATTCCACCATTCTAGCGCCCCCTCTTTAAAAAGATGTGACGCATACATGACCTTGTCTTCCTCGACACATTTACTTATTTTAATTACTGCTTCGGTTTTTTCTAACCAACGCAGTGCAGCAGTCGCCCATTCGTTGCCTACAAATTCAACCGGTTTACAGGCAAGGAATTCCTTATAAGTGCAACCAGGCGTTGCAGCTTTCATTTTCTTAAGAAATGGGGCTTGCACCACATCATCATTATCGTTATTTTTAATGTTGCCGCCTCCATTTACACTATTACTGAAATTGTCGTCGTGAGTACGTTTGCCGGGAATAATTGGTTGAGGTTCAACTGGATTTCGGGCAGCAAGGATTGCTGGAATAGCATTGGCTATTCCTTGAGCAACAATATTCTCTATATCTTGTCTATTCATAAATTGGTCTCCATTGTTTTGCTCAGATTGATTAACTTCGTTAACTGGTTCATTACTAGCGTGTTCCATCTGGTAATTAATATATATATAAGTGATTAGCATAAAATAAATAACAACCAAACACAATAAAACAATCACACATAATCATGTCAACACGTATAGCCAAAATTGTCGACTTTGCGACATTGATATTTTTATATATTAATATGCATCCGTACATTACCAGATATGTTACACAAGTTTTATTTTTAGTTATTTTACATGATTATATTTTTATTATTATTAAACACACATTCCCACAACCACATACGATCCTGTCAGCTAGCACTTCAGAAACGACGTTCCCTCTTATCGTACTTCCATGATATCCTTTCCCCCACTTCCCGGATTCTAATTCCAGCGTCCACTAACTCCTTGCCATAGTGGCGGAGTTCAGCCAGGTTTTCTGAGCTTATAGGTGGGTGTAGTGGAGGCTCAGGGTCAAACTGAGGGAAAAAGGTATTAGGGTTATTCAGGAGATTCTGGAACTGCCAGTCAGTGGTCCACCATTCTTCCAGCTCTTCTAGAGGTCGGGGGTTAACAAGAGGATCTGGAATAGCAGGTTCCAGATTGACTGGAAGTTGGGCTTCAGCTGGGTAATTGAAGAGAGTCTCATCGGCAGGTCCGATGAGGTCGCTATTTGCCAGTTGGCGGTCCAGCTCCTCCCAAGGTGGCATCTCTTGGGCTTGCCTTGAACTTTCTCCGATCTCTATTCCTTTGCCTTTATCTTTGGGATCTTCAGTTTTTATAACTTTTTGTGTTGCTGGCCTCTTCCTACGCACACGCCTCCAGCCTACAAGTCTTCTTCTCTTTTTCGGTTTTGGTTTTTCCTGAGGTTGGGCTTGGAATACCATTGGCTCTTCAGTGTCAGCCTGGTAGCCGGTGAAGGTACCGGTGGTATCCATATCTGAGCTATGGAGAGAAAAGTTTTGAAGTGCTTCTGATAGTTCATTCATGCTGTGAGCATACATGAAGAAACACACCAAATTCTAAGTTAAAATTTTGCAAATTAAATTTTCACATAATCACAGAATGGCAATCAGAAGAATTAACTATTTCTAAATACTTAATTGGCTAAATCAGTGGCTCTGATACCACCTTTTTCTGTCACGGCCCCCGTCCCGGTGTGACCCGGTCTAGGAGCCGCGGGACAGAAACCCGTGGTATTTATTATTTTAGTTGACAGCGGAAGTTTAACAGGATCTTTTAAAATTTGTGAGTGCCCAATTATTTTATTTCATAATTTGGGATAAACCCCATAAATTACAATAGAGGAATTTCACAAGGAAATTCCCTGTGTTACAAAACATGTTTATTCATTTTATTGAGCCACCTCTTCAAGCGTGTTAGTGCTCCGTTGCACTTTTCCTTGATTCACAGTAGGTCGCCTGAAACATGTTTTAAAAATATTTTATTAGCAGGGAAATACTGGCGAGTCATTCAGGTTAAATAAAATGACACATTAGTTATAAATTACAGTATAAGAGCGATTACAATGGCTACTATCTTATTTTTATCTGGCGCCGTGTCACCTCCTGGTGACGATGGTCATACCACTATTGGGTCCTTTCACCCAAATAGTGATGATTATCATTGTTAGGTTGATGAACCTAACCGTGAGAAATTAGTAATGTGCACAATACCCCACTAGCCAGTGATTCAAGATAACCACGACTTAATCCCTGTAATTATAACTTTTGAAAATAATTGGAGTATTGTAAAACACTTTTGATAAATAGAGAATGACTCACATTGCATATTTAAACGGGCAGAGTTTAGCCTACTGATTTAGCCTTGTAACCTAAATTAAATAACAATGCACACGAACTAGGTCAGTAACTTAATACAACATTTACGATAACTCACGCGATTAAAACCCTCACGCCGAATGATAAAGTATAGCCCTAATTTGGGCAGCACATAAACATCCCTCGGATTGGTTTCAATCGATCGGACATTAAATCGTAGCAGCGATCGAGTTAATACCCTGTATCGTAGCAGCGTTTCTCTACGTAAAAGTGTAATTTTGAGCAGTAGAACTTCGCTTTTGAGGGAAAGTTTCGACACAGATGAACTGCTCCTGCACCAACCATTTATAGCAATTTTTCAAGTTTTACGCGGCTCGCGTAAACCTTAATAAGGTCTTACACGGCCCGCGAGAGTCCACCTAGTCTACACTAAGGCTAGGGTGTCATCGGTAGGTCTGCCACGTGTGCGACACGTGGCCTGGGATGCTTATCCGGTCAACATCACTTTGACGCGGCCCGCGTAAGCCTATGCTTACATTTACGCGGCCCGCCTGAAACTCAAATTTCTTGTTTTCTTGGTTTTTCATGCACATTAGGGTTTCAGGGGTCCGGGTTTTCACTTACGGGTCGGTTTGGGACATTTTTGCAACTCCTTACATTCTCCCCCACCTTATTTAAAATCTCATCCTCGAGATTTATTGAAATAAGTGAGGATACTTTGGCTTCATTTCTGATTCCAGCTCCCAGGTGTATTCGGGCCCTCTTTTTTAATCCCACTTGATTTTGACTAGTACCAATCTTTTTGTGTTTGAGAAACTAAATCTTTCTGTCTTCTATTTGGAGTGGTTTCTCCACAAATTTTAATTTTTCATTTACCTCTATGTCTTGAAGAGGGACTACTAGCGATTCGTTCGATAGACATTTCTTAAAGTTAGATACATGAAATACGTCATGTACCCCTGCTAGCTCTTCTGGTAGTTGTAAGCGATAGGCGACGAGTCCTATTCGTTGGATTACTGGAAATGGTCCTATGTATCTTGGACTTATCTTTCAAGGAGAAACTTTCAAGAGTGCCTTGTCTCCAACTTGAAATTCTAGCGGCTTGCGTCTATTGTCTGCATAACTCTTTTGACGATCTTGAGCCATTTTCAGCCTTTCCTTGATTTGAGTGATCTTGTCGGTAGTTTCTTGCACGATTTCAGGACCTGATAATTGACTTTCTCCTATTTCTGCCCAACAAACTGGAGTTCTACACTTTCGTCCACATAGTGCTTCGAACGGGGCAGCTTTGATACTTGAATGATAACTATTGTTATAGGAGAATTCAATTAAAGGTAAATGGTTGTCCCAGTTTCCTCCAAAATCTATTACACATGCCCTGAGCATGTCTTCCAGGGTTTGGATCATCCTTTCACTTTGTCCATCTATTTGAGGATGGTATGCAGTACTTAAATTTAGTCGGGTTCCCATTGCTTCCTGGAAACTAGTCCAGAAATGGGAAGTGAAACGACTATATCTATCCGATACAATGGAGAGTGGGACTCCATGTAAGGATACTACCTCGTCTACGTATAACTTTGCTAGCCTTTCCATGCTAAAGGTTTCTTTCATGGGTAGGAAATTAGCTGATTTGGTTAATCGATCCACAATTACCCAAATTGCGTCATTACCTTTTCTGGTTTTGGGCAACTTAGTAACAAAGTCCATGGTTATGAGTTCCCATTTCCATACCGGCATTTCTAATTGTTGTAGTAACCCTGAGGGTTTCTGGTGTTCTGCCTTAACTTGTGAACAAGTAAGACACTTAGAAACATATCTAGCTATGTCCTTTTTCATCCCTGTCCACCAGAAGTTATTCCTTAAATCTTGGTACATTTTATTGTTACCAGGATGCATGGTATACCTAAATTTATGGGCTTCTTCTAAAATCTTATTTCTTAACTCTCCTTGCTTAGGTACCCAAATCCTTTTCTTGTGGAATCTCCAAATTCCATCAGCCCCTTGTTCCAAGTCTTTTATTCTTCCTTTCATTCCTTCAACATCATCCTTGATTGTTGTTTCCTGAATATTCTTCAGTTGTTCCATTAAGTCTAATTGTAAGCTTAACCTAAGAGCACGAACTCGTCGTTGTTTCTCATGATACTTACGACTTAAGGCGTCAGCAACTACGTTTGCTTTTCCTTCATGATATTGAATATCACAGTTGTAGTCACTTAGGATTTCCATCCATCTCCTTTGCCTCTTGTTCAATTCTTTTTGCCCAAATATATATCTTAAGCTCTTATGATCTGTATAGACAGTAAACTTACTTCCGTACAGATAATGCCTCCAAATTTTGAGGGCAAAAATTATGGCTCCTAACTCTAAGTCATGTGTCGTATAATTTTCTTCGTGCTTCTTCAATTGTCTTGAAGCATACCAATTACCTTTTTGCGTTGCATTAGCACACACCCTAATCCAAACTTAGAAGCATCGCAATAAACTTCAAAGTCTTCTGTTCCTTCTGGTAAGGCAAGAATTGGGGCGTTTGTTAATCTTTGCTTTAAAACCTTAAAAGCCTCTTCTTGCCTAGGTCCACATTCGAACTTTACTGCTTTACAAGTTAGCTTAGTTAATGGTACAACTATTTTAGAAAAATCTTTAATAAATCGTCTATAATATCCAGCTAATCCTAGAAAACTTCTAACTTCCATAGCTGATTGCGGGACCTTCCATTCGGTGATTGCTTCTATTTTGGATGGATCTACGTGAATACCTTCGTGATTTACCATGTGTCCTAAAATTTGTACCTCATGTAGCCAAAATTCACACTTCGAGAATTTGGCATAAAGCTTCTCCTTTCTTAACAAGGTTAAGAGTGCTCGTAAATGTTCACAATGCTCGTCCTGACTTTTGGAATAAATAAGTATATCATCGATGAAGACAATTACAAATTTATCTAAATATGGTTTACAGATTCTATTCATCATGTCCATAAATGCTGCATGAGCATTTGTTAATCCAAATGGCATGACTGTAAACTCGTAGTGACCATACCTAGTTCTGAAAGCAGTTTTAGGTATGTTTTCTTCTTGTACTTTCAACTGATGGTATCCAGAGCGTAAGTCTATCTTAGAAAAATATCTAGCTCCCTGAAGTTGATCGAAAAGATCATCGATCCTAGGTAATGGGTATCGATTCTTAATTGTAACCTTATTCAATTCCCTATAATCGATACACATTCGCATCGAACCATCTTTCTTTTTCACAAACAACAGAGGCGCTCCCCACGGGGATGAACTGGGTTGTATAAATCCTTTGCTTAATAATTCATCTAACTACTTTTTCAATTCTAGCATTTCGGTGGGTGCTAACCGATAAGGTGCCTTGGCTATTGGTGTAGTTCCAGGTATTAGATGAATTCTAAATTCTACTTCCCTACTGGGTGGTAATCCAGGTACTTCTTCTGGGAATACATCTGGGTATTCTGATACTACTGGAATTTCCTTAAGTTCCTTACCTTTTGTGTTAATGATTACTGAAATCATATATACTATTTCTTGTTTTCTTGAATAACTGGCCACTTTCATTATTGAAATGAACTTCATTGTCTTACGTGGCTTATCTCCTGTAATCACCACTACTTCTCCTGTGGGTGTATGTATTTCTATAGAATTCATATCACGGAGAATTCGAGCATGGTTGGCTACTAACCAATCCATTCCTAACACCACATCGAATCCAGCTAAATTAATAGGTAACAGGTTTGCAGAAAATTTGTGACCTAAGAGTTCTATCTTTCCTTCTAGCAAAACTTTATTTATGTGAACAGAATTACCGTCTGTCGTTTCTACCGTAAAAATTTGTCTAAGGTTGGTTAAGCGTAGATTAAGTGCTTGGCAGAATGAAGTATTTATAAAACTTCGGTTTGCACCAGAGTCAAATAATACTTTTGCATAAACGTCATGAACTAGGAACGTACCAGCTATCACATCAGGGATTAGCTCGGCTTCCTGGGTAGTCAACTGGAATGCTCTTGCATTCTTCTTAGTAGCCCCGTCTGCAGGTTTGGCTTTGTTGTCAGCCGGTTTGCCCAGTTTCGGGCAGTCTGGCCTAAAATGTCCAGCTTCTCCACAGTTGTAGCAGATTGTTGATTTCTTCCTCCTGCAATCTTCCTCTTGATGCCCCGGAATTTTGCAGAAATTGCAATACCCTTTGCATTTTCCAAAATGCTTTCTTTTACAGGTACCGCAGAATGGAGCAGTGGAAGATTGCCTAGTCCCCTTTTTCTTGAAATTACTACTGTTACCCATACGGAATCCTTGGGTAATCTTTTGGGCTACTTCCTTTTTCCGGTTTTCTTCTCTTGTGCGTACCAGCCCGTCAGTTAGGGTGTTAGCTAATTCCACAGCATCGTCAATAGTGCGGGGTCTCGAAGCTTTGACGATATCACGGATTTCACCAATCAACCCCCAAATATAGCGGGAAATAAGTACCGGTTCTGGCGAAGCCAGGGTTGGTACCACTCTAGCATATTCGAAGAATGTCGAAGTATATCCTCGACAGTCTACATCCACCATCCGGTGGTTTAAGAATTTATTTGCCATTTTCTCTTTCTCATATTCAGGACAGAATTTTCTTTCCACCAGTCTTTTAAATTCTTCCCAATTCATGGCATAGGCCACATCGCTTCCCTTGGCTTGTAGTACAGTATTCCACCATTCTAGCCCCCCCCCCCCTCTTTAAAAAGATGTGACGCATACATGACCTTGTCTTCCTCGACACATTTACTTATTTTAATTACTGCTTCGGTTTTTTCTAACCAACGCAGTGCAGCAGTCGCCCCTTCGTTGCCTGCAAATTCAACCGGTTTACAGGCAAGGAATTCCTTATAAGTACAACCAGGCGTTGCAGGTTTCATTTTCTTAAGAAATGGGGCTTGCACCACATCATTATTATCGTTATTATTAATGTTGCCGCCTCCATTTACACTATTACTGAAATTGTCGTCGTGAGTACATTTGCTGGGAATAATTGGTTGAGGTTCAACTGGATTTCGGGCAGCAAGGATTGCTGGAATAGCATTGGCTATTCCTTGAGCAACAATATTCTTTATATCTTGTCTATTCAGAAATTGGTCTCCATTGTTTTGCTCAGATTGATTAACTTCGTTAACTGGTTCATTACTAGCGTGTTCCATCTGGTAATTAATATATATATATATATATATATATATAAGTGATTAGCATAAAATAAATAACAACCAAACACAATAAAACAATCACACATAATCATGTCAACACGTATAGCCAAAATTGTCGACTTTGCGACATTGATATTTTTATATATTAATATGCATCCGTACATTACCAGATATGTTACACAAGTTTTATTTTTAGTTATTTTACATGATTATATTTTTATTATTATATTATATTATTATTAAACACACATTCCCATAACCACATACGATCCTGTCAGCTGGCACTTCAGAAACGACGTTCCCTCTCGTCGTACTTCCATGATATCCTTTCCCCCACTTCCCGGATTCTATTTCCTGCGTCCACTAACTCCTCGCCATAGTGGCGGAGTTCAGCCAGGTTTTCTAAGCTCATAGGTGGGTGTAGTGGAGGCTCAGGGTCAAACTGAGGGAAAAAGGTATTAGGGTTATTCAGGAGATTCTGGAACTGCCAGTCAGTGGTCCACCATTCTTCTAGCTCTCCTAGAGGTCAGGGGTTAACAAGAGGATCTGGAATAGCAGGTTCCAGATTGACTGGAAGTTGGGCTTCAGCTGGGTAATTGAAGAGAGTCTCATCGGAAGGTCCGATGAGGTCGCTATTTGCCAGTTGGCGGTCCAGCTCCTCCCAAGGTGGCATCTCTTGGGCTTGCCTTGAACTTTCTCCGATCTCTATTCCTTTGCCTTTATCTTTGGGATCTTCAGTTTTTATAACTTTTTGTGTTGCTGGCCTCTTCCTACGCACACGCCTCCAGCCTACAAGTCTTCTTCTCTTTTTCGGTTTTGGTTTCTCCTAAGGTTGGGCTTGGAATACCATTGGCTCTTCAATGTCAGCCTGGTAGCCGGTGAAGGTATCGGTGGTATCCATATCTGAGCTATGGATAGAAAAGTTTTGAAGTACTTCTGATAGTTCATTCATGCTATGAGCATACATGAAGAAACACACCAAATTCTAAGTTAAAATTTTGCAAATTAAATTTTCACAGAATCACAGAATGGCAATCAGAAAAATCAATTATTTCTAAATACTTAATTGGCTTAAATCAGTGGCTCTGATACCACAATTTTCTGTCACGGCCCCCGTCCCGGTGTGACCCGGTCTAGGAGCCGCGGGACAGAAACCCGTGGTATTTATTATTTGAGTTGACAGTGGAAGTTTAACAGGATCTTTTAAAATTTGTGAGTGCCCAATTATTTTATTTCATAATTTGGGATAAACCCCGTAAATTACAATCGAGGAATTTCACAAGGAAATCCCTGTGTTACAAAACATGTTTATTCATTTTATTGAGCCACCTCTTCAAGCTTGTTAGTGCTCCGTAGCACTTTTCCTTTATTCACAGTAGGTTGCCTGAAATATGTTTTAAAAATATTTTATCAGCAGGGAAATACTGGCAAGTCATTCAGGTTAAATAAAATGACACATTAGTTATAAATTACAGCATAAGAGCGATTACAATGGCTACTATCTTATTTTTATCTGGCGCCGTGTCACCTCCTGGTGACGATGGTCATACCACTATTGGGTCCTTTCACCCAAGTAGTGATGATTATCACTGTTAGGTTGATGAACCTAACCGTGAGAAATTAGTAATGTGCACAATACCCCACTAGCAAGTGATTCAAGATAACCACAACTTAATCCCTGTAATTATAACTTTTGAAAATAATTGGAGTATTGTAAAACATTTTTAATAAAAAGAGAATGACTCACATTGCAGATTTAAACGGGCAGAGTTTAGCCTACTGATTTAGTCTTGTAACCTAAATTAAATGACAATGCACACGAACTAGGTCAGTAACTTAATACACCATTTACGATAACTCACAAGATTAAAACCCTCACGACGAATGACAAAGTATAGCCCTAATTTGGGCAGCACTTAAACATCCATCGGATTGGTTTCAATCGATCGGACATTAAATCGTAGCAGCGATCGAGTTAATACCTTGTATCGTAGCAGCGTTTCTCTACATAAAAGTGTGATTTTGAGCAGTAGAACTTCGTTTTTGAGGGAAATGTTTGACACAGATGAACTGCTCATGCACCAGCCATTTATAGCAATTTTTCAAGTTTTACGCGGCCCGCGAGAGTCCACCTAGTCTACACTAGGGCTAACGTGTCATCGGTAGGTCTGCCACGTGTGCGACACGTGGCCTAGGACGCTTATCCGGTCAACATCACTTTGACGCGGCCCGCCTGAAACTCAAATTTCTTGTTTTCTTGGTTTTTCATGCACATTCGGGTTTCAGGGGTCCGGGTTTTCACTTACGGGTCGGTTTGGGACATTTTTGCAAGTCCTTACAATCTTGCGAATCCATAGATACCTGAAGTCTGTTATTTTTGTTTCTTGTATTTATTTATGATCCGCCTGTGGATCTTATTACAATCCAGTCTGTATATTCTTTCGTCGAACACTCAGACAATATGGTTTGTAGTAGTTTATTCACCAAGCCTTCAATTGTGCTATTATATTGTGTGTATTGTCAGTGATGATATCAACTACGTCATGATATTTCCCGCCGGGCCCACCGGTAATATATGGAAATATCGGGGTGTGACATTATTCTTCTTTTTGGTATAGGTAATTGGAGTAACGGTCCATTATTCACGCTGTGACTAGGTTCACCTTAAATTGACTGAGTAACACCTTATTTTATAAATAACAAATACATGGGAAAATCCAAAGTTTTCATTATAATAGTTTACATTAGGACCGTAGTTAGGAAATAGTTTATCAGAGTAACACCTTATTTTATAAATAACAAATACATGGGAAAATCCAAAGTTTCCATTATAATATGTTTATAGGGGTAACCCTAATTTATTGAAATAAAACTTATTTCTTGTTTATGTAACTTTTATAGCCACTTTTCCAAGCTTTCAGTGCACTCCAGCTGGCTTCTAGTTTGCTGTCACATTTTGTTACCTAAAACGCGTTTTAAAAAGTTTTATCAGCAAGATATACTGGAGAGTGCATCCTAGTTTAATCGAAACAATTTTTATCATTTCACAGTATTGAGGGCATCCGCAATTACATTTGTTTATATCTACCCAATTACCACCCACAGTACTTTCAATCCTAACTTGTGGTCATGCTACTACTCACGATGTAGTAACAAGTAATGTATACAAACCCCAACATACCGAAAGTAATTGTAGAATCACAAATACTCAATTACTATCAAATGCCAAACCCCAGTGTGTTGGAATGAAGTGGGTCCGCGAGAATTAGCTCACAAAGATGTAGTCTGGATCACTAATGAAAAGATTGAAGTAATCTGGGCTCATTTAAAAGCTGCCCAAGATCGACAAAAGTCTTACACGGATAAAAGACGAAGACCAATCGAGTTTCAGGTTGGTGATATGGTTATGCTCAAAGTATCTCCGTTGAAAGGAGTCATCCAATTCCGAAAAAGGGGGAATTTGAGTCCAATATTTATTGGGCCATTCAAAATCATGGAACGGGTGGGTAAGGTAGCGTACCGACTCAAACTGCCAGAAGAATTGAGTAGTATACACATCACTTTCCATGTTACACATCATTCAATCATCATCATCATCATACTCAGTATATCCCACCAATAGCAAACCTAAGATAGGGTTTGAGAAAGGTAAGATGTAGACAGCCTTACCCCTACCCCGTAGGAATAGAGAGGCTGCTTCGAGTGAGACCCTCGGCTCGATAGTAGCTTTGCATCAAGCCTTGGACATAAGGCACATAACACTTAGCAATTGAGACAAACGCTCATTAGAGCATGTACCCTCTTATATTTCGGCTATCAACGTCACCACATGATGCATGATTAACCATCCCCTCTTTTAATATTATTTTCACAAAATTAGTAAAATAATGTTAAAATTAGTGCACTTTCACCCCCCCCTCCAACGTCCACACATATATACATTATATGTGTGTGCCGCAAACGGGCGTCTGATCCATCATTCATTGTAATTTATATATCTGGCTGCTGTGCTGGCTAGTGATAACTTTAATATTTATAAATATGTTTAAAAATAGTTCAAATATAACAAAACTTGTTACTTTCCCTAATTCAACTTCCGGTTAAAGCCAAACATGTTGCCCTAATATATGACGTGTTCATTTCATTCCACATACTACCTGGGACCTCCTATGTATGTATCGTATCTTCATCATTGTAGAGAGAGAGTGTGTGTGAGAGAGAGAGTGATGAAGAAATCTTATCGTATCCAATTATTATTTATCATCATCTCCATAGCAGTTTTCATATATGTATATTCAAGAAACCAACATCTTAATTTCGGCTGCCGGAAAACCAATCTCCGACCACGCTCAACCATCGACACTCTGGTCCACAATTCGGACCACCACTTTACAGACACCCCACTTCACCCACTCGACCCGTTAACCGTACCCGAAATCAACAAGATCCGATCCATTCTCTCGGCATACGAACCATTTTCATCCTCCTTCCCCTCCGTCAACACTCTCTCGTTAGACGAACCCGACAAATGTCAAGTACTCGCTTGGAAACCAGGCGACCCACTTCCGCCCCGAAGAGCATCGGTCATATCGTTTTTAGATGGGCAAACGCATCTTCTAACCGTTGATTTGGACCTCGCCGTTGTTACAAACGTTGTTGTTAACGTCGGGTCAGGTTACCCGATGTTAACAAATGAGGACCTCACAACGGCTTTAGAGGTCCTTTTAATAAATTTGGACTTTAACAAGTCTATTTTGGCTAGAGGGGTGGACTTTAATGATTTGGTATGTGTCCCTCCTTCATCGGGCTGGTTTGGCCCGGATGAGGAGGGCAAAAGAATCGTTAAAGTCCAGTGTTTTTCTAGCCAAAACACTCCAAACTATTTTGTATATTTTGTGTCATGTTTTCATGTCATTCATTTGATTTCATTGCATTCCTCATTTCTTTTGTGGGTCCCGTTTGTGAGGATTTCCGTATATAGAATCTTGAACCGCCTCGATAAATCAAATGTATGGATTAGAGTTTGAATTGATTTGTATCACCATACTCAATTCTTACCCTTTTGTGGCTTTCAGCTTTTCAGGCTAGGTGCATTCCAATCACTTTGCGTATTAGAAGGTTCCGAAACCGTCAAAGAGGTATGCCAATGTGAAGAACTTGTATGCTTAAATTTAATTTATTTTCTAAAAATGGATATTTTCTACTACTTATTAAGTTATGAACCCGTTTTGATTCGATTTTCATATATATAAAGTACCTAATAACCTATATATGTTTCTATATATATAATATACCATATAGCATTTTGAGCTTCAATTGGTTTTATTATATGTCTGTAACATGCAATGTGCACACATTAGTAGAACATAACTAATAATTTCACGTTTGAACCAGAGAACTTATTCAAAGGGAATCACTATTCAATTTAAAGACGAGGAAGAAAGTAGCGCCTTCATGGTGCTTTTGAGCAATGGAAAAGTAAAGCGGTTACTCAAGGTATGTTAATTTATGCTAACATTATCTGTCATGCATTAATGATTAATGGTACCGTTTCTTTTAACTTTAGTAATTCCTTTTATCTCATATTTACACCCGGTGAGATAAAACGAAAGAGTGAAAAGTTTAACCACTGCCGGATGTTAATACCACATTATACTTATTGTGCTTTTAATGCGGCGAATGCACTCTTAATCGACCTGATTATTTATTGTTTCTTTTTACAGGATCAAGTTTACCAAACGGAATGGTTTCTTCTTCTAAAAGCAAGTTTGATGATAAAATAGAAGCATCTTCTGCTAAAATTTATTTCCATTACTAAGGGCAACTGCTTCATCAGCAAAATATGATGCAGGATTATGTGAGAACAGGTCAATATATATCGCTTTCTTTTTCTTTTTTGAGTTGCATGTATCACATTGTGCTTATTAAAGCACGGGTCAAATGAACACATTTGAGATTTTATGGAGCTGAATTACATGATAAATGTTTTTTCTAGGTTCCTACTATGTTGCGGTTATTGCGAATAAAGCCGATAGCTGGTGATATTTTCAAGTTGTTTTAGTATTTGTGTAGTGTCAGTAAACTTTTGTGAATACTTGGTGGTTAACTTATAAGCTTTATTATTTATAGTTTTGAATGCAATTTTGTTAAAATTACAAAATTGAGTCTAATTTCATTTTTTCCAGCAACTTGGAGATTATTCAGTTAATCAGTTAACCAAGTTAATTCACTGTTCGTGAGTATTTTATTCATACAACTTCAAGCCTTTTACGACGTTCACCTGTCAATCACGGTAAGTATCAAATGGGTCGAATCAGTTATACGGGTTGAAAGTTTCAACCTGTTCACTTAGAAAAATATTAGATAATAATGAGTCAAGTCAGTCAAATAAAAAGTTCACACAAGTTAAAATTTCAACTAGGTTAGTTATAAGTTGGTCATTTTTTGTTATGGTTTTTTTTTCTAAAACATGTCAAGCAAAACAGATTAGCAAAAGCGGCAAGTTGAACGAGTCAAAACAATTCAATCAAGCCCTGTTTCAACTTTCACTAAAGTTAGCTTTTTTGACTCATTGTCCAACTGTACCCAGTTTTTCACCTGTAGAAACAAGTATTAGTCTTATGTGCCCTTGATTAAGTTAAATATATATAAACTAATAGATTAAGAAAAAGAGTTCACCATATGAACTTTTACACACTCCTTGACTATGAGCTCTTTTTTTATGTTGATATGAACTATCGAGGCCTACCAATCTTCAAGATTTGAGCATATTTTAATGTTTTCTACCAATGGCTGCACTTCTTCAGATAATGCAAATCACAAGGTATGAGGAATCAATTCTTTTAGTAATGATTTAATCAAGAACAAGTTAATATTTCATTTTAACTTCTATATAAAAAATATTACGTTTATTTTAGTTTACAACAGTGATATAATATTTTGCTATCATCTTGATGATGCATTCAAGAGAACAAATTTTGATGTAAAGATCCCCTCTTTTCTACTGGCACATTATTGTTTCATTTTATTTTGTTGTTCAGGAACATCTCAGTTGAGTATCTATATGAATGGTAGTTTCAAAAGGATAACCTGTAAAATACCGGCAAATATGATGGGCCATTGAGGTTGGGTAACGGGTCAAAGTGGGTTGGCGTGATGTTAAAATTTGGGTGACGTTTAAACCATGTGGGGTTGAAGTGTTACTAATTTAACCTTTTCAATTTAAATTATGTAATATGCCAAGTTGTTTGTTTGATTGAAATTATGTATTTAATCATTATTAATTAATATAAATAGCTTTGAACGTTTACAAGGTTTGCCTCCATGTACTGTAATATGTTTCTTTTTTGAGGATTCTATACAATTGGTGCTTGCTACTCGCAAGATTTCTAATGATATTTTGTTGGCCTTTTTAAAAAAACCGGGCTCACGTTGAAAAAAGACTACATTTGGTAAGTGAAGTTTGAACGAGATAGAATACACTCTTTTGGATAGATAATTGTTTAGATGGCAGGGCAACTTTATAACTCTATAGCCAACACATCTATACTATATAATAAAAGAAACCTCTAAAGGGACACGTGTCATTCATTTGAGCGCTCTCTCTTATTTAATTATAAATATTTATTTTCTATAATTTATAATTAAAAGTAGTCGTGATAAGATAGAGGAAATAACAAATTTAAAACATTAATATTAATTAAAGTATTAGATTCGTAGATTTTGAAACAAACCATAACATTCTTAGGCTATGGGGTGTGGATGGAGCCCCATTGGGCTTTATAGGTGCCAACTAGGAGCCACGTCATCGCCATGTCAGCATGGGGGCTTTATCATGCCCCCCTTTAATTTGGAGAGTGTGGATGGAGCCCCGTGTCATGATTACCTAATTATTTTTTATTTAAATATTTTTTTTTAATTAAATGGCAATTTTAATAACTACAAAATTAAAAATAAAAACATAATTTCATCTAAAAAAACATTACATACTAGAAAAAAAAACATAACATAGTAGAAAAAAAATACAACAAAGTCATAAAAAAAACATAACATACTAGAAAAAAAAAAGGCAACATAGTTAAAAAAACTACATATATTTGGCCCGAATTTGTGCCTTACGAGCCTCCAAAATGACTCGGTCCTCCTCCGATACATGTGACAGATCCCTTGCGAGAAAGTCCATGTCTCTCGCAATTTGTTTCTCCATTTTCATTTCTTGTTGTTTTTCCCGAATGGAGATTATTTGCTTCAGATTTGCCTGGAACTCGGTAATCTTTGACGGGCCATCTGATTTAGTAGACTTTCCACGTGCCTTTGCCTTGGCTTTACTTTTATCCCTACCAGTTGGACGAGGCAGCTCTTGGGGTTCTTCAAACTCGTCAGTTTCCTCGTTTAGATTAATTACTGTACGAGCATCTGACCCAGAAGGTTCGGTGGTGGATGTCGATTTGGACCGTTTGGATCTAGGGCGGGTTGGGTCGAACGGTGGCACAAGGTGCCACTTTGGAGATTTGCGAAGAAGCTCCCATGTGGTTACTAGGTTAAACATATGCCCATGTTGCATTCTATACTGGGTGTGGGCTTCGGTCATGATATCGACATCATTCGCACCACTTTTCCTTCGAGTGTTATTGACGAGGTTATTGTATATGCTATTGAAGTTGCTAACCTTCGTCCTCAAAGCCCCCCACTTTCCCGAAAAAGAGTCGGGGGTTCGATACACGCCACGACCCATTGCGGCGAAAAACTTATCGCGTATACGACCCCAAAATGCATTTATGTCTTGGTCGTCTCCTAAAAAAATTATTATTTAGACAAGCATAAAAAATATTATTTAGACATGCATAAAAAAATTATTTACACAAAAAAAAATAGTATTTTAGACAAGCATAAAAAATTTATTTACCAACAATCTCGTCCTCCGACACGTTGAGCCAAGCTTTTGCCAACTCGAACTCTTCCTTAGGCGACCAAAATTCTACCTTCTTTGTCGCACGTTTTTCAGTCTCATCCTTCTTTTTATGGCTTCTTTTTTTGATAGAAGAGGATTCAACTTGGGTTTCGGGAACGTATTCCTGTTCGCTTGTGTTTGGCGGTGACATGTTTGGCGGTGACATGTTTGGCGGAAAAAAAGCGGGTTGAGAATAATACCCGAAATATGGAGGAGGCATCGGTTGAGTGGTGGGATGATGAGAAGTTGGTGGCATTGGATAATATCCAAACTCCCCCGTACGCGGGTCTCGGCGATAGCGGTGCTCTTGCTCGTTGTTTTGCAAAGTTTGCCAATACGGATTGGTCGGATCCCATGGGTTGTTTGGGTTAGGAAACATTGTTGGAAGTTTTAAAAAAATAGAAGAGAGTTGTATAAAAGAGGAGGTAGAGAGTGAAAGGAATGAGAGTAGAAGGAGTGATTTTATAGTGTGATTTTATAAATAAAGTAAAAAAGTTTTTTTTTTTAAATTCCGACCGTTCAACGGTCCACACAATCAAAATGCCTCGGTCCTTGTGCGTTACCGCTCGCCATAGCGGTGGCGGAGCAAGTATAGTGCCCCAGCTATGGCGCCGGCGGTGTGGGTGATTTCAGGGGGGGGGGGCTATGGTGGTCGCTGTGGCGGAAGGGTGGCGCCCCACACCCTCCAGCCTTATAGATAAATTTTTTGAATTAATTATGTTTGTTGATAAACATTGCCACATAATTAAAAGAATATATGAAATAAATAAATCATCTTAATTATAAATAAACATGTTAATGTTTTTATTATAAATACTTAATATTCAAGAATAAAACTAATAATTTCTAATAGTATGGGTTAAACACTTGAACAACTTAAACTTAAACATAAAAATAAATGTTTTTTTTTTCGTTTCGGTTCGGTTATTTTCGGTTATTGAAAATGTTTATCCGAAAACCGAACCAAAATTTTCGGTTTTTAAAAATCCGAAAACCGAACCATCGGTTTTCATTTCGGTTCGTTTTTTTGTTCGGTTTTGTTGGTTACGGTTCGTTTTTTTCGGTTTTCTGCTCACCCCTAACCATTTGGTTGGAGAATATACCATATCACCAGACTATCCCCTTAAGGACTTATCTCATTTACTACTTTCATACTTTTTTTCCTGTTGTACAATTATTGCCGCTTATTAAAAGCTACTTAATTTAATATTTTATTGATCCAAGCACGTGTAATACATGTGTTTTAACCTAATAATAAATAAAAAGAACAAAGTAAAATGTTATAAATAATAAACAGTGCATCAACATTCATTTTTTAAGACGCATTTTGATGACTGTATGAGTTAATCGATTAGATTACATTTTATTCAACTAATGTTATTCACAGTTTTATTCAACCAGGGAAACACACAAGTTTTTTTTAAGAAATAATTTTTCACTTAATATATAAAACTATATTTATTTAACCCGTGTAACACACGGGGTTCTAACCTAGTTAATATGTAATACATTTTGGATAGATAATTGTATTGCTTATAAATAATAAGTGACATGTATAACTTTCTCCAGCCCGGGAAGCATTTCCCGGGTGATAACCTAGTTTAATATTTATAAATATGTTTAAAAAATAGTTCAAATATAACAAAACTTGTTACTTTCCCTAATTCAACTTCCGGTTAAAGCCAAACATGTTGGCCTAATATATGACGTGTTCATTTCATTCTACATACTACCTGGGACCTCCTATGTATGTATCGTATCTTCATCATTGTAGAGAGAGAGAGAGAGTGTGTGTGTGAGAGAGAGTGATGAAGAAATCTTATCGTATCCAATTATTATTCATCATCATCTCCATAGCAGTTTTCATATATGTATATTCAAGAAACCAACATCTTAATTTCGGCTGCCGGAAAACCAATCTCCGACCACGCTCAACCATCGACACTCCGGTCCACAATTCGGACCACCACTTTACAGACACCCCACTTCACCCACTCGACCCGTTAACCGTACCCGAAATCAACAAGATCCGATCCATTCTCTCGGCATACGAACCATTTTCATCCTCCTTCTCCTCCATCAACACTCTCTCGTTAGACGAACCCGACAAATGTCAAGTACTCGCTTGGAAACCAGGCGACCCACTTCCGCCCCGAAGAGCATCGGTCATATCGTTTTCAGATGGGCAAACGCATCTTCTAACCGTTGATTTGTACCTCGCCGTTGTTACAGGCGATGTTGTTAACGTCGGGTCAGGTTACCCGATGTTAACAAACGAGGACCTCACAACGGCTTTAGAGGTCCTTTTAACAAACTTGGACTTTAACAAGTCTATTTTGGCTAGAGGGGTGGACTTTAAAGATTTGGTATGTGTCCCTCCTTCATCGGGCTGGTTTGGCCCGGATGAGGAGGGCAAAAGAATCGTTAAAGTCCAGTGTTTTTCTAGCCAAAACACTCCTAACTATTACATGAGGCCCATAGAAGGGCTCAGAGTAACCGTGGATGTAGACAAACGAGAGATCGTCAAAATAACTGACACTGGTCGAGACATTCCTATACCAGAAGAAACTAATACTGATTACCGGTACACAACAAGAAGCCCGTTTTCGGATATGACCCCGGAAACGAACCCTATGTCTATGGAACAACCCAAAGGGCCTAGTTTCACTGTAGAAAATGGGCATACAGTGAAATGGGCCAATTGGGTTTTTCACGTAAAACCTGACATACGGGCTGGGATAATAATATCCCAAGCCATGGTCCGGGGTGACAACGGGGAGTATAGGAGTGTGATGTACAAAGGGTTTGCGTCAGAACTTTATGTACCGTATATGGACCCGGATCAAGGTTGGTACTATAAGTCGTATATGGATGCAGGTGAATTTGGGCTCGGTGCAACCGCTATGCCCCTTGTGGAACTGAATGATTGCCCAAGATACTCTTATTATATGGACGGGGTGTTCGCGAGTGCCGATGGTCGACCGTTCATTCAGCCCAATATGATTTGCATATTTGAACGTTTCACCGGAGATATTGGTTGGAGGCATTCGGAAATTCCGGCCATGGGTTTCGATGTAAGTAACAATGATTCTTTTGTCTATATTCCCTGCAAAATATATTTTTGGTTATATAAAATAAGAAAAAGAAAAAAAAAATAAGAACTCGCTAGCAAGTTATATGACCATTGCCCAAATAAATTATTTGCAATTTGTTTTTGTGTTATTTAGATTAGCAAAAGTGAAAACAATCAGAACCAAAGCATAAATATTAATTGAAAAATTTCTTGTCACTCTCATGTATACTATTCAATTTTGTATGATTTTTCATGCTTTGTGTACTCACAAGCCTTTAGCTCTTTTTCTTCATTTGAAAATTGAGATGGTGTTCTACTATATTATCAATATATTATATAGTATAATATTTTTTTAGTTTGTTTAAATATAAATTAATTCCTAGATAAATAAATTTTGTATTTCTTATTAACTATAGGAAATAAATTTTTATTTTACTATAAAACTAACATGTTGTATATTAACAAAAAATATTGTTTTATTTGAAGGTTTATGTTTCGATTTTGACAAATTTACATTTATCTTTAAGTTGTCAGATTTACTCAGCTTCGATACTTATAACATGTTTAATCAAGATTAAATTATAGTTTATGTGTAAGTATAATGTTTGTATAACCATGTTTGATTAAATCAAATAATTCTTATGATTTTATTTTGAATTTTAATAACCATATACTTCCCGTTAGTCTTCTAAGTAAAGCAATAATTATATTTTACGGCCTATTGCAAGGTGCAAGTCCTTAAGGGTGAGAGGGGCACTCCTCTCTTAGGGGAGTCCCCTCTCTTACGCACGGCCAATTAGCACGCGCCACGTCAACTCCCCCCTTGACTCCCCTCACACCCTCAATTTGATGGCGGCACTCCTCTCTTAACTCCCCCCATCATCTCTCTCTCTCTCTCTCTCTCCTCTCTTTTTGTGCGGTGAATACCCCCCGCTCCCACTCCCCGATTACCTTCCCCGAATTGATGGCGGCGGTGTTCCCGCTTGGGGACTTGGCTCACCGCTAGCCTCCCCGCTAAGTGCCCCGGACACCCTAATACTATTTATCATTTAGCAATTGACATAAGTGGTTTCACTTTCACTCCTTTATATTTTGTTAGAAAAAACTTTTAAGTTGATAACTTTATTTTAAAAATGACATCAACTCATCAAAGTGAACATGTTTATATTTCTTTTATTTATGTTTCAAACGATTATCTTCACATTCTTTGTTTATTTCTTAATATATTTTACATTTCGGTCTAAATTTGGCGAGTTACACTCCGCAAGGCATGTACGTTTAACATTTTACATCTATTTTTTGTTTGCTTTAATAGTCCCATCATAATGTGCGGGTCCTAAAAGCTCGTTTATATAATTTTATATAATAATAAATGATGAAAGGATTATGAATAGTGTTTTTTTTATTTGTCTTTTGTGGCTCTTTGTTTTTTTCTCTTTTTTATTTCTAATTTATTGGTTATTTTAGTTTTTATTGATGTCATTAAAACCGGTATAGATATTTGTTTTCATAGTTTTCAATGAGTAGAGCCTGAAACGACCAAAGTCGTGCACAAGGGGAAACGATCAAACTCCTGCCGCGTTGCGCGGTGGGGAAAACCTATTTTTATTTTTTTTAATTGGTATTATGGGAACCGATATCAATATTCGCTTTTATTGATATTCATTTTTATGGTTTTCCAATGAGTCTTGTCGAGCCAATAACGACCTAAGTCACGTCGCGTAAAACAGTAAAAACCGATCATCCTCCCGCCACATAACGCGAGAGAAAAGCCCGTTATCGATATTCACTTTATGGTTTTCGATGAGTTGAGGCGATGACGACCAAAGTCACGCCACGCAGCACGGGGAATAACAATCAAACTCTCGCCGTGTATCGCGGGGGTAAAAACCTTTTTTCGTTTTTTAATTTGTTTTTCAGAAACGATATCGATATTCGCTTTTATTGATCTTTGTTTTAATAGTTTCTGATGAGTCGAGCTGATAACAACCAAGTCACGTCGCGTACCACGGGGAGAATGATCAAACTCCCGTCACGTAGAACGGGGAAAAACCTAGTTTAGTACCAACAAAACAATAAGCCTGTAAACCCAACGTATCGTAGCCAAATCGAAGAAAGGTCCGGTTAAATGGGCAGCTGTCATTGAAGCCGAAGCCAAATTGCAGGGAAAAAGTGTTCAGAGTTGTGAGATTGATGACCAGGTGAACCACAATGAGCCTGTATCTACTAATATGGAGGAAGATAATCCAAACGTCGCGCAACGGGCTACAGCTCCTCTTCATCAGGCTTTGCACAATCAGAACAAAATTCCGAATTTACAACCTGTGGATTTGTCGTCTTCTGATGAGGATTATGGAGTCACTCACCAAGTGCACCCGACTGATGTTTCTTCCGACCAAGCAATGTCCTCTGCAGATGTATTTGGGGAACTGAATAGCAAGTCTCAAGATGCAGAGGATACAAACAGGAAAAGAGATAATGTATGGATAAAACAGGATGAGATGGGCTTATCCTTTGCTGAACGGATCAGAAACAACAGTGCTGCTGGAAAGGTTCGGCTGGAATACATACCTCCGGTTATTACTCCTGAGGGTAAGTGTCGTGTTGTTTTATCAAATGAAGATTTACTTCACTCTGCAAAAGTTTATCCGCTTTATCTCTATGGCTATTTTCTGGGTACATCGATGGATTTCAATGTTGTAAATCGGACCCTTAGACGTCTATGGCATGCTTATGATATAGCTGAAATTACTAAAAGTAGTGCTGGGTATTTCTATTTCAAGTTTTATAGTGAGAAAGGGTTGAATGAGGTGCTTGAGAATGGGCCTTGGTTAGTAAATAATATCCCCATCTTTGTTAACAAATGGGTTCCAGGGCTGTGTTTAGAGAAGGTTGAACCGAAAACCATCCACATTTGGGTTACCGTTCATAATGTCCCGCTTGAACTGTGGACAGATGTAGGTATGAGTAAAATCTTTAGTGGCGTTGGACGACCTCTTTTGTTGGACAAAGTTACCCACTCTCGAGTAACAGAGCAAACAGGAAAACTTGGTTACGCTAGGATGTTAGTAGAAGCGAAGGCATCCACTAATCTTCCAAACGAGGTCGAGGTGGAATTCCCTGCAGATCAGAATAGGGAAGCTCGTGTGGGTGTTCTGCAGGTGACGTATCAATGGAAACCTTCAGTTTGCTCCTTTTGTGAAGTGTTTGGTCACTCCCTGTCGGCCTGTAAAAGTCGCCCAAGAACAGAACCAGACATCCAGAATGTGGCTGCCAACAACACTTCTTCCTCTAGTGTAGAAGGGAAGATGAGTGCTCCTAAAACAAGTGATAAGAACTTTACTCAGGGAAATCGAAAGAAGAATGTTGTGGCAGGGATAAACAAAGGGAAAACGGTTGTTAATAATCGGGTTCAGCAAAAAGAAGGGGCCAAAGGTTCTGAGAATGGTTACAAAAGTGGTGAGGGATGTGGGTCAAAGCAGGTTGGATCGGGTTTCAACTTCACTCGTGCTGTTCAAGGGCCGAACCACTATACTAAGCGAGCTCCTAAGTCGCCACAAAATGCTGCAGTGAATCAGTCCCAGGTTAAGATTGCCAATAGATTCTCAGTTCTAGATTTCAATGCGAGTATTAAAAACAATGACATCATTGGTGAACCCATGGACCTCCACCCCCAAGATAATGGTGGTAATGAACATTGTACCACTAAGGAGCAGCCCAGTTTTGATCCGGGTCGTATTCTACCTAAGTGGAGCAGAGAACCGATGGCTAGACCTACTAGTAGGGATTATGGTATAACGGATAGACAGAAAAAACACATTCGGGATGCGCTTCAAAGCAAAGCCCACGCGGTGACAGCGGAGGAGCAAGAGGATTGGTGTGAAGGGGAGCACGAATATTTCTGGGATACATGTAAGGAACTTGGGCTGGACCCGGATTTTTGTGTCATAGATGTGGGTGAAGATGATAGTGGCACGGCAAGTTTTTTCTCGCAACTTGCAAATTCGGGCAAGTATTTTGACCCGGTGGTAGCAAAGCCCCCTAAGCGTAAGTAATTTATGTCGATGCCTTTGATTGTTAGTGGGATGTGGTGGTTCCTGTTTGTTTTGTTTTCCGTCTTTTCGTATGGTTTAAATCGCATCTTAAAGCTGCTGGGTAATGCTTCTAAAGGCTTTCTTCGGTTGCTTATGTACTGTGATATAGGTATGACTTGTTGCCTTATTTGGGTTTTCTTATGGAAGGCCCATTCCATGGGTTTGCTCATATGCGGTTTAAAGGCCCAATGCAATTGGGTTCTAGTGGTGTTGTTTGTTATTGTTATGTTAGCAAAGGATATTATTCCTACTAAGATTTTATGTTTTAGTAGGCATAGTATGGTTTTCGTTTTGAATGGCCCCCAAAGCATGTTTTGGGTATCCATGTGCTATGGTGGGGTATGCCCCTCCAAAAAATACATGTAATATCTTTTTTCTTCTTATTATAGTTTGCCGGGCGAAAGCTCATTTACCCAAAAAAAAAACAATAATAGTTGTGCCATTAAACAACTTTTTTAATAAGAAACACAAATTCCCTCCTAAAATCTACTCTTAAAATCCGTATATTGTCACGTTGTTAGACTTGAACCCATCAGTGGCGGATGTAGCTTATACCAGGGGGCAACGCCCGCTACGGCTTGGCGCGGAAAATTTTGGAAAAATTAGTGTAAATTTCGGAAAAATTTGACGTTTTTTCGATTTCGTTACGGCTTATTTATAAAACGTTACGGCTACGATCCGTTTCTAGATCCGCCACTGGAACCCATACCACTTAGATGGGATTCAACACGCAACTAGGGCAAGAGATCATCTATATATTACGAACTATGACATCCAAAGGTTAATTGTTATGGGTTACTATTTTTTTTTTTTAATTTTGTTATCAACATCATCTCTTATCTTTAGTGTTGCCGTTGATTTGTTGTTCTTATTACAGAAATACTTATATTGATTTTTTTTTTAATTTTTTTTTGTTTGAAATAAACAGATAAGAGAATCAAGGCCAAAGGTGACACTAGTTGCTCGAATGGTTGCATCCGTTGGAAATTACGATTATATTTTTGATTGGGAATTTCAAACCGATGGTTTAATCCGTGTTAAGGTATTTCATATTTGTACTTTAATCATTCCATTTTATAAAAATGTTTTTAATCACTTTTAAAATAAGGAAAAAGTTATACCTCACAAATTTTTGATTATAACGACAGGTGGGACTATCGGGAATGCTAATGGTGAAAGCAACTCCATACGAAAACGTATACAATATCTCCAACACTGACGACATGAGCGGGCCACTAGTCTCAGAAAACGTCATCGGTGTTGTTCATGACCACTTCATCTCGTTTCACCTTGATATGGACATCGATGGCCAGAACAATTCATTTGCCAAAGTCAATTTGGTCAAAGAAGAAACGCGACCGGGTCAATCTCCTAGAAAAAGTTACTTAAAAGCGATTAGAAAAGTGGCAAAGACCGAAGACGATGCGAAGATCAAGCTTAAACTATACGACCCGTCTGAGTTTCATGTCTTTAATCCAGCCCGAAAGTCAAGATTGGGTAATCCGACTGGTTACAAGATCGTGCCTGGTGGGACTGCGGCTAGCTTGCTTGATCTCGATGATCCACCGCAAATTCGGGCCGCATTTACGAACAATCAGGTATTAAATAATGGTTTGTGAATGTAAATTGTTTGAAATGGAATAAAATGGGTTTTGTTAATGTGACAGATTTGGGTGACTCCACATAATAAAAGTGAAGAATGGGCTGGTGGGCTTTTGGTGTCTCAAAGTAAAGGAGATGATACACTTGCTGTATGGTCTGCTAGGTAAGTTGGATTGGGCCGGTTGTTGATGGGTAAAGTTTTATAATCATCATAACAAATAAGTTTTAAGATTAGGAATGGCAATGGGACGAGTTTAGAACGAGTATTGATAATCCTAGTCCCGTGTCCAACCCAATAATCTTCGGGTATATATCCGATATGTTGGTTTAGTAAACTTGGGTTTTTTTTACTAAACAGGAATCGTGAGATCGAGAACAAGGACATAGTGTTATGGTATACATTGGGCTTTCATCATATACCATGCCAAGAGGATTTCCCGGTAATGCCGACAGTTTCTTCGAGTTTTGAATTGAAACCCGTAAATTTCTTCGATCGAAATCCCATTCTTAATGCAAAACCGATCTTTCAAAAGGATCTACCCGTGTGTTTTGCTACTAGCTCGTATTGATGCATGCCGAACTTTTCATTTAGAATTCCACACTTAGTTTATCCTTGAAGTTCATTTAGAAAATATATGTTTCAATTATGTATCATTCGCTATAGATTAATGTGTTAAATCAAAAGTTCGAGTTTAAATATCCTTTGACAAAGGTGGGTTCATAGAAGAACCACGAAAGGGTAGAGAACTGGAAAACCATGGGTAAAACTAAAGATGTAAAAAAAAAACTCATAAAAAACACTTTTACTTAATATTTTTCAGAAGCTTTTGCATATAAAAAGCGGTTATTTTGATTCAATAAAGCGGTTTATGAACCATTTTAAATGTATGTTCCTAAACCGCTTTAAAAAGAGAATGAACGAGTCATATTACACAGTTGTAGCGGTTCACGAATCGTTGTTAAAGGTAACCCATCAAACTTTATCCCTGTCAATTACCGTGCTTCACAAAATCTCTAAAAATAGAACGAACCCACCAAGATCATCTCAATTTCAGCGGTTCACTTACCGTTGTAAAAAGGGTAACCTGCTAAAATTAATCTCTATGAATTACAACGGTTTCTATACCATTTAAAAAAGACACCCTTAGGAACGGGGAGCTGGAAGTTCAACAATACGACATTTGATGTGTTCATTTGTCGGTTCAGATGACGAATTTCTATTTCCTTGTTTATGTCATCTTTTCTTGCAAAACGCGGGTTTGTTACACAACACATGACGCCCATACGAGTCATTGATCTGTAGTTCTTCGAAAGACCAATGCTAAGCTAGGACTTGTTTGCATTCTCTTGCTCCTATGAGAGTCAATGATCATGAGTAGTTAAATACTGATTGTTCACTCGCATGAGTGCAATATCACCGGTTTTGCAGATCATATTCGTCTACAACAATGATTAAGTTAACTCGTCTTTGTTATTTTGATAAACATTAAAAATCTTTTAGCTTGATAATAATCACCGTAATAATAGTCAAATAAAGGGGTTCATTTGCACTTATTATGTTTAATGAGGACGGCTCATAGTGTGTGCAAGGTGTGCAGCACACAAAGCCCATTTTTTGGCCCAAAAAGAGGAGATACCAGGGTCGAAACCTAGCAGTTGAGGGGTTTTTTTTTTCTTTTTAATGCGAAGACACAAGACTTGGGCTACTCTAGCAATGTAAAAAGGCTCAATTCAATTGCAAGTTTTGTTTTGTTAGGCCCCTTTAAATTTAACATTTTACTTTAGGCCCACTTTCTTCAACAAATTAAGTTACGTTCCTTTAAAAAGACCCAATTTCTTCAACAAATCTATACTATATAATAATAAAAAAACCAACTTTAGAACACATGTCATTTATTGGAGCCATCTATTTTTTAGTTTTCTCATCTTTATCTCCTATTTAATTATAGATAATTAATATTAATTAAAAGATAGTTATAAAATTAAATTTAAACAATTCATATAGGAGATAACTAGGTTAGTTCCCCGTGTGCTACACGGTTGAACAATTTAAACTATTTAATAAATATTTCTTGTAAATGCAAGACATTTATATACCAAATTGACATAAATAAGTTATAGTAAAAAGATGATGTATGTTAGTATTATAAAATTCATCAGAGAAACAAGTAATCAAACTGTCGCTGAAAATAATACAAAAGTAAATATATTATATAATACGTATTATTGTATTTACGTATTATATTACATTTAAATTTAAATATAAATAAAAAGTTAGAATGGATGTAAATTACAAAGACACTCAATGTTTCAAAAAAAAGTAACATGAATAATGACAATTCGGATTTCGTACATACAGATACCATGGGTTATATTTAATACAGTCACTTCATATTTAATGAATCCACATATTATAAAAGTTGTGATTATCGGGTTTGGTACCATATCTTATTTGATATTATGTAGTTACTTGCATCACTACACATGTATGAATGTTGTAATTAAGTGACCTATGTTTGACAAACAAATAGAGCTCGACTTCATAATTTAGTATGTATAACATAGAGTTAATTGCCAAAATCGTCCCTGAGGTTTGGGCACGTTTGCCATTTTGGTCCAAAATGACACTTTTGTACCAAATTGCCCCCAACGTTTGTAACTTTTTGCCATTTTCATCCAAACCACTAACTTAGTTTATTTTTTATGTTAAGTTGAGGATATTTGGATGAAACTGACAAATATAAAACCACATGGACGATTTTGGCAATTTACTTAAACCCTTTTTAATTTCTTTTATTTAATTGTTTTTGTTACATATATAATAAAAAGGAATATAGATGGAATTTTTAGAAAAAAAATAATAGTTTTGTCACATAATTTTTATAAATTTTCATCCAAATCACTAACTCAGTTTATTTTTTCTGTTAATGTGAAGGATGTTTTAAATTTTATAAATTAAGACATAAATTAATTCACAGCTTCTTTATATAAATCAGTTTTATAAAGAGAAAACGTCATCGGTGTGCAAAACATAACAATTGATTACAACTTTTAGTATTTATCAGTTGTAGAGATAGAAAAAAATTGTAAAGCGTTGCATATTTTTTAAATGTGTTGAGCACCTAGGAAATATGTTGATAGAAATAAAATATTTATTTAATTAAGATTATGAGGGTAACTAACTAATACTTATTCTGAGTGGCTTGAGTAAAGAAACTTTTGGTTCATAGCATTATAATTACAATTTGGTGGGTAATTTTAAGGTTTGGTAACGATACGTTGTTTGATAGGGGGAGGGGGCACTGGCTTCTGTTTTTCCTTAGGAGCGAATTTCAAAGAATAGAAGATGAATTACAAACTTGGTACATATGATAAGATTTTTTTATTTGACCTTTTATCAATAAGGTCAGCAGCATTTTAGTTTTATAAAATTTAGAGGTATAAGTAGATTTTATTTTTATAAAACTGATGTATATAAAAAATTAGAAATTAATTTCTGTCTTAGTTTATAAACATTTTTCGCCTTAATAGAAAAATTAACTTAGTTAGTGGTTGGATGAAAATTTATGTGAAAAAAACTATTATTTTTTTCATATAAAAATTGCATGTATATTCTTTTTATTATATATCTAACAAAATTAATTAAATAACAGAAATTTAAAAGAGTTTGAGTAAATTGCCAAAATCGTCCCTGTGGTTTTATATTTGTCAGATTCATCCAAATATCCTCAACTTAACAGAAAAAATAAACTAAGTTAGTGGTTTGGATGAAAATGGCAAAAAGTTACAAACGTTGGGGGCAATTTTGGTACAAAAGTATCATTTTGGACGAAAATGACAAACCTGCCCAAACCTCAGTGACGATTTTGACAATTAACTCGTATAACATATTATGTTTAATTTAATAGCTGAAAATATGTCATAAGATGTTTGACACCGATGTGTGAATGGTGTTGTCAAACAATTGGAGTTTGGTCATTCTTACGTTAGAGCATTCCCATCCAGTCCATCATATGTAGTGTGTGGGGTTTTTAAAATGTAAAGAGTATAAAAAGTGGTTGTGAGTGGAGGAGAGAGAAAATGCTACTGTTCATCTGTATATTTGATGGGACACTGTTCACCCACTATAATTTTTTAATATATATTGAAAGTGGTTGTGAGTGAAGAGAGAGAAAAATGTAATATATATTGAAAAGGAGAGATAAAAAGTATTTGTTTTTAGTGGAAATATATTGATATAGGAGTTGTTTTTTAGTGAAATGTATGTATATTTTAAGTGGATTGGATGTGAATGCTCTTATATGTTAAAATTATATAAAGATTATTATTTGAAAAAAAAAAATATAAGGTTATATATTTGATTTGCTTTTATATGTTTTTAAACGAAAAAGTGATAATAATAATAATATTAATTTGATATGTGAAGGGAGATAAGATTTCAGGATTATTATTATTATTATTATTATTATTATTATTATTATTATTATTATTATTGTTGTTGTGAATTTAACTATGAAACTAAAGAGATTATATTTTAGGCGGGAAAATAAAATTCTAGATAGCTTCAATGAATGTCATGTGTCTTAAATTGGTTTACTGTATTATATGTATAGATATAATCTTTTGAAATATTTATTAGATCTCAAAATTATTTATCTTGACATTAACAAAACACGTACACTAAATATAAATTAATATAATTTAAAGAGTTAAATGTCATTTTAGTCCCTGTGGTTTGGGCCATTTTGTCAGTTTAGTCCAAAGGTTTTATAATACACTAGGGTTTAGTCGCCCTAGTCGGCCCATTTGAAATCCTTACAAAACAGTCCCAAGATTACAACTTTAGCTCATTTTCCTTATCCCTTACCCTAATATGAAGAAGAATTTGAGTCGGAGAAAGAGGATGAAGTAGACGAGAGATTGAATACGAGTCGGATGGTGTCGAAATCATTGAACACTACGAGGATGACGATTACATTTGAGCTATTTGTTAATGTTTGAATTTTAAGTACTGAGACTTGTTATGTTATGACTTATACGTAAGTTCAGTTTGTATTTTGAACTACTTTTACCTTTTCAAGTATTGTATTGATATGGATGTGTGAGTATATATAAACATATTTATAAAAATAATAAAACTTACATATAAATTTCAGATCCGATTAATCCCGAGTAATCCCGAATAATCCCGAGTAGTCGCTAGTCCCCACCTCACCGGCCGACTAACAACTAGCGAGTTCTCCAACCTTGTTATTTAATATATAAAATTAAATTTATTCAACCCATTTAATAAATGAGATTTGTAAAGATATATTTTTTTATTATTTAGTATATAAAATTACATTTATTCAACCTAACCCGTGTAATAAATGAGGTTTTAAAAATATTTATTTTATTATTTGATATATAAAATTACATTTATTTAACCCGTGTATTACACGGGGTTCTAACCTAGTATAATATATAGAGTTAAATGTAATTAGTAAAGTAATAATATCTAGTAATAAAGTAATCTATCTATACTTTCTATAAAAGGAGAAATCTAAATGACATAAGAAAAGTTGATGTGTCAGCCAGAGAGGCTGTCCAACAAGTATTTTCTTATGTCATTACTGCATCATAAACCGGAATATATAAATCACTTTAAAATACATTTAATTTCAAAGCACTGTCATCTATTCAAATGTTAAAGGTCTGGCCCACATTCAAAAGGGCAAACCACTGCCCATCTACAAGAAAGTATAACTTAGCAGATGGTTCATTTGGCAAACGTATGCCTTAGCAGTTGTTTTGAAATTGCGGGTAATTTCAAATTCAAAATGCATGGGGATATGTAATTTGCAATTAATGCATGTCACTCACTCACTCTTGTCAATCATCTTCTTATATAAACTTATTTATATTCTCATTTCACTCTTCATATTAGAAACCACATTTCTAACCACATTTCTAATGTATCTCTCCCTCAAATCCCTTGTTCTCAATACTCGATATTTGTTCATAAAGGATAAGAGAAAACGGAAGCTCTCTCTGACCCACTTTCAAAACAAATTTTGGGGATATGTGGTTTGCCTTGATGATGGTAATGTGATATATATGATTATGTTTGTTTTGGTTTTTCATTTTTACTAAAGTTTTTTTATCTGAGTTATTATGATTAAATTTGTGAATAATCTGAGCAGATGATGATTGTTCTACGGTTGTTTCCAGCATCATTGTTCCAACATCGTTTAAAGTATGTTTTTTTTTTGCTACTCTAATTTTGAAATTTTAAATTTTTATTTTTGAAGTGATATACTCTAATTCTGGCTTTATATTTCAGTCTAATCACAATTGTTTGAAATTCGTACAATTATCTGCGGGTTATTTTAGGCTTGTATTAAAAGAAGCATAAAGTTAAATTAAACACAAAGAAAGATTATTAAATGTACATTTAAAATAATTTAGGCTTATGACTAAATGATGATTACATTTGACTTGGGCAGATGATGATGATGTAGAACCCTCAGTAGTTCCTACTAAACGCAAGAAAGGATCTGCTACTGCTGTAAGATAAGATTTTATTTTACTAGAGATTTATTCTTTCCTGCCTTTTTTGTATTAAAAGCAGCATAAATTTTGGTTTAAGGCAGCTCTTTTTGAAGCAAGTTGAGGATTAAGTATATGAGGATATGGCTACTCTTCAACAGCTGAAGAAGTGTTTTCATGTACTGCATCTTGGTCTGTTCACGAGAGACCAGGTTTCCAAAAACCTGATGGTGATGTATTCAGTACTTCCGTGGAGTTCATGGCGATTGTTGAAGATATACATTGAGAAGTTCGGTATTTGATGGAGTTGAAGCTAAAAGCACTAAATTTTTGCTGTTAGATTCCTAAATTTCTTGGTGTTGTTGTTAGATTTTAAAGTTTCGTTGTTCAGTACTCGATGTAATTGTTGATATTTTAAGCTTCATAATTAAATTTTAATCCTATTAATGTTTGTGGAGCATTTTATTTTTACTAATTTTAAGGTGCATAAGTATTATTATGTAATTTTTAATATCATCTGATTATTGCAGATCGGTACTTTTGATGTAGAAGTGAAATTGTCTCTGAGTTTAATTAGATTATGTTGATGTTGAATCAATATCTGTTAGTGTATAGATCTGTCAAAGTTAAAGTTTGGCAAAAGAGAACATCTGCTCTAAATCATCATCTGCTGATCTAACGCCTGTTTGACTTGCTACTGTTGCCAACATATGTTATTGCCTAATAGAGCTTTTTGAAGAATTTCCTCCTCTCAATTGTAAATACTGATGCATCTGTTACTTTAACTCTCTGTCAAAGGTAAATTCTGCCAAAGAGAACATTTGTTTAGTGGTGATCTTCTGCTAATCTAACGACTGTTTGACTAGCTACTGTTGGCAATATATGTTGTTGCCTAACAGATGTTCGCAATATCTTTGTCTGTTGGAGTTGCAGAAGCATTTGTTTACTATGTAGAGTATTGTTGGTCTTTAAATTAATAGTCTTTTTATCTGAGTTATGACTAAATGATGATTGCAAATGAAGCGATTTTTTATCTGAATTTTTTTATCTGACTTAAAATACATTTAATTTCAAACCACTGCTCTATATTCAAATGTCAAAGGTCTGGCCCACATTCAAGAGGGCAAACCACTGCCCATCTCCTAGAAAGTATAACTTAGCAGATGTTTCCTTTTGCAAACATATATCTTAGCAGATGTTTTGAAATTGCCGGTAATTTCAAATTCAAAATGCCTGGGGATATGTACTTTGCAATTAATGCATGTCACTCACTCACTTCTGTCTTATGGTAAAGGCGTCTTATGGTAAATGAAGAGGTTAATTGTAATTATAATAACGTGTTTAATTTTATACTTTTCCCATGGAAACACACTTTTCAAATGTTTTGCATTAAAAGCCTAAAGAATGTCGCATCATATTCTTTCGTCTGACGATGTATTTAGTCATAACCGCCTTCATTGGGTATATAAAATACATTGGGCAGAGGTTTTCATCATTAGCGTTTTCATCCATCTACTCAATCATCTTCAAAACTTTTTTGGTTATCAATATCATTACAATTTCTTTGGCTTTCAAAGACGCATTGGTTCACTGCAAAATGGAAAACATTGGGTTTCAAGTGATTGTTGATGAAATTTTCACAAGGCTCTCTGCAGAAGATATTGGTCGTTTGAAATGTCTTTCCAAGAATTTTTATCGGGAACTGTCAAGTCATGGATTTAAGATGATGCATGATCTCCGAAGTGGAGATTCAGTAGAAAAGAAACTACTCTCCTTTAAAGACACGTCAATTATCGTTGACGACGTAGTTGCTGGTAATTCGGATGTTGTTAGAAGCAAAACGTTAAGTTTTCCTATCAATGTCCACCCTACCTTCTTACGTATTCTATCGTCATTTAATGGATTGTTGTTAATTTGCTATGAAGGGATTTGCTGTGAGTTAGAAATCTGTTACAGGATTTTGTGTATTCCTTGGTAACTCTTTAGTGTCTTGGAAAAGTAAGAAACAGACTACTGTGTCTTGGTCTTCAGCTGAAGCTGAATACAGGTCTATGTGTGCGGCTGCATGTGAATCAGTTTGGTTAAAAAATTTGCTTAGTGAGTTAGAGGTTAATGTAGAAGTTCCTATTAAACTGTTTTATGATAATAATGCTGCCATATCTATAGCAGCAAATCCAGTTTTCCATGATAGGACCAAACATTTTGAGTTAGACTTGTTCTTTTTAAGAGATTTGATTTCAAAAGGAACTGTGAAATGCTTTGGTATAAAATCTGAGATGCAAGTTGCTGATATCCTTACGAAAGGAGTTTTAGTTAAGGATCATCAATACTTGTGTAAAAGGTTGCAGTTGTTCGATATGTTTAGTTAATGGAATTGTGGGGGGGGGGGGTTAAAACCATAGAATTATCTTATACCATTTATCATACCAATTCCATTGTTATGTCCAATATCATATTTAATCATTTTTTTTGTTATTTTTTGTATGTTGCTGATATGGATGCTGGATGCTTTGGGCTTCTGGAATGGACAACATTGGGCTTAGCAAATGAAGACTTTATAATGAGAAGGAAGGCCCACCCAGTTGTTATTAAAAAGGTCTGGGTGGTTGTGAAGTGTCCGGGTTATCTGGGTGGTGGTTATAGATTGGATCCGGGTCTCTCTGTAAATATCTTTTACCCAGATTCCTTCTGAACTAACTGGTCATAACTTGTGGTAATCTTTTCAGTCTTTGTTCTCTCCATTTTTAGGTGATTAGGGTTTGTTCATATGTGAATTACTTTGATTCACTTTGAGTTGATTGTCCTTATTGTTGTCTAGCAGATTATCTCGTTGATAATCTGCGAGTGAGGGTTAAACAGGCTGTTAACAATAATGTTGTTAGGAGTGGTGTTTCTGATGATAATAAGTCAGATGCTGTTAGTTTAACTCCTGATCAGGTGTCGAAGTTGTTAGGTCTGTTAAATCTGAAATCTGATGAGAATACTGTTAGCTGTAATATGTCAGGTAGATCTAAAAGTTTTTTCTGTTCTGTAAGTTTTATGAAACCGATTTATTGTTTTGCAAATTTAACTAAGTCCTTAAAGGATATGGGTTGGATTTGTGATTCTGGTGCAAACCAGCACATGGTCATGAGTGATAAAAATGTGATAAATCAAATTGATGTTTTTGATTATAAAATTAAAGTAAACCATCCTAATGGTACGAGTGCATTAGTAACTAAGATTGGTGATGTAAAACTTAATGATGAAGTCACTCTACATGATGTGTTCGTTGTACCAGATTATTGTGTAAATCTAATTTCTGTACATAAACTTGCTAATGATAGTAAAATAACTGTGTCATTTGATGAAAACATGTGTTATCTTCAGGATTCGTTAACAAAGAAAATCCTGGTGACTGGTAGTCAACATGAGGGGTTATATTTCTGTGGTGAGTCTTCTGTTGTGTCGTGTTTTAGTTCAGATAGTGTAGTCATCCCTCTGAAATTGTGTTAAAAGTCTTAAAAATGACTTGAATCTTAAAGGGTTAGATAAAAGTTTACCATGTGAAATATGTCATAAATCTAAACAACATAGAGATCCGTTTCCCTCTTAGTGACCATAAAACTAAACAGTTAGGAGAAATTGTACATTTAGATGTATGGGGTCCTTATAGGGTAAAGAGTAAAGAAGGTTTTAGGTTTTTTCTGACTGTTGTGGATGATTACACTAGGTTTGTTTGGATTTATCTTATGAGGCATAAAGATGAAGTGTTAGAAAATATTAAACAATTTGTGAGTCTTATTAAAACTCAGTTTGAGAAAAGTGTGAAGATTTTTAGAAGTGATAATGGAATTGAATTTGTTAATATTGCTTTTAAAGATTTCACGAATAAAAATGGAATTTTACACCAAACTACTTGTGTTTATACTCCACAACAGAACAGAATAGTTGAAAGGAAACATAGGCATTTGTTAAATGTAGCTAGGGCCTTACTGTTTCAAAGCAATTTACCTTTACGTTTTTTGTCAGAATGTGTTTTGACTACTGCATATTTGATTAACAGGACTCTGTCTTCTGTATTGGGTGGTAGGTCTCCTTATGAGTTAATTCATGGTTTTAAACCCTCTTTATTTCACCTTAGAGTGTATGGTTGTCTTTGTTTCAGTATTGTTTTAAATGATAAAGATAAGCTGAGTAGTCGTGCTGATAAGTGTGTGCTTATTGGTTATTCAAATGAAAAAAAAAGGATATAAGCTTTGGAATTTAGAAAATAAAATGGCTTTATTTTCTAGAGATGTACGGTTTTATGAGTCTGTTTTTCCTTTCAAGTTAGTTTTAAATGAAAATGCTTCTGAAACATTTAAAGATATAAACTCACTTAATTTTTTCAACTTATTTGAACAAAATGATTTTATACACTCTAGGGGGTTGGATGATCCCGATGATGAAAAAGGGGTTAATCATTGTAGTAATCCGAAGTCTTGTGAACCTCAGCAACCAAACAGGGAATCTGAGGTCATTATAGATAGGGCTGAACAAGGTTGTTCTAGTCAACAGGAATCCAGTGAGAGTCCTAGGAAAAGCAATGATCAGCAATCTAGTGAATTGAGTCCCTGTTTAGGAAGGGTTGAGCGTGAGTCGGTAGGATGTGATCATGATAATCTATCTGAGGGGATGTCATCATCACAAGCTCCGAGTGTTTCTGTTAGAAGGTCTACAAGGACTTCTGTTTTACCTAAACGGTTAGATGATTATGTTGTTGAAGGTAAAGTAAAGTATGGTTTAGAAAGAGTTGTAAATTACTCTAAACTTTCATGTGATAACTTATGTTTTGTTTCTGGGTTGAATAAGTCAACTGAACCTAGAAATTATGTTGAAGCCTGTGTTGATCCAAATTGGGTTAACGCCATGAATGATGAAATAGAGGCACTAAATAGAAATAATACTTGGAGTCTAGCAGATTTACCTGCTGATAGAAAAGCTATTGGGTGTAAGTGGGTTTTTAAGATAAAGTATAAGTCGACTGGTGAAATTGAAAGATATAAAGCCAGATTAGTGGCTAAGGGGTTTAGTCAGAGAGAAGGTATTGATTTTGATGAAACTTTCTCTCCGATTGTTAAAATGATCATTGTTCGTTGTGTTTTAACACTTGCTGTAAAGAATAATTGGCAAATTTATCAATTAGATGTAAATAATGCGTTTTTATATGGTGATCTTGTTGAGGATGTTTACATGAAGTTACATGAAGGGTATTTTTCAAAGAGTGAAACAAGAGTTTGTAAATTAAATAAGTCATTATATGGCCTTAAACAAGCTCCTCGTATGTGGAATGCTAAACTGTTAAGTGTATTGTTTGAATTGGGCTTTTGCCAAAGTAAATGTGATCATTCTATGTTTGTAAAATCTTCTGATTCTGTGTTTATTGTTCTGCTGGTTTATGTTGACGATATTGTTATTACCGTTAATTCTGAAAAAGAAATTATTGAGGTTAAGAAGTTTTTTAATTCCAAGTTTCTAATTAAAGACTTAGGAACCCTTAAGTACTTTTTAGGTATTGAAGTACTTAAGGTTAATGATGGTTTATGTTTGTCACAACGTAAATACTATCTAGAATTGTTAGCAGATTATGGAATAACCGGATGTAAACCGGTTAGTAGTCCGATTGAACCAAACTTTGTTGTTAATGTTTTGTGTGAAAAAGAAAGTGCTAGTTTTATTAATGTTACTGGGTATCAAAGGTTGGTTGGCAAGTTAATATATTTGTCTCATACTCGCCCAGATATTGCATATTCTGTGCATGTTTTGAGTCAATTTATGCATAAACCAACAAAGGCACATTTTCTTTTGGCTATGCGAGTGTTGCGATATATTAAGAATTCTCCTGGAAAGGGAGTATTGTTAAGTAAAATTGGTGGTTTTGAGTTATCTGCACATGCAGATTCTGACTAGGGCAAATGTTTGGTTTCACGAAGATCTGTGTCTGGTTATTGTGTTTTCTTAGGACAGTCTTTAGTCGCTTGGAAAAGTAAAAAGCAGTCCACGTTATCTCGGTCTACATCCGAAGCCGAATACCGAGCGATGTGTGCTGCGACATGTGAAATTTTATGGTTAATAAATCTTTTATCTGAATTACATGTATCCGTTACTTTACCAGTTTTTGTGTATTGTGATAATACTGCGGCGATATCAATTGCTGCTAATCCGGTGTTTCACGATAGAACAAAACATTTTGAGTTGGATCTTTTCTTTTTAAGAGAAAAAATACAAACTGGGAGCATTAAAACTGATGGGGTTAGTTTAGAAAAACAAGTAGCTGGTGTTTTTACAAAAGGGGTTGTTAGTACATCAACATGTTGAGGCATGTAAGTGGTTAAACCTGTTTGATGTGTTTAGTAATAAAAGCGAGGGGGGTGTTGAAAATATATACATAATATACCCTTTTCACTTTTATTACTTTTATTAATATATTTATTTGTTTTGTCACATGACATGTACTGACTGGGCTTTAGGGCGCTTTGGGGCGCTGGACATGGACTTGGGCTTTGGAAGCTACTGGACCTGGACGACTACTGGACTGGGCTTGCTTGTTATCTGTTATTCAGTTTCGCCGACTTAGTTATATATAAGAGAACTCATCATGCGTCTGATGAATTTTATTCAATCATTGTTCTAGATATTTCTCTGTATCATTTCGTTCTCTCTCCTAGGGTTTGTCTTGATTCTCGTCGTTTGTAAAGATCTAGTGTTTAGATCTTCTATTGTGAGTCAAGGTGTATATCAGATCATCAAGTTGATGATTTGTATGTGTTAGGAGTGTAAGAGTGTGAGATATCATTATGTTCGTGATTGTTTCAGTGATTTGTAAGTGTTCAAGTTCTTAATAAGAGTTTCAGTTTTTGATATCATGTCTTTTTCCAACTGCCCTGTAAGAGGTTGAGGGTTGACAATTGGGTCCGGAATAGCAGGTTCCAAATTGATAGAAAGTTCTGATTGAGCGGGAAAATTGAAAAGGGTTTCATCAGCGGGTCCGATGAGGTCACAGTTTGCCAGTTTTCTATCGAGTTCCTCCCAAGGTGACAATTCCTGAGCTTGACCAGAGCTCTCTCCTATTTCTTTTTTCCTTTCCTTTTGGATCCTCTATTTTCTTTACCCTTTGGGCAGCGAGTTTCTTCTTTCTCCCTCTTTTCCAGTCTAGAAGCCTTCTCCTCTTTTTAGGTTTGGGTTTCTCCTGGGACTGGGCCTGAAACACTAGTGGCTCCTCAGTGTCAGCCTGATAACCGGACTGGGTTCCTGTTGTATCCATATCAGTAGTATGGATTGTGAAATTTCGGAGGGCTTCCGATAGTTCATTCATGCTGTTAGTCACACATAAGAAAACACACAAAAATCCAAATTAAAATTTTATTTATTATAATTAAATTTTCACAGAATCACAAAATGACAATTTGAAAAATTAAGTATTTTCCAAATACTTAGTTGGCTTAAATCAGTGGCTCTAATACCACCTTTTTCTGTCACAGCCCCCGACCCAGTTGCCCGGTCCGGAAGCCGCGGGACAGAAACTCGTGGTATTGGTGGTTGATTTGGCAGCGGAAATTTTAATAGGATCGTTTAAACTGAAAATACCCGATTATTTTATTATAAGTTTCGAGACAAACCCCATATTTTTACAACAAAGAAATTTCACTGGGAAATCCCCTAATTACAAAAACATGTTTATTTATTTACTGAGCCACTTCGTTCAAGCTGGAGTGCTACGCGACACTTTTCCTTGTTCATGGTAAATCACCTGAAACATGTTTTTAAAAAGATTTGATCAGTGGGAAATACTGGCGAGTCATCCAATTTGAACAAAATGACACATTTTTATAAATTACAGTATTAAGAGTTTTTACATTTTCCCCTATCTTATAATTACCTGGTCCAGTTGTCACTCGGCCGGCTTTATGACTGTGGTCATATCACTAATTAGGCTCGCCCACCTAAGAGTGATAAAACAATAGTAATGTGCACAATACCCCCACTTACTGCCAGTAATTAAAGATTTGCAAAGACTTAATCACTGTACTTATAACTGGAAAAGATTTAGAGTTTTACAAAGCAACTTTGATAAAAACAGAATGACTCGCATTGCAAGTTTAGACGGACAGGGTCTGCCTACTGATTAAGCCTTGTAACCAAGTTAAATAATGCAAACGAAACTAGGTTAGTAACTTAATACAACATTTACGATAACTCAAGAGATCGAAACCCTCACGACGAATGACAAAGTATAGCCCAAGATTCGGGCATCATTTAAACATCCATCGGATCGGTTTTAATCGATCGGAAATTGTATCGTAGCAGTGATCGAGTTATTACTCTGTTATCGTAGCAGCGTCTCGACACTAATTAGTTGTTATTTGAGAAGAATATGGCGTTTTAGAAAGAAATTTTCGAACACAGAAGCCTGCCCATGCAACGTTCTATTTATAGCTAAATTTTGAGTCCCTCGTGGTCCGCGTAAGCCTGAAGGGAGATCCTTCGCGCCCGCGAGGGCCACCCTAGCTACGGCTAGGGCTGCCGTGTCACACCCCAGGCCTGCCACGTGTGCGACACGTGGCCTTGATCGTTATCCGGAGATTGCATGGCTGTCACACCCCGCGTAAACCTTCCTTAATTCCTTCGCGGCCCGCGACCGACTAATAAAATTTGTTTTTCTTAATTTTTCATAAATTTAGGTTTTTAGGGGTTCGGGTTTTTACTTACGGAGTGTTTTAGGACATTTTCGTGCAGGTCCTTACAGTTATTTTGTTTACAAAAGATTAATAAATTGTATATTTTTGTATTTTTTATACTGTAAACTTTAAGTATTTAAGGTTAAAGATGAAGTTGGGGAGATATGGTTGAAGTTGATTTGAGCAATGAAGTTTTGAAATACCTCCAACATGTTGACAACTACAGTTATCCGAAAGTGGGTAGAAAGTTAACTTTTCATTGCTAAATGCTTAAGTACTACTGATTAGTGATTATCCTTTATATAGTTTCGGATTATTTGTTAAGTTTTGTCATGTCTCTAAGCAAGATTGCTGTGTAAGTTGGTATATGTAATTCTTTTAACCTGAATAACTAAGATTTGGGACTATTCGGCTATTATGTAATATAAAAACTTATGTTGATTATGGAAAGATGCTTGATTTCACAAGGGATGAAAATGAAATTACTTCTAAATGGTCACGGTATGCTTAAGTGTTGTTTAGTGTCAGGATATTAAAAAAAACCTGTTTACTTCCTTTGTTAATACCAAGATGGTTTTTTTTCGTTTTTATTGTTATGTTTCAAATTTCTGTTGAGTTTCCCATATTTTTAAAATTTTGTAGCATGTGAATAATGTTTATTAACTAATGTTCAGTTCTGGTCGGTAATCGGGTGGATAAACCACCGCCACGTGCTGCTGCAATTCCGTTTCATTCTCCAAATCACTTGATACAGTGGTTGATGCATCTGTTGAAAACCATTGTTGTTGATACATTTGTTGATACAGTGGTTGATGCATCTGTTGACTCTGGTCAACAGATGGATGAAAATAGATGTTTGAAACCACTGTTGGCTTAAAACACTATTTTGTGGACAAAAAGTGGTTGTTTTTTTTCAAATAGTGGTTTGACTTTGGTCAAACAGACTTTGGTCAAGACAGACTTTTGAACCACTAAGAATCATAGTTTTGCAAACAGTGGTTTCACTTTGGTTAAACAGACTTTTTGAAAACAGTGGTTTGACTTTAAGCAAGGGTGTACCTATTTGCACACCCATCTCACTATATACACACCTAAAAAGGTGTTTTTTGTCTTTATATGCATACCCTGCAGTGTCAAACTGTGCCCAAAACGCGGCGTTTTGGTCCGGTTAATCAGAAAAAAACTGACGGGTCTGTTGACCGGACCAAAACGCCGAGCTTTGGCTGCGTTTTGGTCCTGTCAACCAGACAAAAGACTGACACCCAGTCTGGTTGACAGGACCAAAACGCTGCCAAAGCTCGGCGTTTTGGTCCGGTCAACAGACCCGTCAGACATCCGTCAGTCTTTGTCTGGTTAACCGGACCAAAACGCCGCGTTTTGACCACAGTTCGACACTGCAGGGTGTGCATATAAGGACAAAAACAACATTTTTGGGTGACTATCTACACACTTGGTGTGTAGATAGTTTGGCCCTTAAGCAATCATCAATGGAATTGGTCAACTTTATTTGTAAAAATTGGTTTTAACTTTATTTGAATTACAAGTGCCGTATAATTCTCATTCTTATTGTAAGAATTGGCTTGGATCTAAAGTTAATAAAATATAGTATGCATGGTTTTCTAAGAAACGACCTGTGTTTGCACACGGGTCTTACCGCTAGTATTATATAATAAAAGAAACCAACTTTGGGACACATGTCATTTATTGGAGCCATCTATTTTTTAGTTTTCTCATCTTTATCTCCTACTTAATTATAGATAATTAATATTAATTAAAAGATAGTTATAAAATTAAATTTAAACAATTCATATATGAGATAATATAATCTTTTGAAATATTTATTAGATTTCAAAATTATTTATCTTGACATTAACAAAAGAGTTAAATGTCATTTTAGTCTTTGTGGTTTAGGTCATTTTGTCAGTTTAGTCCAAAGGTTTTATAATACACAGGGTTTATAAAGATATAATAAGATATAACTTTTTATTGATTGGTATATAAAATTACATGTGTTCAACCCGTACAATACATGAGGTTCTTAAAAATGTAACTTTTTTCATTATTTAATATATAAAATTAAATTTATTCAACCCATTTAATAAATGAGATTTTTAAAGATATATTTTTTATTATTTAGTATATCAAATTACATTTATTCAACCCAACCCGTGTAATAAATGATGTTTTAAAAATATTTTTTTTATTATTTGATATATAAAATTACATTTATTTAACCCGTGTATTACACATGGTTCTAACCTAGTATAATATATAGAGTTAAATGTAATTTTAGTGCTTGTGCTTTGTGTCATTTTGACAGTTTAGTACAAAGGTTTTATTTTTCGCATGTGAGTACAAAAAGGTTTCATCGTTGCTAGTTCACTGGTTAACTTTATCCATTTTTATGTTAACGAGAATGGCAATTCTGTCATATTTATATGGCCCAATTGTTCTTCTAGTTAACAGAATTACATATAAAATGACTGAATTGTCCTTTTCGTTAACAGAAAAAATGGATGAAGTTAATCAAGTGGATTAAAATGGCAACGGTGAAACCTTTTTGGATCCACAGGCGAAAAATGAAACCTTTGGACTAAACTAAAATGACCCAAACCACAGCGACTAAAATAGCATTTAACTCTAATATATAAAAGTTTATCAAATTTAAGTGTTCATTTTTTTACTCACATAGGGCCCCCGAAAGAAATCGAATTCTCAGGGATGGCCATGTGTTTAATAAAGCGGTTTAGTCCTAAGAAATAAGATTTAATCATAACCAATGTAAAATCATTGTTAAATAACGAGCTTCCAAGTAAAAACCCAAGCAAGTACTATTTGGATTCGTTTATGTAATACCGTTTTAAATAAAAATGTTTACCCGTTGTAAGAGAACTTTTTTTGTACTAGTAGCCCATTAAAAGACTGGCACTAGGAAAGGCACACACCTTTTGGTAGCGAATCTCATTACGCCAATATCCTAAAAGTCATTATCATATGATAAATCTAATAATGTGTCAGTCCATAATTGGTAAGGGTTTGAGTCTAATGGTGGACAAAAATGTGTATCCAAGCAACAACAATCTCAGATCTAATCACTGCAAGAGAACTGAAACACTGGCTGATGCAGTGGTTAAGCAACAAAATCCTATCCCTAAAGGAACCAGGAAGTGTGATGTGGACACATGTATACAAGCTGCAGTTGTCCTAGAGGAATCTTTTGAACTACACCTGCAAGAAGGTGCAGCTTCCAGAAACTGGAGGGGAAGGTCACTTGTCGGAGACATCAGGAACCCATACGGCCTAAAACACCTAGGAGACCTACTGTATTCAGTTAACCTAATGGGTTTTTCCCTGCAATATCATGGTGGCCTAAGAGTGCTACTCACTTTCCCTAACTCAGACATGGCTAGGGAATTTCCTAATAACAAAGATGGCTTATGGTCGATTTGGTTCTCTGCTCTAAACCCATGGGAGGGTCAACATCTGCCCTTCGAACGTTTGGCATGGATCTCCATCAAATGAGCGCCCCTACAACTCTGGGATCCCCATGTCTTCAACCAGATTGGAGGAATGCTTGGGAGAGTGGTCTCCCCATCAACGGCGTCACCTGAAGATTTTGATCTCTCGGCCAATCAATTATGCATACTCACGAAGGCAGTCTGAAGGATAAACAGTAAGCTCAACATCATGTGGGATGGAATCCAACACTCAATCTGGGTGTCGGAAGACATGCCTTACAACGTTCCAGACTTCAGATCCAAACGGGCGGCATCGTCATCGGAAAACAAAACGGCGGGGGCAGCTGAACAGTCAAAATCGGAGTCTAGGGGAGTTGAAGAGATCACCTCGTGCATTCAAAAGCGTGGGGGAAAAGCAATTATGGCTGACATGGAAAAATCTGCAGGCTCACAATCCCTAAGAGATTCTCTCTCCTACACTGGCACCTCCAAAAAAACGACCAACCCTCCAATTCTGAAGGATCCTCAGTGGGGCCATATGATACCCCACCTCCCCCACCCCGTATCAGGCCTGATGACATATGGGCCAAAGACTCCGCTTTGGGCCTTCATGAACTTTTTAATGAAGATACTTGTATCTTGGAGACTCCACCCTCATTGTCCAAACCCACTTCGCCTTCACTCACCCCTGGGCCCAAGAAAAATATGAAATTTAATACAAATCTGGATCCTGAATCCCCGGACCCTTTCAATATTAGGGAACTTCTGATTGAAGAAGAGCACGTCGCTCTACCATTTAATCTAAACAATCCGCCTTCTTCACCTACAGCTGCCATCAATCAGACGTCGCCACCAGCTGGTCGAAAGGGTAACCAACGTAAATCGAAGCTCCGTTTTCCTTCCATGAAAATGAAAGATGCTATTTGGATGCCCAGAACAAGTGATTGCTCTAAGAACAAAGACAAGGTAGGTGGAAGTCTTTCTACTAGGAGCAGTTCATAACCGGAAATTACAGGGGCACTGCGGGAAAATGAGGCAGAAAAAGAACCTGACTTAACTAAGGAAGTTGGAGAATGTCTTGGTTTCGATATGACTGGCAGAGAGGATCAACTGAGACAACAGATTCACGGTGAACAGGAGTCAATCATTCCTCAATGAATTGCCTAACTACAAACATAAGGGGGGCAGGTGACTCTTTGAAAGCAGAACACATCAAGGAGTTAAAAAGGCGGAATAACATCAGCTTCATAGCCATACAAGAGACTCCATTCGCTGACTCAACGAACATTCAGGTCAGCTCTTTTTGGGGTACACTCCTTTTGATTCTGAGTCTGTCGATGCCTTTGGGGAGATCGGGTAGTCTATTAAATATTTAGGATCCTGGTGTCTTTGTTCGCAAAGCGTCAGTTTCCAACAGGTTATTTCTCGCAACACTGGGTGAATTAAGAAATGGTGAAGGTGAAATCAATATAGTTAACGTTTTTGCTCCACAAGACTTACACCTAAAATGGAACCTGTGGTCGACTCTCACGGCCTCATGAATTCATTGAATGGTCACTGGATTTTTCTAGGTGACTTCAACTGCGTACGGGAACCCAGAGAACGTATGAACTCGAAATTCAACCCCCAAGGGGCTGGAGATTTTAATCATTTTATTCGCACAACAGCCTTATCCAAATATGCCATGATGGGTTGCTCATACACACATAGATCGGACGATGGGAAACAGTTCAGTAAAATTGATAGAGTACTTGTCTGCCATTCGTTCTTATCCAGATGGCCTTCGGCTAAGCTTACGGGACTCCCCAGGTATCGTTCTGATCATCGGCCTTTGTTTCTAATATGTTCCGATGTGAAATTCAGTGCCCCCCCCCCTTTTGATTTTTTAACTCGTGGTTGAAGGAGGAGGGTCTCGTAAACATTGTGAGAGATTCTTACGTCGGTATTGCTCCGTTCGGTCCACCCGACAAACTAATAGCAGCAAGATTAAAGGCAATTAAACTGGCAATCAAACCGTGGAGTACATGTATAAAAATAAGAACCGTGAGTCATTATCTGACCTCTCAAAAAAGGTGGAGATGTTAGACTTGAAAGCTGAGTCTTGCCCCCTAACGGACGAGGAAGTTCATAACAGGGACCTCAGGGTCAAACATATTGGCGAAATTGAAGATGTCTATCTGGAGGATGTGAAACAAAGGGCAAAAGTGAAATGGATCATTGGCGACGATGAAAACTCTTCTTTCTTTCATGGAATTGTTAAAGGCCATCAGAAGCACAATAGGATCAACAGGCTCATTTTCAACAATGTTTTGATTTCGCAACCGGATGAACTTAAGGGAGAAATTAAAGAATACTTCCGAAACCTCTTCACGAAAGTATAATATAATTGGCCAAAATTTACAAACAATGGCTTCAAAGTACTATCTTCGGTACAAGCTTCGATGTTGGTTAAACGGTTTTCAAAAGAGGAAATTAAAGAGGTCGTCTGGAATTGCGGTGGGGACAAGGCACCGGGTCCTGATGGGTTCACCTTCAGCTTCATCAAACATTTTTGGGATTTGCTCGAGAACGATTTCACTTTCCTTCTTGATTACTTCTATGTGAACGGGAAATTAAATCGTGGATGCAACTCTAGCTTTATCACTCTCATGCCTAAGACCAAAAACCCTCAACATGTCAAGGATTTCCGCCCTATTAGTCTAATTGGCTGCATTTCAAAGGTGATATAAAAAATATTAGCCAATAGACTCAAAAAGGTTATTGGAGACCTGGTAAGCGACACTCAGACGGCATACATCGAAGGGAGGAGTATCTTGGAAGGGCCACTTATGATAAACGAATTAGTGTCTTGGGGGAAGAAACACAAAAAGAAGATGCTTCTGTTCAAAGTCGATTTTGAAAAAGCTTTTAATTCTCTAAGTTGGAACTTCCTCGATTCCGTTCTCTCGCAAATGGGCTTCCCCGCACTTTGGAGAAAATGGGTCATGGGTATTTTGTCGTCGACTAGAACCTCCATCCTAGTTAATGGATCGCCTAACTCGGAATTCAACGTTCAAAGGGGGGTTCGTCAAGGTGATCCGTTGTCTCCACTATTATTCATCCTTGCCATGGAATCTCTACATGTGGCTTCGGATAGTGCCAATTCGCAAGGATTTTTCAACGGGATAAAAACGCCAAACAACGGCCCGACAATCTCACATTTACTCTACGCGGATGACGTATTATTTGTTGGTGAGTGGTCTGTGTCAAACTTTAATAATCTCACAAGACTATTAAGGTGCTTCCATCTATCTTCTGGTCTTAAAATCAACTTCAATAAAAGTCGACTGTTTAGGGTAGGGGTGTCAAATGTCGAAATCGCTAGTATGGCAGCAATCCTACATTGTACGACAGGGTCTCTTCCCTTTAATTATCTAGGCCTACCGGTAGGGGCAAACATGGGATTGGTTAGAAATTGGAAACCCGTTATAGAAAGATTCGAAAGCAAACTTACAATATGGAAGGCATAAACGCTATCTTTCGGTGGAAGGGCGACTCTCATCGAAGCGGTTCTAGGTAACCTCCCATCCTATTACTTCTCACTCTTTAGTGCACCGGTACACGTAATCAAACAGCTAGAATGTATACGACAAAAATTCTTATGGGGAGGTTGCTTGGAAAAAAAAACAAAATTAGCTGGGTTCCATGGTTCAAGGTGGTTGCCCCCAAGGAGGAGGGGGGTTTAGGTATTGGCAGTCTCGCCTCCGCAAATAAAGCATTGATGGTTAAGTGGAGTATTAGATACAAGAACGAAAACTCGGCGCTCTGGGCGAAATTAATAACGGCATTACACTGCGGGACAAGATGTCATTCCCATATTCCCTTAAAAAGCTCAATGGGTGGGGTATGGAAATCCATTGTCAATATCGGTAAGGCCACTCACAACCCCGTCGTAAACATCAAAGATAGGTTGATACCGAAGGTGGGAGTGGGTGACAAAACTTTATTCTGGCTGGATAGTTGGACAGGCAATAGACCTCTACGTGACATATTTCCCAGCTTATACGCGCTAGAGACTGATAAAAGATGTAAAGTACAGCAGCATTACAGTTCAACTCATGGTACAATAGAATGGTTTTGGGGCGGTTCGATTGCTTTGAGTCGATCTGATCACCTTACGGACTGGACTGCTTGCACCAGCCTACTCCATATTGTCGCGCTTGGGTCGGGCACCGATCTATGGCTATGGAACTTTGGTTCAGTTTGTGAAGAATTCACCGTTAGTAATTTAAGGGCCGAACTAGACCATATAAATGTCATACCGGAAGCAAAGTTACTCACCTGGTCAAACTGGATTCCAAAAAAAGTGAATTGTTTTTTATGGCGTGTCGTACAAGATCGAATCCCATCCAGAGAAGCACTGCAAACTAGATGTTTATCACTCCCTTCTTTTGATTGCGTCTTATGCCACAATACTTTGGAAACGACTAATCACCTCCTTGTGACATACGACTTTGCTCAACGCGTATGGCTTCTTATTTTCTAGTGGCTAAAATTACCCCAGCCCCAGTTCGTTTTAAGTGTTGTGCAATTGCTTGAACATATCTCTTCACACAAGTCTCACAAGGAAATGAAAAGGGTGTTTGGAATAGTTCAGGCTGCAACATGCTGGAACTTATGGCGAACATGAAACAACGTCATTTTCAAGCACAAAACTCCCCAGTTGACGAAAATAATTGGCGACATCAAGGTGGACTTCACTTGGGTGAAAGCAAGGGCAGGATACACACATATTATGTCACACCCCCAAAATACCACATGCGGAAACCCCGCTAGGCGTGTGTGTAACACCCCAAAAACGGGTTTGGTAATCAAACCACGTTAATATTACTGACGGGTAAAATACCGTTAGTGGTAAAATTTACTCGGTAAATATTAGGATTTAAATAATTAATCCTAATAATAAATAAAAAGTGAACAGAAAACTTTTAAGAAATAAAATGATAGAAGGCCTGAGTTAACGGGACCTGAAATAAACTTAGCCATAAATATTCCTGAACCCACTAAGTTAACTAGGAACAACTAACCTAGTTGGTGACGGGTAATTAAAATGTTAAACTATGAAGTTATGTTTCGTTTATAATAATGAAACAAGGGGGACTAATGCTGCCAAGAAGGAAACTAGTTTTAATTAAAACTAGAAATAAAACACAACACACACACCAAGTGTGTGTGTGTGTGTGCGACATCGACCAGGAGTCAAAAGGAAGGGGGAAAACCCTAGTTCATAAATCCTCCAAATTGAAGGATCAATCCAAGTCCAAATCGAAAATTGAGCATAGACTAGTGATCCTCATCACAAGGGGGTTACAAGGTATGTAAAATTTGGTGTTAATTCTCTGTTTGAAATTCTCATGAAATTGGGGAAATCTGAATATTGATGTTGCATGTTTGCTATTTGGGTAGAATAGGATTGATATGGTGTCTAGGAGTAAAACCTAGACAATAACATGTGAAATCATGGCTAAATTCTGAAAAAAATTTATGAACACATTGAAGGTGATTCATGGGTTTTGTGAGAAAATGATGAACACTAGGATGTAGAATGCTAATCTAGTGTAAATTGATGCATAGAAACTGATTTCTGAAAATATGATGTGTAGTTCATGAACACTAGACATAGAGGTTTGAATTGTGGTGTAAATCTTGGTAAAAATAACTAGTTAGTAAATATGTAGAATTATGTCCACTAGGTGTTTGTTAAAATGCCTAAACGAAGCTAAAATGTTGAGATTCCATGTGAAGTGTGCATTTGAGTATGTAGATAGATCAATTGACTTCTAGGAAGTCAAACTAACCAATGATTTAATCAAGTGATAAAGTCGACATAAGACCCGTTAGATGGAGTAGTCATAATTGATAATGACTAATCTAACCATCTTATGAATTATGATGATAGTTTGACGCCTAACGAGCTAGGTGGAAGCTTAATGAGTGAGCGGGTCAAACGAATCAAGTGTGAAGTAAAAGCGTGTTTCGGATGCAAGGTAAGTAAAACTTACACCTACTTGTAGTATACGTGTTTATTTTATAGGCGATAAATACGACAAAGGATTTGGTTCGAATTATGGGTTCCGACACGAAACGAATTGGGTCGGAAAGAATAGAAACGTTTTAAACCATGATTAATGGTGAAAAAGGCAAAATGGTAAACTAATCATGAATTGGTTAAGAGTTCAAGAGTTTTTCTTAAGGTTACCTTATAGCGTAACTAGTAATGGGAAATTGGGTAAAAATAGAAATTTAGTCAAGTATCGACTAAAGTAAATTAAAGTTCAAAAGGGGCACCCGTGGCGTAAGCCGAATGGGTAAAAATATAAGAAAAGAGTTTAAGAGAAAAAGGGGTCTAGTGGCAAAAATCCGAAATGGGTCGGATGAACAAATTGGTAATTAATAACCATGTTTTGTTACTTATGAAAATGCTTGGTCTTATAGGTCAAACGGGTCAAATGGTGTGATAACACCATTTGACAATATCGATTAATATGGTTGTCAAGTCTTGTGTTAACAGGAGCGATTAGAAATTTGGTTAATTGCGTCAATAGAATATGGGATAATAAAAGCAAGGTATAAATCGGGTCAATTTGTTGACCCGATCCAGGTACTCATAAATGAGATTATATTTTAGATGTGCAATTTTGTTCATAATTGTAGTGAAAGTCCTTCATCGTAAATGGAGGACTAATGTTGATAAAAATGCCTTTGATGGGTAAATCAGGCAAACGGCTCTTACGGGTGGTTTGGGAATCACGTATTATAATCATGTAATCCTTAGATAAGCATCAAGGTGATAGGCATAAACCTTTGTGGGTCAATTGCCTAGAAATAGGTCTTTTTCGTAATATGACAAACCGAGAAGTAAAACACGACATAAATAGTTACTAAATCAAATCCACCACAAATATAATTGTGGTGGAAGACCATTTGAGAACTAATGTGAAAATATGGTGCTAAAAATGAATGAGCGAGATTTATGCCTAAAAGGACATAAATACCCTTAACGGGTCAAAATAAACATTTGAGTAAAAATGGGTTCAAGAAGGTATGTAAACCGGGATTTTGAACCTCTTATGATAAACAACAATGAATTTATGGAATTTATGAGAGATCGGAGTCAAATAAATATGATTGTTTGACAAATACAAGAATGGGTCCAAAGTTGGTAAAAAGGGTAATAAGCCGAAGAGTTAAAAGTCTGAAATTTTATTATGTAGGATGTTGGATTTTAACTCCATTAGATGGAGAATTAAATTACTGACGCGTAGGAAAAATAATCGCGTAAAACGGATCTATAACGAAGAAGTTATGGCTAATTCCGTAAAACTTATCGTTGCTGAAAATGCAGGACACAACTCTGAACTTGCTGGAAATCATACTTCCCCGCGCCACGTGGGGGAGACACAGGAAGTTGGCGCGACACGCGGGGGCACCCGCGCCACGCGACAAAGCTAATGGACCCTAGCGCGACACGCGACAGGACCGGTTTTGGAATTTTATTTTATTTTTCAAGATTCGATGCTAGAACTTGTTTATACGTGATATATCAATGTCAAAACTAACATTTTAAGTGGTTTTGACTTTAGGTAATGTTGTAAATGTCCCGGATGAAGATCAAGCTCATTGAAGAACCGAACACGACCAAGATACAAGCTTCCGCACGACGTTTCGTTGTTAATTTAAATGACGAACTTAATTACATTATGTTCTAAACTTTTAAAATTGTAAAAGTTTTTAATAACCCGTATTTCCGAGGTATATGAAATCTTAATTACATGATTGCTTTCGTAAATCATACGTTAAACTTGATGTAATAAGAACGGGTGTTACAGTGTGACGTACCAGGATCCAGCCACCAATCACATTGAGCTAACATCAAGTTATTAAACCAAGTTTCCATTCATAATGATAAAACATTCATACACATAATCCAAGTTTAACATGTTCAGTGGAAGCATAAGATAAGTCAGCATTCAATGTTTTAAAACCAAATAGATGTAAACCAAGTATATTGTTATGTGTTCTCAAAAGACTCGACCCATGACCACTCCAGCAATCTTAGACAGCAAGTTCCTCATCCATAGCATCTAACGGCCTGCGAGCATGCAACAAGTGTATCAGATAACGCTGCTGAGTTCATAGTTTTTACGAAAACGTTAATTGCCAAGTGTTTAGTTCAGTTCATTGATAATAACTCGAGTACCGTACAAGATGGCTTCCAGATTGTTTTGCCCGTCCCCAATGCCCCCTATCTAAGAATTGGTCATGATTAAGGTCATTAGTTCACGTCAATCCTCTCAGGTACGGTGTGAGGTTGCCAAGCCTAATAGCGCTATCAACTAATACCCCGCTACCTCTCAGGTAACTATTCGGTATAAGATGGGACTTAAGGTGATACGAAATGAGTGTATTATCTAACATTCTAGTTTAACCTAGAAAAGACGTATTCCTCTCAGGAATACCCGTTTGATTGTCCCACCCACCGGGACGCATGCTCAAAGAGTAGTGAACTCACCTTAGTTTTTCTCGGTATGTTAAGTTACCCGTTCCAAGTTGGTCAACCGAACCCTACCGTGGTTACCAATATGATCAGTATCATAACCAATTAAATCATGTATTATTCACAGATTGTATTCATCACAAAGATCACCGTACACACATAGCAAATACCCAGTTCTTATACAAGCCCACATCCCATGTGATTGTCACATAACAACACATAACAGGTGAGTGTTCTACTTACACAAATCAAGTCAGATTTCTCATTCCTAATCAACGTGGTTATTATGCAACAAATAGTATTTTATAAACACAAGTATCCATCATCTCATGCATTTCAAACTGTTACTGTTTACTGTTCTGTCCATTTGCACGACGAAGAACTATTCTTCGCTGAAAATGATTATGGCGAAGTATTATTCTTCGTCGGGAGTGAGTGTGACGAAGGACTATTCTTCGTCGATATTGGGTTTGGCGAAGAACCCTTATTAGTTACAATTTCTTTTTGTGATTCCCAACATTCTCGTAACATCAGTTATCATATTTTGGCATGTTTCATCAGATCAAACAGCAGTTATTTTACATAATCAAACCAACCCTAATTGTCACCGTTTATGTTAAACAAAAATCCCAATCATGGTCATTGATTTAAAATCATGCCTAGTCTTTATTAATTAACATGTCCCTAATCACCATTTAGTTATTGACAGTAAATCACAATGCAAACGACATTCAACACAAATCGAATCACACTTGTATAACATCAACCATTCATTTATGCATCATGTATTCACAGATCATCAAAACCCTAGTTTATGCTTTGATCTCTACCCACCGATACACATAAATACACAACAGCACACTCATAAATGCAAGTTAAAACCAATTATGAATATACTAACCGATTTCTAGCACAAAAGAGATAAGGGGATCCGTTGGGAAGAGCTTCGATCAATGCAAGTTGCCATAGGTCTAAGAGAGAAGGAGAGAGTATTAGGGTTTTTGTGTTTGCGGTGACAGTTTATGAGGGATTATACAGACTAAATGGCAGTCAGGACCAATCTGTGCCACGGACAAACCTGGGCCGAGGCCCCTTTTGGCGAAGAATACATCTGTGCAGCGAAGAATGCTCCTTCGTCGGGGGCATCGTATGACGAAGATCTCTAGTTCTTCTTCAAATGTAACTCTTCACCAAGTTCAATTCTTCGTCAAGTGTAATTCTTCGTCAAGCGTGTTTCATAAACAAGTGTGTTGTGGAATATAACATTAAACAAATCTTAAATTTTTCATATAATACTCAAACGTAACAATACTCTAATGATTTAAATATCGCACACACAATACAACGTAAAATGCATTATTAAAGACTTGAAATCTCGGGTTGTCACATCATCCCCAACTTGAAAGAAATTTCGTCCAGAAATTTGATAAGTAACTCAAAGCCGTAAGGTGTTAGATCAGGATGACTATGGATTTTCCGCAGGTGTCACATTATCCCCAACTTGAAAGGGAATTTCGCCCCGAAATTCACCAGTTGTATCAGAACTAGGTTGGTCAGTTGGGAATAGTTGAGGAGACTTGAGCTTCATTTGATCCTCACGTTCCCACGTGAACTCCGGTCCACGTCATGAGTTCCAACGAACTCTTACGATTGGAATCCAACTGTGCTTACGAACCTTAACTTCCCGGTCCATAATTTCGATTGGTTCTTCGATAAACTGCAATTTGTTGTCGATTTTCTGTTCTTGAAGTGGTACCACAAGTGTTTCATCGGACAAACACTTCTTTAATTGCGAAACATGGAAGACATCATGAACGTTACCCAACTGAGCAGGTAACTCGAGCTTGTAGGCTACTTTACCGATTCGCTCCAGGATTTTGAATGGCCCAACATAGCGTGGATTAAGCTTGTTGCGCTTCCCAAAGCGCACCACACCCTTCCAGGGTGAGACTTTCAACATAACACGATCGCCTACAGCGAACTCTAAGGGTTTCCTACGCTTGCCAGCATAGCTTTTCTGTCGGTCGTGCGCTGCCGCCATATGATTTCTAATCTGGAAAATCTTTTCTGAGGTTTCAAGCACAAGTTTCGGACTTGTGATCTGGCTGTCACCCACCTCAGCCCAACAAAGAGGAGAACGACATTTCCGTCCGTACAATGCTTCAAACGGAGCTGCCTGAATGCCCAACAAAGAAAACCCCATCAAAGGCAAGTGTTTCTCCCAACCCTTACCAAAATCGACCACACATGCTCGCAGCATGTCTTCAAGTGTCTGAATGGTTCGTTCACTTTGACCATCAGTCTGTGGGTGATAAGCAGTACTCATGTCGAGACATAAGCCGAATGATTTATGCATCGACTACCATAAATCGGATACGAAACATGGGTTGCGGTTAGAGATAATAGAGGTTGGCACCCCGTGCCTGGAAACCACCTCCTTTAGATAAATAGCAGCAAGTTGTGAGAACTTATCTGTTTCCTTGATTGCGAGGAAATGTGCTGACTTCGTGAGATGGTCTACGATCACCCAGATGGTATCATTTTCGTTTTGAGTTCTGGGCAACCCAGTGACGAAATCCATAGCAATCTGCTCCATTTCCACGGGGGTATTTCTGGTTACTGAAGCAGACCTGAGGGTTTCTGGTACTCTACCTTGACCTTCGCACAAGTCAAACATTTACTCACATACGTAGCGATGTGAGCCTTCATCTTCGGCCACCAATATAAGACTTTGAGGTCCTGATACATCTTATCTGAACCTGGGTGAACAGAGTAGCGAGATTTACGTGCTTCGTCCATCACGAGCTCTCGAAGATTTCCAAACAATGGGACCCATATCCGTTCCATGAAATAGAAAATGCCGTCAGATCTCTCTACGAGTCATTTCTCCATGCCCCGTAAATACTTAACTTTAATGTTCTCTTCCTTCAACGCTTCAGTTTGAGTAGAATGGACCTGGTCAGGGAGGTTTGAGTGAATAGTGAGCTGTAAGGCTCGTACACGTTTAGGTTTTGCCTCCTTTCGACTGAGGGCATCAGCTACAACGTTAGCCTTGCCTGAATGATACTTTATGGCACAGTCGTAATCATTTAAGAGTTCTACCCACCTACGCTGTCGCATGTTCAACTCGTTCGGATCGAAAATATGCTGGAGGCTCCTGTGATCGGTATAGATAGTGCATTTGGTACCGTACATATAATGCCTCCAAATATTTAACGCGAAGACCACGGCCCCCAACTCCAAGTCGTGAGTCGTGTAATTTTTCTCGTGAACCTTCAACTATCTAGAAGCGTACGCTATCACCTTCTCACGTTGCATCAGTACACACCCGAGACCCTGTATAGAAGCATCACAATACACCACAAAATCCTTGGTACCTTCAGGTAATGACAAGATTGGTGCACTGTAGAGTTTTTGTTTTAGGAGTTAGAAGGCATCTTCCTGCTTCGTTCCCCAAGAATATACAACGCCTTTCTGTGTCAACGAGGTAAGAGGTTGAGCGATCTTTGAGATATCCTTAATAAATCTGTGATAGTACCCAGTGAGACCGAGAAATTGTCGCACCCTCGAAGGATTCTTCGGTGCCGCCCAATTTCTGATGGCATCAATCTTAGCAGGATCCATGTGTATCCCCATTCCGTTAACAATGTGGCCGAGGAAATGTACCTCTCGAATCCAGAAGTCACACTTAGAGAATTTCGCGTAGAGTCGTTCCTTCCTTAGGAGCTCCAAGATAAGACGCAAGTGTCGCTCGTGGTCCTCCTTGCTCTTAGAATAGATCAAAATGTCATCGATAAAGACAATGACAAAGTCATCAAGATATGGTTTGCACACACGATTCATGAGGTCCATGCAAACCGTTGGTGCGTTTGTCAACCCGAATGGCATAACCAGAAACTCATAATGGCCATACCGCGTTCGAAAAGCTGTTTTTGCAACATCCTCCTCTCGGACTCTCATCTGATGATAGCCCGATCTTAAGTCGATCTTCGAGTAGAAACTTGACCCTTGCAACTGGTCAAACAGGTCGTCGACACGTGGTAAAGGATAACGGTTCTTGACGGTCACCTTGTTGAGCTCACAGTAATCTATACACATACGAAAGGACCCGTCTTTCTTCTTCACAAAAAGAACTGGGGCTACCCAAGGTGAAGAACTGGGTCGGATAAAACCCCTATCCAACAGTTCTTGGAGATGGTTAGACAATTCTTGCAACTCTCCTGGTGCAAGACGATAAGGAGCACGAGCAATCGGGGCTGCTCCTGGTGTAAGTTTAATCTGGAATTCTACTAGATGATGTGGAGGTAAACCAGGAAGTTCTTCAGGAAAAACGTCAGAAAACTCACAAACAGCTGGTAGGTCTTCGATTTTCCTTTCTTCAGGCTGAGTATCAGTAACAAGTGCTAAAATAGCAAGGTAGCCCTTTCGTAGACACTTCTGGGCTTTCATGGCTGAGGTGATGCCAACCATTTCACCACTACGATGGCCCTGAACTGACAGGGATTCTCCACTGGGGAGAGGAATACGTACAATTTTCTCCTTGCAAAGGATTTCTGCTTGGTGCCTAGATAATCAGTCCACACCCACGACTACGTCGAAGCTTCCAAGAGTAACAGGAAGTAGGTCAATATCGAACACTTGACCCATCAGATCGAGTTTACACCTAAAAAGAACATGCGAGGCTTTAATCGATTTTCCATCGGCTAATTCTACTACGTGTTTAGTTACAAGAGGTGTAGGAGTTAACCCTAACTAACGACTGAACCCCAAAGACACATAACTCCAATCGGCACCAGAGTCGAATAAAACAGAAGCAAATAGATTGTTCACGAAAAACGTACCAGTCACAACGTTGCCATCATTCCTAGCTTCCCCAGCGCCAATGGTAAACAATCTTCCTCGCGTACCATTCCCACCATTGTTTCCGTTGCTGTTGTTTCAAGTGTTGTTATTATTATTACCAGCATTCTGATTCAGTTGAGGGCAATCTTGCCTGAAGTGACCCTCATCTCCACACTGAAAACACCCCTTACGGTTACCCTGACTCTGCTGAGGCTGCTGCCTTTCCTGCTATGGGGGTTGTTGTTGTTGCTGTTTTGGGAATTGAGCCCTGCAATCACTAGCCATATGGCCCACCTTGTTACACCTGTGACAGACCCAGGTGCATGGCCCACGATGATGAAAGTTACACTTGTTACACTTTGGCTGCTTCCCTGCGTAAGAACCCTGATTAGAGCTATTGGTCTGATTTTGATTAACTGAGGACGACTGATTGAAACTGCGGTTGCTGCCGTTGTCTGGCTTCTTCTGTGACTGATTCGAGTTTGGCACCTTGTCCACTTCATTCCACTTATGTTTGTTGTCAGTAGCAGGAGTAATAGCTGTAGCAGTAGTAGCAGTAGTAGAAACGTGTGGTGGTAGCGAGCCACGCTCCACCTCCTGGTCGGTGATCTTGTGGGCCAGCCGAATTATTCGGGGTAAGTTGTTGAGATTCGCTGCAGTAACCAAGCCCTTGACCTGCGGTGCTAATCCTTTGATGTAAAGTTCGATTCTTCAGTGTGGAGGTCATGATAAGTTTGGGCACATATTAGCTAATTCATGAGACCGTTTCGTGTATGCCTCAATCTCAGACCCCACCATTTTCAGATCATAATACTCATTTTCTAGTTTCTGCACGTCGTCATGAGGACAGTATTCCTCTCTCATCAGCTCTTTAAAATCCTCCCAAGTGGTTGCATTTGCCATTTCAATACCCAGCATCTGGACATGGGCATTCCACCAAGTCAAGGCACCATCCTCAAGTGTGCCTGAAGGATACTTCACTCTGTCCCCAGCAGGACAGTTACACATTGCGAACACCGATTCCGCCTTCTTAAACCAACGCAGTAGTCCCACAGCTCCTTCAGTCCCACTAAACGTCTGTGGCTTACAATCCATGAACTTCTTAAACGTGCACACAGGCAGATTGTTCTGATTCACGTGTTGACCTAAAGACGACAGAAAATACAACACACGGTTAAAATCCGAGTACGTGACATAAGGATAAAGAGTATTTGGCACACATCGTACCAGCCTGCTGAGTGACGGGTGGTCCATAGGACAACCCTTAAATGAGCTAAATACGTGCATATCCCATATTTTACACGGTTATGTATCGTGAATGTGATAACTACGAGTATTGGTAATTTTACAAGTTAAACGCGTAATACAGCAAAGTTAGAGCGCGTAGTGATAAAACGGGGTGATGGAACGGAACAAGCAAGGATGTTTATCATGAGAGTTTACATTATTCGGAACTTGTTCGGGTCGAGATATAGCTTGGAAGCATAAGAAACATGATACATTGAAGTTGAGAGGCCTTAATATCATTAATCGAAAGTTGATATGCATGTTAGATAAAGGTTTCCTGCATGAAGATATCGTAGGCTATGGTTTGCAGCCGTACCCTACGGTAGGAAGGTTCTGTTGGTCTCAGGTCTTATAAACCGTAGCCTACGGCTACTATTTCGTAAGTTACGCATGCGAGTTAGGTAACCAATATACGCACATGTATAGGAAGGCATTTTAATATGTTGGACTTTATTGGGAAGCCAAAAGACATCATCATTGTGAAAAGAAGGGGGCGGCACATGGGCTCGCTGACTTGGGGTGGCTAGAGGGACATCACATGTGGGCCGATATATTGGATTGAAAGAAAAGGGTATTAAAATGGCTTGAACATTAATTAATAATGCACGTGACTTTCTAAGAACAACAACAGATCATCATCACGTGTAGATTTGGAGTGGCAGCCAACATCCAACATTGAAAAGGAAGGAATTCACGTGACTTCTTGAGGAGATTTTGTTTCGAGGCATTAATTGAAGGAGCATCTCATCACACATGGGCCGATAATACTTGGAGGGATGATGGACTTCATGATTGGACAGGTGGGCTTGGTTCATAAGTCAACAACAACATCATTGTGAATATATGGGCCGCCATATTCACAAGGGGGCCGATCATTAGTGGACGGCAGATAATTGTTTTGTTTAACAAGCAACATCACAAGATTACACTTCCTCCAACATCAAAAAGTGCAGCCGCCATCTAATAACATCACGTGAGAGGCGGCAGACTTCTTTTGTTGGCGCCGATTGGAGAGCTTTTGTAACTTACGCATTAATTGGTCAAGTTGATGGGTTTTTATGTCTCTCATCATATGTTTCGGTTACACACTACTCACCGGGGAACGAATTGGGTTCTTATGGTTTGAATTTTCTTTTGGAGGAGGGGGGTTCAAGCCATGAATGGCTAAACTCTTTATGGTCATCTTTAGTTGAAGGTTTGTAGAGACAATTGTGCTTGATTTCATATTTCTAGAATGGTAAATTGAATTTATGTTTTATTTATCATGGTGTGTTCTTATTTGCTTGTAAATTGTTGATGCTTATGATTATTCTATTTTGAAACCATATGTTCTTGGTGCCATTGGCAATCGAGATATCATGGGTAGAACTAGGATCGGGTAAGGGTCAATTGGTCATCGAGTAACAACCTCACGTTCTAGGAATCTGAGTACTTAGTTCCCTTTTATCACAACAAGTAATTGCACATGAATTATGTCTATGTAGTTCTTTCTAGTTGAATGATAGCACAAATGTTGAAGCAAACCGGAAACTAAAGATGGTCACTCGCCTCTAATTTGTTTACAAGCAAAACTTTTCTCTTGCAATTTAATTAGTTTAATTTAGTCTAAAACCAATTCACTCATATAAACTCTTGAATTTTTTTTTACTTTTATTGCATTTAGTTTAATCATAGTTAACTTAGATAAACATTTAGATAACACATATTCCACAAACTCCCTATGTTCGATACCCACTTACCACTAGCTATTTAGTTGTATTTGGATTAAATTTGCGTGAGACCACGACATCACGTCACTGAGCCGCTAGGGCTTCAGCCACTCGAGTGTTGATCAGGTCAGTTAATCCAGCTTGGGACATAACGATGTCGCCACGTCCACAGCCGCGGCCTCCACCACGTCCACCATTTCGTCCGTTCATGATTCTATATGAAAAGTGGAAAAGATTAGAAGTCGGGATTGAGTAGGAGTCAAACATCACGATGACTTCAACAGATCACTAAGTTCTATCATTACATCAAACAACAGAGCAGAACCCCTTTCACACTCGTTAAGCCTCACTGGGACTCACATGCACCCCACATTATTATTATGTGTGCACCCATGATAACAATGCGATTTGCATGTTCATCTCAGCTCTTCCCAACTCGCGCTAAAAGGTTCCTCAAATTCGAGTAACAAAACAAATGGCACCGTAACATAGATCGTGAAGGTTTAGAAAAGTGTCACGCTATCAAACACATAACATAGGATAGTAACACAGGTACTCATACTGTAGTGCTAAGTGTGCATTCACATGCAATGTCTTACTCAAGTGTTCACTAAATATGATGTGCAATAAATAAACGAGAGACGAACCTTGCAATCTGGAGCTGAGTGTCATGGTCGATTTATGAACCGTTCGGTTATAGTCTGGTTTTATAAAAATGTTTTTAAAACCTAGTTCACTATAACTAGTGGCTCTGATACCAAACTGTCACACCCCAAAATACCACATGCGAAAACCCCGCTAGGCGTGTGATGTACCAGGATCCAGCCACCAATCACATTGAACTAACATCAAGTTATTAAACCAAGTTTCCATTCATAATGATAAAACATTCATAAACATAATCCAAGTTTAACATGTTCAGCGGAAGCATAAGATAAGTCACCATTCAATGTTTTAAAAACAAATAGATGTAAACCAAGTGTATTGTTATGTGTTCTCAAAAGACTCGACCCATGACCACTCCAGCAATCCCACACAGCAAGTTCCTCATCCATAGCATCTAACGACCTGCGAGCATGCAACAAGTGTATCAGACAATGCTTGTGAGTTCATAGCTTTTACGAAAACGTTAATTGCCAAGTGTTTAGTTCAGTTCATTGATAATAATGTTGATAATAACTCGAGTACCGTACAAGATGGCCTCCAGATTGTTTTGCCCGTCCCCAATGCCCCCTATCTAAGCATTGGTCATGATTAAGGTCATTAGTTCACGCCCGTCCTCTCAGGTACGGTGTGAGGTTGCCAAGCCTAATAGCGCTATCAACTAATACCCCGTTACCTCTCAGGTAACTATTCGGTATAAGATGGGACTTAAGGTGATAGGAAATGAGTGTATTATTCCTCTTAGGAATACCCGTTTGATTGTTTGTAACATCCCGAAAATGCGAGTTCATAAATTTGCAATTTGGTTGCAATTAAACTAGTAAAATAAACTAACTAGGAATGACACTAACCAAGTTAGTTGGTCACTTATAAGTAGTTAGGAGTTAAAACAAATAAAGAATGAAAAATGAGGGACTAAAAGTGTCTAAATGAAAACTATTTTAATAAAATACCAAAGTTAAAACACAAACACACTTGTCTGTGTGTTGTGGAGATCGACCAGGAGACAGGGGCGACCCCAAGCTCCATCAAAACCCTAGTTCATCACAAAACTCACAAATTGAGGGCTCAAACCAAGTCAAAATCGAAAATCGAGCATAGATTACCGATCCTCATTGCAAGGGGATTATCAGGTATGTAAAATTTGATGAAAATTCCCCAACTTGAAATTCTCATAAATTCGGGAAATCTGAAATTTATGGTTGCATGTTTGTTTTATGATGGATTAGGAACAATATAGTGTCTAGGGACAAACCCTAGACAAATACAAGTTGAAATCATGTGAATTTTTAGTGAAATCTATGAACACCATTGTAGGTGATTAGTGGGTTATGTATAATTTGATAAACACTAGGATATTGGGTATTGTTCTAGTGTAATCTGACAATTGTGAAGTGACTTCAGAATTTTAGAAGCTAACAATTATGTAAAATGGGTTGATTGATGTGAAATTCGGGCTAAATGATAAGCTAGGGACTTGCTATATAATCATGTAAAAATATGCCCTTAAAGTGTTTGTGAAAATGCCTCAAAGAAGGCTTAAAACTGAAATTCAAAGTTGAAACGCATAATTATGATGTTTCGGTTTACTACGCAATATATGGTTTAATGGGAGTTCTAAACATGTTATAAATGAACTCTATAGGAAAGGACGCAGGAGCGTCAAGCGGACAAGCACGTGGCGAATCGCGTTTGAAAGGCTTACTTTGAAGGTATGTAACTTGACCCGTTACATTAAGTGAAATTTTGTTAAGTTATGCTAGTCGTATTGTAGAATGGAAGTTGCGTAAATTTTAAAAGCGATGATGTTCGCTAAATTGAATAATAGGTCAATGATTGATCAGATCTTGTTGGTAGTCATCATATTGGAGGATTCCGTAGATGAGTCAAACGGGTCGAATAATCAATTAAAGCATGGATATTGCTTCGTAATATGATTGATTGGTCTTTTGTT